>QRAM01000115.1:170342-232061 GCA_013436055.1 Halocynthia roretzi
CATTGTGAATGTAACGATGGATTCTTGCCGAATGACACTGCAGTTGAAGGATGCTTTTGTATGTAACACTTAAACTGTACAGTATAATTATATTCATTACATCTCAATCTCGTTAATCTTGACCTTTCTCGTTAATCCGAACACTTTGTGATTATTTGACATACCGGTATGATTATTGATAGAAAAGAATCATTTCTATATTTTATTCTCGGTATTTAGATGATTTATGCGGGAACGGAAACATTACTTGCGGATATACTGCAGAATGTGATGTTTTGTGTGAGGAGACAAAATTTCAAGGATGTTCTTGCTTACCCGGATTTTTCCCGAATAATACAGCTGAAGAAGGATGCGTTTGTATGTTAGGTTTCATCTGGTAGTTTTCTGCTTTTATGAAGTTTAGATTAGCTCACTTCTTTATTACGTAAGATGACTTATGTCAAAGCGGAAACATCACTTGTGGATATGGTGCTCGATGCTGTGTCTTGTGTGATGAAACGAAGCGTCAAGGATGTACTTGCTTGCCAGGATATTTGCCTAACATCACGGCAGAAGAAGGATGTTTCTGTAAGTACTGCAGTTATGTCGCGGTCGTCTTAGATTCTTAAATTGGGCATCACTTTATCTTTGCTATATAGTTGACCAATGTGGCAACGGTAATATAACGTGTGGAGAAAAAGCTCGTTGCTGTATATTGAATGAAGAAACCAAAGCACAAGGATGCACATGCATTGATAATTATGTTCCAAACCCAGATCCGGAATCAGGATGTGTTGGTAAATCTATAGAACACTGTTCAAAAAAAAATCTCCTTGATATTGTTGCCTAAACTATATAAAGTTATTTCTAGATCCGTGCGAAAGTATTACATGCGGAGTGAACGCCCGTTGTGTTGCTGAACCGGAAAACATCGTGGGTCATTGTGAATGTAACGATGGATTCTTGCCGAATGACACTGCAGTTGAAGGATGCTTTTGTATGTTACATTGAAATTTCACTTATGGTTTAGTTCCTTACTGTCAGCTATCATTAATCAACATCATTAATCAAGATGACGCATGTGCGAGCGGAAATATTACGTGTGGATTAGGCGCTCGTTGCTGTGTCTTGTGCGACGAGACAAAGCTTCAAGGATGTACTTGTTTGACTGGATTTTTAGCAAATGACACTGCAGATGCAGGATGCGTTCGTAAGTACCATATATATTTGGCATGAAAAACCATAAGTAACTGTGTGTATATGTATCTATATCGGTATATGCTCTGCACATCGCGGTTTTGACATTTTGCGATTTTTTTGATTGGTTGGTTTTAAATCTCCACGCATTATCGGATTCCGCATCTGATTGAAATTAAAACTGAAATCCATATGGAAACTATGAACGTAAATAACTAAACAGTGTTTAGTCTCACTTCATACAATTTGATTTATTTTGCAGCTGACCGTTGTTTTAACGATAATATAACTTGCGGATCATATGCACGTTGCTCTGTGTTGGATGTAAACACTAAAGAACAAGGATGTACATGTCTTGCTGGTTTTCTGCCAAACCCTGATCCAGAAACAGGATGCATTAGTAAAAATATCTTGCATTTATAGAATAAATTATCACAATATTATTTTAACTTCCTCTACTCTAATACTGCTCCGTGCAATTTTTGCAGATCCATGTAATGGCGTTTCGTGCGGAGAAAATGCTCGATGTGTTATTGACCGCATCTCAGTTACTGGTCGGTGTGAATGTGATGCTGGATTTTTACCAAACAAGACGGCAGAAGATGGGTGTTTTTGTAGGTTACAATATGTTTAAATAGATAGTATGACTGGTGAATAATCTTTTATGGTATTTAGATGATCTTTGTGAAAACGGAAACATTACTTGCGGAGATTCTGCTAGATGTGGAGTTTTATGCGACAATACCAAGTTGCAAGGATGCTTTTGCTTGCCTGGATACTTGCCAAATAACACGGCACAGGAAGGATGCTTTTGTAAGCTAGGTTCCATGACATTTTTGTGTTCTTTATGAGAGAACATGTACAACTGACATATTTATTACGTTAGTTGATCTATGTGCAAATGGGAATATTACTTGTGGATACGGTGCACGATGTTGCATCCTGTGCGACGAAACCAAACTTCAAGGATGTACTTGCTTGAGTGGTTTTTTCCCAAATGATACAGCAGAAGAGGGATGCGTCTGTAAGTTCCGAAATAATATTGTAAGATGACATGCTGACAGATTTCATCCATGAATTCTCACTTCTGCAGATGATCAGTGCAATACTCTTAATATTACTTGTCCTGCTAACGGACGTTGTGCTTTGCTTGATGAAGTTTCTAAAGACCAAGGTTGTGTTTGTCTCAATGGTTATGCACCTGACCCGACAGCGGATGTTGCCTGCACTTGTAAATTTACATTTTTTCAACTGTTCAATTATAGGACTTTTATTATTAAATTAGGATTTCTTTTTATGTCTGAAAATTAGACTACTTAGTACTCAATTCATTGTAACTATTAATATTTGAATGTTCATATCAGTATCTGATTGTACGACACTATCAGCGCTTGATATCTACTTTGCTGAAGTTACAGCATCAGGATCCTATGATACAGACATTTCTGATCCAATCTTCACAGGAGTAGCCAGGTAAGTTCTCTGATTTTGCATTACCAATATATTTATTTCGCAAGTTTCGGGATTTTAGATGCAGGGAATGCATGTTTTGATACCATACATGTTATTGGATTAGTATTTTGTTAATCTTTTTGTCTTAGCCGATTTAGATCAACAACTGGATTCAGTCAATTTTCGGCATATGGAAGTTCAACATTCTCGGCCTTTTCCAGTACTCTAGATACATCACTACTCATGGGACTTTCAGGTGAGGATTTTTCAGAAAAAGATAAGAATGCTAACTCACCTGCAAAAGCTAATTTCTGAATTACCAGCTTGTTCTTACAAAAAAGTATTAAATAAAATTTAGTTTATTTATTAAGATCCATCATGAATTTTAAAATGAGAGTTTCTCCGTCCCAATGGTTTAACGGTCGCTTAAAATGCAAGTGGCCGTCATAAAGAGCAAGAAGTTGTGCATCAAAGGCAGAAACTAATTCATTGCGAATTGTTAATAATTTCCAAGAAACTCGATACTTAGCATTCAAATTTCTTTTTATAGGTGCAATTGGTACATACATAGACACTTTACACTCTGCAATAACACGAATGGGTAACCCTGATGTGTTGATCATATCCGGGATTGGTGTTGGCTGGGATCCAAGCATCCTTGGTAATCTTTCGGACGTCTTGGTACGACTTCTTAAATTAGTAAAAATAACCATCATTTAAAATAATACCTAGTCCTGAGCGGTTCATAACGACAGAATGAATTACCAATTTCCTTTTTTTGTTAGGTAATTGCTATCAACGGCAGTGTAACGGACACCGCTTTCGTACAGACTGCCACCGAAGAAGTTGTGTCGCGCATTTGTGCTTGGGTTCAAGCGGGACTCCCCACTGAATCTAGTTTATTTGTGTAACAGATATGGCGATGACCTGACAATTTTCTGATTCTATAAAAACAGAACGTATATCTGAATCACAATCACAATCATTTTTTTTAAATCTTATAAAGTGGATTTCAATGAGTTTCTCATTACTGAGACCAATTAAATTATCTTGACATTTGTGAAACTACCGTAGATGATTTAACTCGTTCTGGGTGGAACCCACACTCGACAATTTGCGTAAAACTGGACTTTCAAGCTCGCTTCTGTTCATCCCTTTCTGTTCAATTA
Source organism: Halocynthia roretzi (assembly GCA_013436055.1). Classification (NCBI taxonomy): domain Eukaryota; kingdom Metazoa; phylum Chordata; class Ascidiacea; order Stolidobranchia; family Pyuridae; genus Halocynthia; species Halocynthia roretzi. The sequence goes on from QRAM01000115.1 coordinate 174,140, forward strand.
TTATATTCAAGAAAGTTTACAAATAATATGATTTGGGGTATTTGACAAAATTGTTGAATAGTTTTTTCGATTTCCTGAGCCCAGATGAATTATACTTTGTGCTGCTGGTTATTGTAGTTTGATGCTGAATAAACAGAGTTAAAGCGAGTTTTGCTGTAAATCAGCATCGCGCATTAGGACTTCAGCTACAAAGAACAAACAACAGGTTGATGGTCATCAATTCGGATAAAGGGTTCTCAACCTGTACTGAACTTCGTATAGAAAGCGTGTGACCGATTGATTTCGTTATGCGACGCCGCACCTTGTAGGTGTATTGTTACCATACCTGGCACCCTTAGTAATTGTATTCGTAGTAGGAATAACCACCATATGTATACCATATAGTACTCAAAGATCCAGCTATTGACTCGGAAATTAAAGACCCAAAAGCAGCTAGAGCAGCCAAGATTGTTATGACCAAACCAGCAATGACCTGAAAATCGAAACTAAGGAATTAAATCTGTGAATATGTTTCCTATGCATAGAAACAGGTATTCAGTCAAGTTCAATTTTAATACAGTCGCCACCGGTTAATACAACCAACTGCTTAATGCATCCAAATTGCTTGGAACGGAATTTTCCAATTCATNACAAAGAACAAACAACAGGTTGATGGTCATCGATTTTCCGGCATTGTTTTATCCGGATCCTCGTCCAGCATAATGTTTAGTTGGATACTATATTGTTTCGATTTTTTGAACTTGTCGCGGTCATGTGACATCATGCCCACAGACGGCGCGGCGATCGTCCTGCGCAAAGTCACTCACAAATGCCGAGCACCGTATTCGTGTAAAATCCTCTGGTTTCTTTTACTTGACGCTTGCAACATTTATTTAGTAGTCATTCCATTCCATTTAAAAAATATTCTTTGCCATTTTCGATATATTGACATGTGTAATAGAGGTTCCAGGGTTGTAATGAAGGTTTCTATATGTAAATATTGGTAATCTGGCCACATGTAGTTAATTCCTAATATTAGTAAAGTAATACGATGTGAAGGGCAGATGCCACAGTGGTAAGAGTAAGTGGAATGAGGATTAACGACACTAAAATTTCCTAAAGGTAACATTAGTTGTCTTTACAATTCTACTCCCTATAACATCAGAAGCATGTACTCTTGAGAATTAGATTTGACTTTCGTTGCACTGTTTTATGGCGTTAGCCTGACTTCGTCTGACTCGAAAAATTTAAGTGATGAATTATGATTGATTTACAGGACATGTAATATTGTGAAGACTTGCGAGTGACTCAGCAAATTCTACTGATGCAGAAATGACTTGAGAGCATAAATTTTCAACTTTCCCCATTATGTTGGTGACTTACCCGCTCTTCCCGTATTTTCGAGTAGCCCGGTTAATTTACTCCGGAATCTACTGGCACAAACCAATATCATAGCTTATTAATACAATATTTTGATTGCTACATTGACTTCAAACTGGCTTTTCTTCATTTCAATTGTAGAGCTTCATGATTAGTCGACAAATGTTTTGAAAACTATATACACTATATAACTGTTTTACGTCTCCTGTGGAGATAACATATACAGATGTCTTGTATTCTTCTTGTGTAATATAAATGGTTGACGGTAACTTCAAACTTGTTTTGATACGCCCAAATCGGAGTTTTGTGGGATAGGTGCATATGAGGGAGGTTGTTGATTCTGTTGCTGTGAAATATACATGTAAAGTTACAGAGAGCTTGAAAAATGATCAAGAACACGTCACAATATACATATTAGCAACTAACCTGTATCATTCCATAATTGTTAGCACCAGCACTGACGGGACTAACTGGATGCACGTAGTATTGCAGCTGAGGTTGTCCTTTAAAAAAATCATCTAGCAACTCTCGAATAATATACAAAGTCATTCACAATATTATATTTTACCATAATTTTGAGTTGGTATCTGAGTTGTGTGCATTCCAGGATGAGTAGTCATAGTGGTGAACGCCATAGTATTTCCAGTGGTTGTTCCCTATTTTTCATAGGAAAAAAAATCTTCTAGCAATAATACTAGCGAGATGTCAGATGAGCTAGCTACACGTGAAACTAATTCTTCGGAATATGCTCACGTGACATCCGTGTTTCACTTAAAGAACAGTAACTACACACAATACTGTATTCTCACGTTTATACATTTGGTCTTGGGTGTCGGTGGATAAATATAGATGGGATTATATGAAGATAAACAATTTTGTTCTCCTCAGTCAGTTTCAATTTTATTATAAGGTCTGGTAAGTATGTACATTCTTCATAGTTATGACCAGCAGTTGAAATTTACCCTAATACCGCCCTTTTTCGTATTACAGGCGCAGATCCCCGCCCTGCCTTCCCTTATCTTTTCACAGCTGGCCATACTACTTCGAATTTAATTGTAGCGTCAAGATTCTGAGTTGCAATCATATGTAAGATAAGTTAGAAATAGAATCAGTAGTACCGAATTTCTTCGGCAACAGCATCCCGAACAGCAATACGCTGAGTGAACAATCGTCACAATGAAAGCAATACCAGCCAAGCAAGCAAGACTTCCATGTATGGCCTCAGACGACGTATCCTGTAAAAAAGGTGAAGCATGTTTAACTTGCTAACGAATACTTTTTAAGATATATTAGAGTGCATTATATAGCTGATGAGGGAGGGCGCTTACAGGCGCAAATTTATAAATAATATATCTAGATAATGATTAGGTTTAATAGAAGTATAGCATAGCGATTGCCAACCTTTTCATTGCGATGATACCCTTTCATATAAACTAATTACAACCGGAACCGAGGTTTATGAAAGTTCGAAGGTCTCGCACTGAAAATATATACAATTCTTACTTATATGCCCTTTCATGTACAAATACTTAAATACAAAACAGTTAAAGAACTTCTGTGCAATAAAAAATATTCGTAAAGTTTCATTTATCTTGATATTGTACCAGGGGCCACTTGAAACTTTCGATTACATTAGGTTCACAATTACTATAATAAATGTAAACGACATCGCATAACCATCCAAGGAAATTTTAATCAGCGAACCTATGCAATTAGAGTAAATGACTATTTTGCATACGAGTAGTCGAGCAGGATTTTACGTGTTTGGCTTATGATGGATGCTGGCAATGTTTACAACATTTGTTTTGTTTTCAGAGAAGTTACTTTTTTAACGTATATACTTATAGATAGATCGAAGTTTTCACGTAGACAATGACATGATGGTTGCCTACCCGGAACATGTTGTCCTACTTATTGGTATTAACAACTCTTCAGTCCATTACGTTTTCAAGTTTTTTTTTCGAAGATTTAAAACCGAATGAATTATACTGAGATTGGAGTATCCTGTAAGTTTACCATTTAATTACCATTTTTGGATACTGGTTAATGTTAATGCCGTTAGTAAAATGTGAAATACAAATGGCATAGATGTACTCTACCCTTTTAATAAAAAATTGACATCGTAAGTTGAGATGCTATCTCACATTTCTGATGATATTATGTATAAATTTATTTAAAACTACAATCATGGTTTATGTATAAACTATCTATGAAATGTAAATGTATATCGTGTTCGGATTTGTATTCCATCCTCAAGATGTCTCATTTAATATAGCAAACATAAAAATATTCCGATATCCGTGAAACAACGACCGATCGTAAGGAATTCGGATGAAGGGTTCTCAACCTGTACTGAACTTCGTATAGAATGCGTGTAACCGATTGAATTCGTTATGCGACGCTGCACCTAGTAGGTGTATTGTTACCGTACCTTGCACCGGTAGTAATTGTATTCGTAGTAGGAATATCCACATCTAGTACTCAAAGATACAGCTATCGACTCGGAAACTAAAGACCCAAAAGCAGCTAGAGCAGCCAAGATGGTTATGACCAAACCGGCAATGACCTGAAAATCGAAACTAAGGAATTAGATCAGTGATTAGTTTTTCATGCATAAAAATAGACATCCAGTTATTCTCAATTGTAATAATCGGAATACAGCCAAGATATAAGAAACACAATACCTATAAATACTTACATTGCAGCTGTTCGTCCTTACCCCAGACGCTATTCCGAGAGCGCCAGCCACAATGTACTACATATGGAATGTAAAAAATGTTTTGGCTTTTGGCTGTGTCACAGCTAATGCTAGTTACAAATACAGTATTTACACTTTGGTGATATTAGCTTACCAATGCTCCACCCCAAAATCCAGATCCTATGAAACCATAGATAGATGAACTCAGAGAAACCCCTGCCAAGATTAACGATAGCACTCCAATAGCCATTTCAGTGATCTGAATGAAGTATCGTTATCTATTATATTGTAATACATTGCAACACTGTAACGCTAGATTAACACGGTTCCAATATTGAAATTCAATTTAGGCGGATGTAAAAACCGTGTTAATCGGGTTTAATCGAGATTCAGTCTCACCCCAAGACCTAGGAAAATTCTTTTGTGAACTGACGCAGGATGAGGTTGTTTAGCAGACGCCATGATGACATTAGATCCTGGGTAAGATGTCACCGTTACCTGTTGAAGTGGAACCGGCTGAACTGGACTAGTCATCTTGAATGTATTCAAATATAGTTCAATATTACCCTTTTTTGAAGCGTAAGGTTAATATAGGACAAAATTCTTGAATCCTAATACTACTTAAGAGACAAGCTTAATAGTTGAAAAAGGAAACCACAAAAAATTTCCTTTCAAACTTCCATTTTCGAAGCATCAAATTGCAGAAAGTCAAAGAATATGTTGAGATTACTCTTTCGGGAATATGAACATAGCTACTGTCAGTAGCAGACTGGACTTGAAATCGAACAGAGAATTGGCCCATTAGCCCACAACAAACAGTGGCGCCAACCAGTAAGTTAAAGCTATAACTTTCACTGCCTAATTATTACAGTGGGGCGGATACTACCTTGCTGTTTTATTCTTTATTGTGTGTTGTATCTCATTCACTCAACTTTAATACTCAAGAACGCACTAGCTATAAAACCAGAATTGAAAATAAACTACAGTAGCTCTTTGATTTTGTGGTTTTAGGGGTGTGATTAAACCTTCTGAAGGCATTCTTACCAAACCAACTCCGTTTTACTGAAGATAAAATTACAAATGCTATTGAAATTGAAGCTCCTGTGCACCGATAACGAAAAGGCAGCATCTGTGAACTGATTTGTCTGTGTATCAGATACTGAGTCACATTATCCATTCATATGTGGTGACTATTCAGTCTTTTGTATTTCCTGGTGCTCATTACTGACTGCCGCCTATCTGTGTATTAAATGTTAAGTTTCATTATCCATTTATTCGCAGTAACTATTTAGTCTTTTTATATCAATAGATGTATTTTCGGAGGCTCATCACTTATACCACGAGTCAATATTCATTCACTGTGTTTAGCACAATATGCATTTAGAAGGCTATACTACTGTCGAAATGAAGGATGTACGCTTGATTACCCACACTTTCAGTACTTTACAATCCATAACAGGTTATACTCATTCATAACCGATCAAGGAAATCGCAATTCATCAGCTTTTATTATACAGCTACGCGCGAGGGTGCCTCGTGGACAAATACTGAAAGCTTCCAACAAAAATACACTGTAAATTTAGCGGATTATTGCACCACGGAATGTAAGCACAAGACCGAGATGGTAAGTGAGAAAATCCATGCTATATCAATTCCTGTATATAATTGCGAGAGCTGATTACCGTACCGTAAATTTTTCTGCTTCGATAAGCGAAGGGTGTCTTATAATTATTTTTTAAGACGCTGCAGAACATTTAAAGCACGAAACCTGTGCGTAGTTTGTGTTGTTTTGATGATTAGACGAGGTGGTGGTTCTTACATCAACAAGATCCAGTAGCTGTAAATGAGCTAATTATTTTACCTAATTTGGGACAGAAACACCGAAACAATTTTCAATCAAAAGGGAATTTATGGTAAATGTATGGGAAACATTTATAAGATAATCAAAATATTGTTTTTATATGTGTTCAACTAACATCATGAATTGTAAAAGCCTGTAACATTAGGATGGGAAACATTTAAATCATTTTTCCGGAGCCAATCAAATTGATTCTAGTTATGTAGGATTAACTGAAAGTAACATCAGAAGCATTTACGCTTGAGAATTAGATTCGCTTTCGTTGTACATGGTTGACGGTAACTTCAAATAACCGGAATCTCTTTGGCAACAACTTCTAGAACAGCAATACGCCGAGTGAGCTATCGTCACAATAAAGGCAATACCAGCCAAGCAAGCAAGACTTCCGTGTATGGCTGCAGACTGTGAATGTGAAGCATGTTTAACTAGCTAACGAATACTTTTACTAAGACTAAGAGACTGAGACATATCGGAGTGCATTGTATAGCTGATGCCAATTGGACGGTGCTTACAGACGCCAATTTATAAATAAATATAGCAAAGTATAGCATAGCGATTGCCAACCTTTTCATTGCGATGATCCACTTTTGTATAAAATTACTATACCCGGAACCGAGGCTTATAAAAGGTCGGAGGTCTCGCACTGAAAATATATATAATGCTAACTGATATCCCCTTTCATGTACAAATACTTAAAACAGTTAAAGAACTTCTGTGCAATAAATAATATTCGGAAAGTTTCATTTATCTTGATATTGTACCAGGGGCCACTTGAAACTTTGGATTATATTAGGTTCACAATTACTATAATAATAGGAGACGACATCGCATAACGATCCCAGGAAATTTAAATGAGCGATCTTATGTGATTTATGTAAATGACTATTTTACATACGAGTAGTCGAGCAGGATTTTACGTGGTTGGCTAATGATAGATGCTGATCATGTACACAACATTTGCTCTGTTGTCATTGAAGTTACTTTTTTATCGTATATACTTATAGATAGTCGAAGTTTTTCACGTAGCCAATGACATGGTTGCCCACCTGGGACATGTTGTCCTATTTGAGTGAATTATACTGAGATTGGGGCAACCTGTAAGTTTTGAATTACCATTTTTGAATAACGGAAACATGATTGCTCCCAGCTATAATAGTAAAAAAACACAAAACAGCTTGCAACACGTGTCATAACGGGGATGTGACTTGTGGGTCAGTCTACAGACTCTATACCGATATATTTAGATAAATTACAGATTGAGAACACTGTATATGATGTATATATATTCGTTTTAATAAAAACTTGACATCGTAGGTGGAGATGCTATCTCACATTTCTGATGATACTATGTATAAATATATTCAAACCTACATTCAACGTTTATGTATAAACTATCTATAAAATGTAAATGGATATCGTGTTCGGATTTGTATTCCATCCTCAAGTTGTCTCATTTAATATGGCAAATATAAAAATATTCCGATATCCGTAAAAAGACCGATCCTAAGGAATTCGAATAAGAGGTTCTCAACCTGTACTGAACTTAGAAAGCGAGTTCGTGTAACCGATGGATTTCGTTATGCGATGCCGCACTTTGTAGGTGTATTGTTACCGTACCTGACACTCATTGTAACTGTAGTCGAAATATCCACTACATACACTACTCAAAGATGCAGCTATCGACTCGACAACTAAAGAACAAAAAGCAGCTAGAGCAGCAAAGATGGTTATGACTGAACCGACAATGACCTGAAAACCTCTTTTCATTATCGTAGATGGCAAATTATTATAGGACGAAAAATTCTTCATAAATTACAAATATTTTCATTGAATCCTAATACTATTTATGACGCTTTATAGTTGTACGGGAAGCACAATAAAATTTCGTTCTAAACTTCAATTTTCGGAGCATCGAATTGTAGAAAGTCAAAGAATATGTTGGGACTACTCTTTCAGGAATATGAATACAGTTACTGTCAGACTGGGTCTTAAAATCGGCCCAAGCAGTAAGTTAAAGCTATAACTTCCACTGCCTAATAATTACAGTGAGGCCTCCTGCTGTTTTCTTGTTTACCGTGTGCTGTATGGCATTCATAAGATGGAATAAGATGAAATTACATTTTCTATTGATATTGAAGCTCCTGTGATATATACACCGATAACAAAATGGCGACATCTTTGAAACTGCCGCCCGTCTGTGTATTAAATGCTAAGTCTCATTATCCATTTATTCGCAGTAACTATTTAGTCTTTTATATCAATAGATGTATTTCCGGATGCTCATCACTCTTACCACGAGTTAATATTGATTCACTGTGTTTAGTACAATATGCATACGTTACTTAGGAATCGCAAAATATCTGTATGCTTCTCAGCTTTCTCAGCTTCCTCAGCTCCTACCCACTGAAGTATGTATAGAGAGCTTTAGGAAGCTATGCTAGTGTCGAAATGAAGGATTTATGCTTGATTACCCTCACCTTCAGTTATCTACAATCCATAATTGGTTATATTCATGCATTACCGATCAAGGGAATCTCGATACAGTACACTGCAGTACGGAGGGTTACAGACCCCAGTATATAAGTACGTTTGAGTTTGGGGTTTGAGGGTTAGTTATTGTATATCACAATCGCAAAAATCCCCCATATGAGAGACGTCACAACATAAATCGATGCTATGAAGGTAAGACACTTATGTTTCATTCTGCGTGTGGGAGTCGCCTCGGTAACGTATATACGGAAATTATCCAAATATCTATCGAACTATTCTTCTGCTTTCTTTTGAATCGCAATACGATAACGCTTCCTCATTGTATTTAACAGTGGGTAAAGTGTTTTTCGCTGCGCAACACTGATTCTTTGTTCCGCTACGGATTTGATCACTGTCCGGTAAAGGAAATTACTATCAACCAAAAATAGAAGTGCAGTAATATGAGATTGCGTACGAGGTTTAACTTATTTTCCCTATTCATTAATAAATTGAAATATATAGTTCTAAGAGTTGAAAACTTTTTATGTAGCTGCTTTGATATTCAAGACAATTTTTATATAGCACCATAGCCGCGTGAACCTTAATTATAGCTCTTAACTGTTGATTCCATTATGAATTATTTTTCCCATAGCAACTATAACAACAATCAAATTACTGAGAATAAGTTACCGGAATTAGACGTGGCCGTTTGTTATTTGCATATAGTTGGTGTTCAGTAAAGCTTAACTTTATCCAAAAAAAGGGAGAAAGAAGATGTTTACTTAGTTCCTGTAAAAAGTCTTTTCATTCGCAATACCGTAACCATTCGTAGAATAGTGAACAATCAAATTGCGAGGCAAGATCGTTTCATTGTATTTGAACGTTGGTTTCAAGGTTGAACTATATCATTACACGGCGTACAGGTGAGGCAGAAGTGAGACTTCTAAATAAAAAAAGATCTGAGCCAAACTGCGTAAAATATATTTCGTCGGTTTATTCAGCGGAACATTCAAACGCGTAAATTCTATAACAACAAAAGGAAATTCCATGAATCATGGATAAATCCTTTCAAGTACTATACTGAGTACGATACCATTATACTCGATCTAATCTCACATGTTAACTGTGTTTCAGAGTAAATATCCTTGTAGAAAGATTTCATACCTGAATTTGAATATCACTAGAATATGGCAACCATGGCCACTGTACCACAACAGGTACCACAACAGGTACCACAACAGCATTTTGCAACATATCCGGCACCCGTAATACTGACTGCGCCACCGGAAGCCCACCCATCAAGCCATCATAAGCAGGCATTTCTCGGACTCGGGGTAAGTGTAGGCGTTTACAGTAAACTCACATTCCCAAAAAACACTGTTTCTGTAAGGAATCAATTATGCTAAAATCAAATTTATACAAATATAGATAACACAAGTCACTATCGGTATCCTGTGTCTCATCCTTGGTGGAGTTTCACTTATACCTTCTGTGGCTGGAACGTATGCTTACGTCGCTTCAGGAATATGGGGCGGACTTTGGGTGAGTGAAATCATGACTACATTAAGAAGTATAGGCACATGACTAAGGCATGAAAGGAAATGCGCGATTGTTAGACCTTCTACGATTGTTGCTAACTTGGCAAAAGATTTGTCTGCATTTTTTGCAAGACAAAATTGTAAGACGGTCCTATCTGACTAGCTTGTTCGCTACCATATATGGTATATACTCTATAACCTTTGATATGCGAATCGCTTCCCGAATTTAATACCAATCAAATCAAATCCAATCAAATTGTACCTATTCACAATTCATTTATATGAGACAATGCGGTTCCGCTGAATCGCAATCTCGTCTATAATACTGTACTACGTGATATAATACTATTTCGCCTGTTATTGTATTGTGTCTTTAATTCTGTTATGTCACAATTCAGTAGAAGGCTGTTACACTGTAAAGAAGTAGAGATAGCATTCACACATATGTACTGTCGCCAGCAGCTAATTATCCTAATCCGGCAAAACCTTTTTCAATAGCTTACCATAAATTATATATTGTGACGTCATAAAACTACGATGAACCCTAATTTAAAAAGTTGATCATAACACTTCAGTCTAGGACCCCCATGACCCCCATGACCCCCATGTAAATTTTCAGAGCGCCGAGTCAAGAATCTAAGGAGTTTGGTTCGTGCACACTAACAGACACGCACACACAGTTTCCTATTTATTTATGAGATTTTATTTCCTTTTCCAGTTCATAGCTACTGGCTTTGTAGGTATTGCTTCCGGCGTGAATACTAACCGCTGTAATGTGAGTACGTTAAACTTTGATCTGTCGATATTTTTATGAAAGTGCATAACAACAACATTATTGCATATGTAGGTGGTCGCTGGATTGGTTCTAACAATTTTATCCACCTTCGTCTCTTTCGGCGTTTTGATTGCCGAAGCTCTCGTAGCTTCCGTTGGAGCAGTATGCATATACACGTACAGTTTAACCCTCAACTGCTCGGTATTTTACTTCATGTTTTTTATTGAATATTGTTTTAAATATAGATTTCCTTCGAACATATTTCATTCTCTTGCCTTGGTATGCCAATGTTTAAAAAAAATATTTTTACAAAGGGAGCAGCCGAAGGTATTCACGCTACGATTGCTGTGCTAGCGGCTATTGAGTTCATTGTGACAATAATTCACTCTGCCTATTGCTGTCGTGGAACATGCTGTGCATCAAACACACGGGTAAAGGAATATTGTAGTATTGGTATTGAGCTTTATTTTGCATAGATTCCTAATGAATTCATTTATTAAAGGGGGCCACGGTCGCCTCAACTATGCCCGTGACAACAACCAACTATCCACCAATGAACACAAGTCAAATACCTGGACAATCTTACGGTACACTATCATTTCATATCATAATATAGTTACCCTATAGCACTACTAATGTACGTCATACTGTAATGCTATTCCAACAGGGCTACAACAACAATACTATCCTCAACCGACTCAAGGATATGTCAACTATGCGTGGAATCAGGTTAAGTATTGTTTGCACTTATTCGATTGAGCTCGTATTCATAAAAACCATTGTACTCCTACGTTCGTGGGATTACGAAATGTTATAAATGTTTATTGCAGGAATATTATTAACTTGGCATTCTTACTTTCATTGTAGTCTGATATTTGGTTTGGCAGGTCAAGATACTTTTTCTCTATTTACATTAGACTGAAATTGGCCTTAAATACATCGCATTCATACTAAATCGTAGTTCATAATGTTGAATTGAATAGCAAATGTAGCAAGCAGTAACAGTACTGTACTCCTAATTTTTTCATTTACTAGCCACAGCAACCACTACCTGGAAATGAGCCTATGCCCCAGCCGCAGACGCAGTACACCACCAATATCGAGGTAATAGATACAAAACTAAATTTAAAACCATTAAAAAGGCTTTCAAAAATCATTTTAATTCTCTTACTCTTCATATAGAAACAGGCCTACTAAGCCCGAAGGTTGAAGGCGATAAAATGAGGAAACCAAACCTGTAAAACATGCTATACTAACGCGTACTATATATATTAATTAATTGAAATAAATTATGAAATATAACATGAAATAATTTATCAATCAAACATAACATTTCTATGATTAGCAATACATGTAGTTTTGTAGTTCGTAGTTAGTTTTGTAAAGAATTACATTAATGAACAGTATTGTTATTATTACCCATATTAATTACAACAAACCAAACGCGTACTATATAGATTAATTGATTTACCATAAAATAATTTACCAATGAAACATAAAATTTATCATCTTCTATAATTAGCAATATAAGTAGTTTTTTTAGTTGATAGTGATTGATTGTAAAGAATAATTTCCATGCATATTCTTGTATTGTTATTATTAACGTTGCTTTGTTATGCAAGTAATGCAATCTTTGGTCAGTGAATATCAGGGAATCGATAACAGTTCAAGAATCCCTGAAAGTGATTGCTAAGTAAATGTTTTGGACCTCTAGGTCTGAGCACGGTTTAGTATTTTGACAAGCTCAGAAAACTCCAACCAAGCGTCAAGGTATTTTCGTCATGAGATATGGGCAAAAAGTAGCAAGTATGAAACTTTTGTGAATGTGCGAATGGCCAGAACCAGTCAACTTAACGTGCTTACAATAACGATTGATTAACAAACTTGCAACACGGAAGCAGAAAGCAAGTAACAGAACGGGTAAAATACCAGAATCCAGACCTATCTATTTAAATGTAGGGTTTCATACGTAGTGTATAACCTGATTTTCGATTTTTGACCCTTCCGTGCCCCAGGGAGTTCTTCATGCATGTAATATTTTGGGATACATCTGACCTCCGTGCATAATTTGATGGAAGTGCGCTGAGAAATGGGGACGTTGGTTTAGGACAAACAAAAAACTTTTGCGCTAGTTATATAGATTTAAAGAAAATCTAAGTTATCCACTTTTCTGGAAGACTTTGTAGGAACTTATTTCAACCTATCTACACACCTGAGAGCATAAAATTAAGAAATCTCATTTTTTCCACTAATGTAAGGAAATCCCACGAATAAAACACAGTCCTAATAGTACGGTTCATAGTTCCATGGGAAGCGTATTCACTGATCTACTGTATAGATTAAGTGTAAATTTTACCCTTGGGAGCAACAGACGAAACTTTTTCACAAAACATTGATGATACCTGCAGACGTTTAATTCCTTTACAGAAGGGTTGATTTATTGAATCTAAAAAGTATATTGGTCTGGTGTACTCTGTAAAGGTTATTTGAACGGATTCACCACACCTTGAATCAACGTAAAAAACAAGGATGTTGTTTCTGTTCTCGATATGTTCATTCAATACAGCAAAGAACAATAGGGAAACTTTAGAATACAATTAAAACAGTTCAGTTTGTGAAACTACCGGATTGAATTACGTATTAATCTTTATGCTCTCAAGACAAAATTTTTGTTTTTCTCGGCACGAACATGAGAAGGCGCACATTCTAACAATTTAACCATTCTTTACTAGGCAGTTTATCCCAGAAATAAACAGATATTTCGCAATTGAAGATACTGTCCATAACGAAAGATCGGTTTTCAATTTTTAGTTATCGTATACAATTAGAGAATTGTTTTGAGAGGGAAAGATAAATATGACTACTCTGGCTGGCCCACAACAAGTATTACCGACTTATCAAGTACCAGTCGTAATAGAAACAGCGGATTCCCACCCATTGCATAAATACAAGTGTGTTTCTTGGACTTGGGGTGAGAATATACACGTATTATATTGTATTTTTACTGTAATGAACCTTGGATGCTACTAGAGCTAAGCTGTATGACAAATGCACGGTCGAAATTCAGTAAACTGAATTCTATACTATATGGGAAATTGTTTCAACCTATTCCTATACCGACAAATGCAAGTCATTGATTCCATTGAATTGAAAATTATAAGGACCATCTGAAGGACCACCTTTTTTAGGATCCACACTGATTGCGTGTCACCTAGTCTTGTTGGTTTTACTTTATATGTAACTATGTAACTTGTAACTATCCGTGAGCAAGAACAAAAACAAAACAGGAAGAACTTATGCGATTTAGGTCCGTGAGGTCGAAGTTGGGAAGGTAGATGCTATTGGACATAAGCTGGGGGGAAACTGTTACTTTCCTGTTCTGACATAGAAATGATACTTGTACTTTTCAATCCAATGATTTAAAATTGAAGTATATATGCATGACTAACGTTACAATCGCTTTGATTAAACCTCGGCCTCATTCAATAGCGCGATCGGAAATGTCATGCCAGTATCCAACTCGTAGGTGTGCTTTTTCCATGAGCAATACTCAGTACAGAATAATGTAACATTCACTTTATAATAGTTTTTTATTACGCTGATTGCAAGTAAAATAAGTCTACGCAAGATTAGCTAGTTACAAAGAAACGAAGTATTGTACCATATTACTATTTAGGTGAAGGCAAGGTATTGTTATCTGACAATCTCAATATTTTGAGTTTCGTGTTGCTTTTGAAAATACGCCACAAAATTAGACAAATCTGGGTACAAAAATTTAGTGAGAAGCTGATAAATATTCTTTTGATTTTTGGATATATTTTAGTAATGGCTTCTTTAGTATTTTCACGCATAAAGATCTGGATATCCATCAAGTACCCATTGACAGATCTCATTTTCAATTGACAATATCCTGGCGGGAACTTCTTCAGGCGTCAGAGTATCCGGAATCAGATGAATCTGATATTGAGAGAAAAAAGTTTACGACTTTTAGTAAAATAAAAGTTCTGACGATGTATGAAATTTTGTGCAGTTTAAAAAAAGGAATGCGAGTCAATAGGAAATGTTGTTAATTGACGAGAGGCAACTATAACTTCCCTGAAGATTTTTCCACAATACGGCTTCAATCATTCTGAAAAACATTTACATGAAGTCGAAAGATTCCATTAGTACTTACAATATTTAGTATGGGTATAGTTCCCAGCGTTTGTAGGTTGGATGGTGGCCAGAGAATTTCACTCTCCGGTACTCCTGCTATTATCACAATGTTCATCGCATCGAGACGGTTGTTTGAACTTTGACCCATTATCATATCACTAATAGCAGTTACGAATGGCGCTACAATGAAAATGGAAAACAATCTTTAGCATACTTGTGAATGCATTTATGATACACAACCAAACCCGCTTGCCCAAGACCTGTGAAATATGTCACAGTGACTGTCTAGGCTTGGAATAGCGTAGTTTACAGTATAGTATGCGGTACTAGTGACCTGCATTCGAATAGTTCCACAACATGTATTTGTGCTACCTGTGATATCACCATTCTTTCAATAAATATTAATTTCATTAGATATTTTCAATTTTCAACTGATTTCGTGCTGTCAGTTGATTCGCTCGAGTATTACCCATCCACCTGCTTACCGATACAGACTACAACAAAATTCAAACAAAGATAAAGATAATTACTTCCAGCAATATATTCAGGCTCGCGTGTAGTATTGGGATTCAAAGATGTCAATTGACCATTAGCACCATCGAGAGAAGCAAACTCAGAAAAACCACTCGTAGACCTGAAGTCACTAAAAATAAACGTAACAGAGAATCACATACAAACGAATCTTCATATTACATTTTAGGGATGTTTAAATATCCATCAAGATCGTGATGTCGACTAACCTTTTTATACCATCAAATATGGCACCATATATTTCAGTCGAGTAGGTATCATTTACCCCCAATGATGCGAAGTAGATATCAAATGCTGTTAGTTGAGTGCAGTCTTTGGGGGCTGGTAGCAGAAGTAAAAAGAATTATTGTAGTACATATCCATTTATGTGAAAGCAGGCCAAACAATTAAAATTCAAGGTTAACAATATTACCAATACACCCTTCGACTTCCGCAGTGCCGTTGGGTACAAACCCGTTAAAACAGATGCATCCTTGCTGCAAGGAAATGTCGCACATAAGACCACATCGAGCGTTCGGGCCACATTCAATTTCGCCGTTTCCGCATTTGTCATCTAAAAATTTTCATTGCAATACATATCAATATTTTTTTCAGCAATTATTACGGCATCTTAGGATCTGATAGGTAAAGCACTGGGATTACATAGACCCATTTTATTACCCATTAATTTATGTGTGCTTGAAAGGCTAGTTAATGTTAAAAAGTAATGACTATACTTATCGCCTTCAGTGCACGTTTACTTTTGTTATATTTTTTACAAGATATGATTTTTTGCGCACACTAACTACTAAACATTAAAACATTGATTAATCCATGTTATGATGGCTCTACAGTATATTATATTGAAATACTAATATTTTATTATACTGGCACATTGCACACACCACTAAGCTTTAGTTGATGTACTAAATTAATAGAGCGGTCTTACAATAACATCCATTGGCAGCAGTTTTGTTTGCCAAATATCCATCGAAGCAGGTGCAACCTTGTAGCTTGGTCTTCTCACATAGCAAACCACATAAAGCATTTGGACCGCAGACGATATCTCCACTCGCACACTCGTCATCTGAATAGGCATTGCCGTTAGAAAACAGATAACAAATATCTTGGATAATTAGATTAATTCACTCACGGAAACAACCCTCAGAAGCATTACTGCTTGGTAGGAATCCGTTAATACACTGACAGTGACCTGTAGCAGAACCTTCAATGAACGCACAATTCGAGTTAGGCCCACATGTAACATTGGCACAAGGGTCTGTAAAGAAAATTGTATAAAAATACCTGAGTTGGTATTGAAGGAATTTTGATTATCCTTTTTTTTTCGTGAATATTTAGCTTGCATACTTAGTTGTAAAGTTGAACAGTCAATTTTTAAAATAGATTTGATCATGTTGCCTTACCAACACATCCTTGTTCAGGATTTGGATTTGGGACAAATCCAGTTCGGCAAATGCACCCTTGTATCTTAGTGACATTGTCTAATACAACACATAGTGCGCTCACCCCACAAGTAATGGTTTGGTCTGCACATTCATCATCTTTAAGATATAAAAATGGTAAGATATTGCAGAAAGGAAGCAGTTCTTAAGATATTTAAACCTACAGAAACATCCATCAGCTGCCGTGTTGTTTGGTAAAAATCCAGAATTGCATTCGCAATGACCTATAACCTTATTCGGATCAACCACGCAACGGGCATTTGAGCCACACGTAACACCGTCACATGGATCTGACGAAATCAAGCATGTGTAAGTAGGTATAAAATGTGTTTTAATGTAATAAGTGTGACAACTAGCATTATACCCACCGACACAACCCTCTTCTGCAGTTGTATTGGGTAAAAATCCATCGTAACAAATGCAGCCTTGCTGTTGAGTGACAGTGTCAATCACGGCACATATTGCAAATGAGCCACATACAATATTCCTGTTTCCACATTGATCATCTTGGAACAAGTGAACAGTAAACAAATGGCATGAGATGAAGGATATAAATGTATGCATTACAAAACATATTAAAGTCATATTCAGTTTGATACGAATATTTTAATTTTTTCTGGCAACAACATATGTATGCTGTATGGTGAATTTCACATAGCAAATTAATAAGCTTAATTTTTATATGGATTTATAGACGAAGAATCTTACAGAAACATCCATCCTCTGCAGTCGTGTTTGGTAAATTCCCTCCGTTACATTCGCAGTGACCAACAGTACTGTTAGTTTCAGCAACACAACTTGCATTTGCTCCACAGACGATATTCGCACATGGGGCTGTTAAAAACAAGAATTCCACTTGTTATAAGTCAACACTGAGATTACCAAATTTACTCTACAAATTATAATTGTCAGTGTTTATATGGATTTGTGTCAAACTTTTTTGAATTGGTTATCGTTAATTTAGCTCATTTTAATATATTATACAAAATTTCAGACACATTCATGGTCATTCCTCCATATAATCCCTATTTATTCAAGATACAAATCGTTCTGTAATAGATAGAAATATAATTGTTATATATGTATACAGTTATTGTTCGCATACTGCTATCACCAAGACTAATTTCAAGAGATCTCTTTAACTTAAATGAATCGAATGCAGCAATTTGAACGAGACTATGTTTCTTACCAATACAACCGATCTCAGGATCAGCTTTTGGGACAAAACCATCATCACATCTACATCCTTGTAACTTGGTAGACTCGTCCAAAATACAGCACTTAGCATTCTCACCACATGTAATGTTTCCGCCCGCACACAAATCATCTTTCAGAAAATTTCGATCACAATGGTTAAAAATTAGTCTATGAAGTGTAAATATATATCTATTACAACTACATACAGAAACATCCTTCCACGGGTGAATCGTCAGGAGCGTACCCAGGCTTACACCTGCATTCTTCAATTTCTTCTAGTGGATTATAAACGCAATAAGCATCTACACCACAATTCACGCTATTGCACAATTCTAAAAAAGCACATTAAAAAGCTAGTTGTTAGTGAGGATCAACAACAACACTAGTCATAAGTAAACCGAAGAAAAGAACTAACCAACGCATCCATCAGTGTGAATATTGCCAATTGCAAAGAACCCATCTCCACAAACACAATCCTGTTCGGAAGTCAATTCATCAACTACCGTACAAAATGAATTCGCTCCACACATAATTTCATTGTTATAACACAAGTCATCTGCAAAACAAAAATATTGTTATTTTGTAAATTTCATTTTGTAATATAATGAATGTTTTATGGCTAATCACCATTTACATACACTTACAACTAAAGATGAGGATTAGTTGGTCATGTTCAATTTGAAACGAATATCTGATTTTTCCTGGCAACAACCAATCACACCATTCGAAAATCTTTTATTTATTCATCCCACCATACCAGGTTGAGGATGTATGGTGAATTTTACATAGCAAATACATAAGCATAATTTTCATATGGATTCATAGAAAAAGAATCTTACAGAAACATCCTTCCTCTGCAGTCGTGTTTGGTAAATTCCCTCCGTTACATTCGCAGTGACCAACAGTACTGTTAGTTTCAGCAACACAACTTGCATTTGCTCCACAGACGATATTCGCACATGGGGCTGTTAAAAACAAGAATTCCACTTGTTATAAGTCAACACTGAGATTACCAAATTTACTCTACAAATTATAATTGTCAGTGTTTATATGGATTTGTGTCAAACTTTTTTGAATTGGTTATCGTTAATTTAGCTCATTTTAATATATTATACAAAATTTCAGACACATTCATGGTCTCACCACACATCTACAGCAATAAAACCGAGCCTATATGTTCCTTACCAACACAACCGATCTCAGGATCAGCTTTTGGAACAAAACCATCATCACATCTACATCCTTGTAACTTGGTAGACTCGTCCAAAATACAGCACTTAGCATTCTCACCACATGTGATGTTTCCGCCCGCACACAAATCATCTTTCAGAAAATTTCGATCACAATGGTTAAAAATTAGTCTATGAAGTGTAAATATATTTCTATTACAACTACATACAGAAGCATCCTTCCACGGGTGAATCGTCAGGAGCGTACCCAGGCTTACACCTGCATTCTTCAATTCCTTCTAGTGGATTATAAACACAATAAGCATCTACACCACAATTCACGCCATTGCACAATTCTAAAAATAATAATAAAGTATTAAAAAGCACATTAAAAAGCTAGTTGTTAGTCAGGATCAACAACAACACTAGTCATAAGTAAACCGAAGAAAAGAACTAACCAACGCATCCATCAGTGTGAATATTGCCAATTGCAAAGAACCCATCTTCACAAACACAGTCCTGTTCAAATGTCAATTCATCAACTACTGTGCAAAATGAATTCCCTCCACAAGTAATTTTATTGTTATGACACATGTCATCTAGAAAAGAAAAAAAGAGTAAATGTAAATTTCATTTTGCATGATTAATGAATTTTTTTGGATAATTGCAGTTTACATACACTTGCAACTGAAACCGAGGGTTGGTTGACTGAATCCAGCATAGCCTTCCATGCAGATGCATTCTTCAAAGCAAGTTGCATCATTGACAGCACACACAGAAAATGGTGGGCACATCTTTCCACTTTTGCATTCTCGCTCTGTTATAAGTTTCATTAATATGAATTACAAATGTCAATTTTAAAGAAGCTAGTACAGTAGTAACATACTAAAAATATAACCCTAATAACACAAATATCAAAAAATTGATTTATACTTCACTCACCACTAAGGAAGTTCTGAGAACCGATTTCACAAAGTCCTGGCAATAAAAGACTGCAGTTTTTATCATCTAGCCAGGCTGAATACTCCGGTGTAGCAGTTAGACAATTATCGTTTGCTGTGTTGGGTCCAGGATTGGCAACATTCCAGAACAACGGCGTTGACAGAGAAATCTATAAAGTAATTTAACAGTTGTATTCACTGTATGAGAATAAAAAAGTGCTACTATAGTATGCAGGGGTTGGTGCTATAGTACTAGTTTGGTGGTACCAATCATAGTGGCACCAATCAAAAATACAAGTAATAACTACCAGTTCATTTTCAAAATTTATCGCTGTTCATTCTTTTTTTCTCGATTCTGATTATCTAAAGTCATGAAGTGAATGAATTTAGATTCATGTGTAAGCTTACCCCGCTTCGACTCATAAATTGACCTTCCGTGATGACGTCTTCGAACCCAAGGAAGACATTAGAACTTCCAATATATCCCGTCTCCTGAAAATGGTTGAGCACCTTCCTGAAATTGCAAAATGGCATCGAGATATTATTAATGTGATAATCACATGAATGCTATATGCACCTAGATAAAGAGACAATTATTTCATTTCCCTTTGGATCATTCATGACTGGCAGCTTACTAATACCAGTAATAGGATGTCATTGAACAGTCACTACAGATATTATCACAGGGCTATTTTTACCTTAACATCTCTCCATGATTAACAGCAAGAACAGCTAGATTTCCACCAAGACGTTCACATAAAAGTTCAGACGTTTCATACACAGCAGGTGGGATAATGGTGTATGTTAATCCCATAGAAGTTTCATATAGAGGAGCTAGAACAGGACTCCCTATGTGATAGAACAAGGAAAGGCAATTTAGTATATTTGAACTGAACAATATACAACATATTACAGCTGTATCATTATCAGTGACATCAACCATTTATTGGAGTCTACACAGCCAGTTTATTACACCATCAACTGGCAGGAAAAATGCTCACCTATTGGTGCTTCACAATATCCTTCAAACTCCATACTGCAGTTGAAAGCATTGAAAGACAAACCAACATCCGTGCTATTAGCAATGGCAACACAGTCGGCAGAATCATCCGACTGTGGAACTGGGCTCCCCCAGTAAAACCAGGCGCTTGATAACTCAATCTGTTATGTAAGACGTGAACATTTTCAAAACAACATTTTCATATGATCGTAATACTATTGGACTAAAGTTTCGAACTTACGCCATCGCTCCAAATGAAAGTTCCTTCAATAGCTCTGTCTGTCAGGCCAATCCAAAGTACTTCAGGCTCGAAGTGCGTGGCTAATTTCCTTAAATACAAATTTCAAAGATTGATATTTGAATGTAAGTGAAAATAAGTGTTATAATTCATCTATTCTCCGTTGTAACAACTTTTGTAATCAACGAATTGAAAATGAAAGTCCATGTCCCAACCGCGTTAGGTGGCGTTATAACGGGTCTATAGTGTAATAGTAACAAAACAGTTACAGTAGTAGCAATAACTATTAGTAATAGATTAAACAATTTGTAGAAAATATTCATGTAGATAAAAATACTAGCGTCAGAATTATTGAAAATAAATGTTGCTTACCGCTGAAAAGTAGGATTTCGGAAACCATGAATAGCTAACTGAGCGCCATGCTTGTCGCATTCCACCTGGGCGTTTTCGTAGGTCATTTTCGTAGGTGTTTTCCAATATTGGTATCCATTGCCTCCGTCAAACCAGTCAGGTTTAATAAGACCTAAAATATGGTTTTTATACAAAATTTGTCGTGCATTAAAGTTATGTTTTCTCGATACACGTCAACGGCGCGGCGTGTATCAGCTATTAATTTACCAATGCAGCTGTTCGTATTAAGGTTATGGGGTTCATTCAACTTCCCGGCATGGCAGGGAAAACTATAGCCAGACTTAGTATAATTCAAGGATTCGCATCCTAACAAGTGATAGCGCAAATAGAAGATACTAGGATGAAGACTACGGGCATTAAAAGAGTTTTAAAGAGGAAAACTCGTATGAAAAGACAAATAGCGTAGTTTGCACCCGCTGGATGGGGAATGGCGATATATATATGTTCAAGATCAACAATAAGCATTGACGTAACATGAATAGAACAAAAAGAAATACTGTACTATATTTACTTACAAACATCACATCTTGGACCTGTGAAGTTGCCTGGACATTTGCATATGTAACCATTTAAAGGTACTGGAATGCAGTACCCACCATTGTGGCACACTTCGCATGCAAATCCATCACAGGTGATTGGTTCGCGGCTCGTGACAACTGTGGCGACTGTTAAACAATTAGATGATTTACCATACCAATTGTGATTACAGTAAATATATCACACACGGTAAATGTCTTACCTACAGCATGACTGCATCTGAACAATGCCAGAGTGGCAACAATAAAAAACAACTTCATGTTGAAGGAAACGTTAATTTACTACCAAACTACGAGTTAGTACTATACAATTTAATATACTATCTACAATCTCAGCACGAAAAGACCTATGCAATGTAATAACGCACTGCAGGTGAAATGATTATATTGACATTTTATGGGTCAAATCATATACGTGTTAAGGAACTCTATTTAGGATAGTGATATAATAACAGAAAAATAAGGTCGCATGGACGCATCTCGATTTGCTGTTATTTTATAATATCCGGGTTGATGAACTGTGGCAATTAATTGGGTGAGCGATATTTTCTATTGTGAGACAGACTTTCTATATGCTAGTAAACCTCTGAGATTGTGTATTTGCTTGTTTATGAATACAGCTTTAGGCGCACCACAGAGTCTCTCTTTACAACATTAAAACAGGAATTTTCCACCTTGCAGAATAAAACAATTTCCGGCCAAATCCGATCCCCGGGACAAGTCATGACGAGTGTCCTATAGGGAATAAAACAATTATCAGCCAAATCCGGCCATCATGACGCAAGTTATTACGAGTGTTCTGTCCATATGGGCATCCTAACACCACTCTCTTTCCAATCACAGCTTCTCCCGCTAGTTAACGCAAGAGATCTCGCTTGATTTTTGATCATTGTGCCACGGGGTACCGAGTTGGCGCAGTTTCACTTTTATGAAAAATAAAATAGATTGGGTAATTGGCTAAGTGTCACAAATGGTCCAATAACTCCTAAAAGTCACGTCAGTTCGCTGATCATAATAATAGTAAGAATTGTAGTAGAAAGCAAACATGCTTCCAAGGTGACCAGTAAGGCTTCAGTGCATTGTACGATACTAACTAGCGCTAGTATTGATAATAAGTATTGGTACACGGTAGAAGACGTCAGAAATATTATAGTATACGGTATTCGGTATATAAGTTTCCATAATTCCATATTTCCATACCTCTATGCCGTGCGTATTCGTGCTGTCGTATTAAAGCGATTACTCTGTTTCGAAACGGATGACGGAAATGATCAAACCTAATTTTGAGAACGGATCTCGCCTTGCAGTGTCGATAATCTCAGGGTAATTAGACCTAAGCAATGCTTCGTTCAGAGAGGCAACATGGAAAATTGATTAAGAAACTGAATATTTCAAATTCTTAGCAGCTGTGAATAATTTTGGCGATATAGAGAACAATAGTTGAATAATCATATGCGTTAATACAACAAGCATCTGCGTTTTATGATGTTCAAACGATTGTTACAGGTTACAACGAGTTATATTTCCTTTAGACCAACTATGTATTTTGCGGTTTGCGTAACGTAGATCTGCGTAATTAAAAAAATGTATGCAGAATGAATAGGTTTTGAGATATATACTGTATATGTGTTGCAAAAGGACTTGTGGAACCAGATAAGTAATAACGCGCTTTAAAAAGTTAACAAGTCGACTGAGAAGCACATACAGGAAATATGTAATTGATTTCACAAAGCGTCATACTTCAAAACTCTCCAAAGTAGAGATAGCAGAATTCAGGCCACTTTGTCACTTCGTTCACACTGCTCATATCACATCGAAGCCATATGGAAAAGTGTGTGTTTCAGCAGTAGTTTCCTGTGCCTTCTTTCAACAATGGAGCGTGCCTTGGCAATAAAAACGATATGCATACTGAGGGTGTTACGTTATCATTTTTGAAGACCAAACAGAGGTAACTAACATGAAAAGGCGATATGAATGGAGCAAAGGCAAGTGAACAGGTTGCGGAATGAAATAGACTATTGCTGACTGAGCGGTGGTGCTATTGTTGGTGTAGAGACAGGATAAATACAAAGGCCTTTACTGCTAAATGTTGTATCGAGTTGTGCCAGGCTGCCAACAATAAAACAAAAGTGATAGCCAAGGGGATTTAGACATGCTTGTTACGTGAGTTCTAACGATACAAGAATGAGCTAATCGCTTCAACTGCTAACAGTGTGAATTATCACCTGATGTCTGATTAGTAAATAGTACTTTCCCGCTAGGCCAGCACTGATTGGTTGTTACTTGTTAGTTCTCCTCATTGCTGAACACTGTCATTGGTACTAAATTAAAGATTGATTCGAATATCTACACTCAGGGTGACCATGTTGGGTAATACATGTTCCTAAAAATTGCTTTACAGATAGATAGTCCGGTTTAATTTATCCCGCGATAGCAAACTGCTGGAAACATTAGTTAGAAATTATATTGTACAAAATGAAAGAGTCTGTACATGATGTTAGCGAAGACAACGATGGAGAAACAGGAACGGAGATGTTCGAAACCGTGGAAGAATTTCCAGAAACTCAAGATGAATCAGTCCTGACTATTTCTGAAAGCAGTATCAGTAAAGAGCCAAAGGAATCGCATTCGTTTTATACCGTTAACACGTTCCTAGCTTTCCTTACCACCTTCCAGTTGGTCAATTTATTAACCATGACCTATACGGACAGTGTATTGAACTATATTGCCAAGAGATTCCGAATACCCAACACAATGGCCTCGTTTATACCTAGCGGTTATCAGATTGGCAGTATGATTGCAATCATACCCGTTTCTTATTTCGGGCCGAAGTGGCATAGACCTCGTGTCATATGCATGGGAGTACTCGTTATGCTTTTGGGACTGGGATTCTGTATTCTACCTCATTTCATCATGTCACCGCTCGAGGGTAGTACGAACTCTTCTGAGAGACTACAATGCAGTCGTTCTAGAATGGAAACCTTCAACAAATACGTCAAAGAGCTGGAGTTGCAAGGCAATACGACAAACAGAGACTGGAATTCACTTTACAAAAATTTCACAGCTTTCATGGGAGGTCATAGCAATGCCAAGACGGGAACAAAAAACTGGTAAAGAATTGTCCAACAAAGTCCTACAGGCGAAAACAGCCTAGGACAAATGCCCTAGGGGTTAGGGTGCATACTCATAAATGAGCATTCAGAATATTTTCGACACTAAACATAATATATTTATAAACATAAAAATGGATAATATTAGGCTTGGATTAAGGTATTGCATTTTTCTTTAAATTATGGGTTGGTTTATTTTTAATTCCCGTGTTTTTTTTCCAAAAAAACTGTTGGTTACTCTTACAGTATACGATTTTAAATTGTTTTGGCCAATCGAAAAACAATCAAAATTACACCGACCCAATATTATCATTATGTGTAGGCCTTATGTGAAATCAAAACCATGTATTCAAGGTTCATTGAGGTTCTTCAAATTTTGGCGAAGAATTATCATGCGAAAAACAAACTTATAAAGCCCAGTCTCAGTACACCACGAGAACTTCCTTGCAACGAAAACGGAACAATATATAATCCATCCATCTTACTTATACTCGGTGAGTAAACAAACTAATCTAACTAGCTTGAATAAGGGATGATGTGAATATTCACAAAATTCCAAAAACATTATAACAACATTGTCGTTTTTTACTTCAAGGTCACTTGCTAATTGGATCCGGTTCGTCACCGCTGTGGCCGCTCGGAATCGCATATTTGGACGATCACTTGGCAAGAAGAAAACTTCCGATGTACTTAGGTAACTGAAATATTCGCTAATATGAAAAGGCTAGAAAAAATTATAATTACGCAAGTTCACCTGTTCATTTGTGCCTGGGTGCCGTTCCGTTATAGCGCGTAATTTGAAATTTAAAATAATTTTAAATGTAAAATCAATTCTTACCTAACGGCCGTACAAATCTGAGGGGCGGTCAGATTTAGGCAGTAGTTTGCCCCCTATTGCACAGTACATATCTAGTACCTAGTATAAAATACTTTCCTTAAAATTTCATGAATTGCGTTTTAAAATGCATTTTCTCAGGATTTTTCATTGGTCTTACTTTGACCGGACCAGTCGCTGGATTCTTGCTCGGGAGTTTGAGCTCTGCCATTTATGTATCACTCGATGCGCATGATCTAAAACCCACCGACCCAGCTTGGATAGGAGCATGGTGGCTCGGTAAGAAATATTTTTATTACTTAAGATTTTGGATTTTTTTGACGTCATACTTTGTTATTCAGGTTACGTCATCGCTGGGATTATTCTGGTTCTATTTTTAATTCCCTTCTTCTTTTTTCCGTCTTCCCTCAAAATTTCTGACGAAAAACAAAAAGAGCTGGACGAATATAAAAAGCTATTTTTAACACACGATACACGGGTATCTTATTGGTTTTGTTTATAGAATAATGGTCTCCAATACTCATTCTTTTATATACGTACTGTATTATAATTATATAGGAAGAAAAACTAGACGATACAGAAAACGGCGAAGTGGCATCTGAAACAAGCAGCATACAAGATAAATGTGATCCGAAAGAATCTTTACCGCTGCTATGCCAAGAGGAAACCAATAAAAATCCTATATGGTTGACAATTACTGGTAATATGTTATATATTGATATTTTACTCGTTATTTATTTTAACTGATAATATACGATATAATGATAAAGTTTTTACTATATTGAGTACCGTTAGTTTTAGTGTGCTTTGAATATTATTATTATTTTAAATATTATTAGTTTTATACTTGTAATTTCTTTTACAGATCTCATATGCACCATTAAATCTCTTGTGATGAATCCGATCATCCTATTTTCAATCACAGCATACACAGTACTGGCGAATTTGCTATCGGGAGTTAGTACTTTTGGGTCTACTTATATACAACAAGAATTCAACGTTCTTCGCATTACCTCTGATATGCTAATAGGTTAGTAAGGACATATTTCCAATACTACGCATGTTACAGTAGTAACTGATATGCCTTTTTACAGGTGGAGTATGCTTGCCATTGGCAATTGTTGGTACATTCGGAGGAGGATATATAATGAAGAGATATAATTTCGATCTAAAACGAATATTATTGTTCAACCTCATTATTTCAACTTCAGGTACTATACTGATATCGACGCTCTTCTTATATGGGTGTGATTCACCTCGTACTGCTGGAATAAATCAACCATATGCGTAAGTTTGAATGTGTGATATTCTATTCAGCCTGTACTAACAGTTCGATTTGTTCCGTGTGCAAAATATTACAACTATAAAACTACAATCAAATACTGAATTTGGATATTTATTTCCGCTGGAACGAAAAGACAATACTCAGAGTTAGGGTAGGCCTAAGTCACAACTGCGCCCGATCCCAATTCCTTTTCTAGGCACGCGGTTTAGTCATGATGCAGTTGAACTTGGCTAGTTACTGTATGTCATTTTTCTGCAGGGATCAGGCAATTACAAACGTTGTTTCTTATTGCAACTCGGATTGCCACTGTACGAAAGGTGAACTTGAATAAGTATGCAGTTCAAACCATATCACGTACGTTTCGCCATGTTACGCCGGTTGTATGACGCGCACCACGGATTCAGGAAATGCCGTTAAAGAAGTAACAATTATTTATTCGTATTCGCCTTTATTTAAATTTGTCTTATACATGTTACAGTAAAATTATGGGAATAGGGATTTCGCGACATCTACATAGATTTGTTCTGGGCAAACTTGATTTATTCCGGTTGTTGGCGAGCCGTCCATGTGATGACATGCAAATTATCTCTAACAGCATAATGACATTAACACACGTGGCCAATTTTGGAAATAACAAAATATTCGTTTCACCACTTTTATTGTTAGTGGATAGGTTTTGCGTACATGCGTTTACGTACATCTGCCTATCGAAAAACGATTGACACATTCCTAATCCCCATTCGAAGCCATCAAGCTATACAAGAACCTCATTTATATGAAATGGGTCATTTTATATACGTAGTGTAAGTATTCCCAAATTTAGAATACCATTTTAATACTTTCAGGTATACGAAGGCTGCTCATGTGTTACAACCACTCCGGCATCGGTAACGAGCGGCTCTTGCTCGACTCCAAACTGTATCGGTGTTCTAGCTGGCGCTATGATCTCTGTGGCGTTAGGGATAATGCTTCTATGTCTATGTCAAGCCCCAGCCTATACAATTTTGATTCGAGAGCTTACAGCCGAGGATAAATCATTGGGAATAGGTCTTTTAACATTCCTGTCGAGAATTTTAGGTATACGCAGTTCTTAAATATAGTAGGGCTAAGTCAACCTTAGTGACGTACAAAAATGTGTAATATGCTTCTATGTACTGCAACACAAGTGACCTCCTATCATCGCAGTATGAATTTTTACCACCAAGGGCAGTTCCATGACGTTCCCTCCTTTTATACAGGTTTTGTTCCAGCTCCTATTTGGTTCGCACTGGTCATAGACAAAAGCTGCGTCTACTGGGGACCAAAATGCAAAGGTAAAGCCGTGTGCAAGCTGTATTACCTCGAAGGACTCCGACTTAGCTTCGTAGGTGCCTGCGTCTTACTAGCATTAGGATACATAATCACCTTCGGATTAACTGCCTCCTGGGTATGGTTCAAGGAGGGAAAAGAAAATCCATCCAAGTATGAGGTTCTTAACGAACCTGAGAAGGATGGGAAGTAATTCAGCGCGCTTCAACGATGTCATAACAGTGTTTGGTACAGAACAGAGATCATATGATATATCTAGGCAACATTTGATAGTACATCTGAAAGATTATATATAGAGTGAAATGTAACTTGAGAAATATATGTTATTTGTGCCACAAGTCCTATTTTTTCTTTATAAATCACTAGTGTTAGTCTCTCCCCCTGGAATGACCCCTATCTTTGTTCAGAAATCCGTAAACCTTGCATGCGAAATCATTCAAAGTCATTAGAATAGATGCAGAATATGTATTTCTTATATATCACATGCATTTACCTCAACGCTTTCCAACACTTGCTAGGAAATCACTGCTTGGTAATAATATGTATTTTACATAACTTCCCAGTAAGGTCAATAAAGCATGAGGTAACTACTGCAACCTTAATGCATTTAACCAATTGAACCAGGCACTGCAAAGTTATCTCCATGGTATGGATGATGTTTCACCAAGAGGTTCGTTAGTTTTGACATCTTCATCGTAAAAGTCTCTGATAGTGTGAATAAGTTCCTCTAGGTTAGATCCCCATTTACCAGATATAGCAACGACACGTAAATTATTGAATTCAGTTTCTAGTTTTTGTCGAAACATGGGTAGATTTCGCTTAGCCTCGTGAAGATCGAGTTTATTGGCGACAACGATTGATGGACGCCTGGCAAGCCCTTCGTTATATTGAGAGAGTTCATATCTGCAGTAAGAATACGGTAGTTACATTCGGTTTTAGTTCTCTATCTTACAGAATCACATTCTACCATAATTTTTTCACTTCACAAATATTGCATTTGAAGCTGTAATTAATATTGAGGCAATCTAATAAACACCTGTTATAAATTATATAAATTGCATAGTATGAACTAAAAACTACCCATATGTATTTAGCTTTAGTTAACAGAAGATTAGGTAATTAAGTAATGAGAAAATCTCACTTGAGAGTTTCAAACTGCTTCCAAGGTTGAGGATGGGAAACATCTATTATAAAGATGAGGAAACGACATCGTTCAATATGGCGCAAGAACTGGAATCCGAGACCTTTGTTTTCATGAGCTCCCTCAATAATCCCAGGAATATCAGCAACTGCAACAAATAAAATTTGGTTAAAGGAAAAAAGCATAGAGGAACTTCAATGTACGGTTCGTAGTAACTCACTGGAAATTTGTGTGTAATCTTCAAAATGCAACATCCCAATATGGGGCCGTAATGTCGTGAATTGGTATTCAGCCACCAGAGGATGTGCACGTGTCAGTATTCTAAGCAGCGTTGACTTTCCCGCATTCGGAAAGCCTATTAGTCCTGCATGCGCGAGCGTTCTTAGCTCCGCGATTAGTATTTTCTTCTCTCCATCCATCCCAGGGGTACATTCTTCTGGGGTGGTACAAGTGTTCGACACATAAAACCTGTTGGTTATCGATTGAAAACGTTGATCAAATATGGATTGTATAATGGTACCAAGTATATTGTATGTAAGTGACATCTTCGTTATATTATATTATATTCGGTATATAGTTGAGCGCTGTGCTATACTCGTCATATCTTCAGTAAAAATTGTGACTTATCCATGGGTATGTATGCACAGTGAAATATTATTATGTCAAAGTTTGTCTACCATTTAATCCAACCTGTTTCCTTTACCTCCAAGGCCTCCATAGGCAGCCACAAATTCCTCACCGTGCTGTTTTATATCTGCAATGAGCACCCCGGACTCCGAACGGAAATAAGTTCCAACCGGAAACTGTAAAATACAACAATGAGGATATTGCACACGTGATATTCTATAATAATTTCCTTCTCCACCTTGATATGAAGGTGTTTTCCATATCTTCCATAGCAATTAGTCCCACCTCCATCGACTCCGTTTTCCGCCGTGTAGACAGAGAGAATTTTTTCAAGGGATTTTACATTCTGATCGGCTTGTATCAGAGGAAATATAATGGAAAAATTGGTACATATGTGCCAGTGAAAAAATACACTAGATAAGAACTATACAATTCAACACGTATTAGGATTATCGCTATCAAAGCATCAATATTATCAAGTAGACAATAAATATGAAATAATAGCCCTAACCCTAACCGAACAAAGATAATTCATGTTCAGGTCGCAGTTGTTCAGGTCACGTTAGGTACCGAGTCTGGTAGGGTAGTACAAAGGAGTGAACATCCTTCCAAAATTTGAGAAAGCTAGGTAAGGTTTATTAGTTCATATTTATTGTGTACTTAATCATGTTGCTTTGGGAGTAATAATGTGTGTTCCGGACTGCACTTCTAAACTAGTAATGAATAATATTCGAACTAAGAATAAGATTCAAACAGTAGATCATCTCCATACCGACAAATATAACATTCCCTCCATTGCCTCCGTTTCCGCCATCAGGGCCTCCAAATGCACTGTTCTTGTCTCGTAAAAAGGACGATCTGCCGTCTCCACCTTTTCCCCCAATTACTTTTATGTGTTTATTATCAATGAACCGCCGGGCCTGATAATATAATTGCCTTGTAAAAATTAGATTATTAAGAACATTTTGAAACTTAAAAGTTGGTACATAAGCAGCGTACGAGTTCCTCTTCCGACAGATCTGGTTTTCCTCTGATTATCTTCATCTTTTTCCCAAAACGGCAAGAGGTCGAAACGAATCTCTTTCGAATACCCAAAAGTAATCTTTTCAAAACCTCTTTATTCATCACCGATATCACAGAACGAGCTGCTTGTTGAAAATGAAAAGCAAACTTGCAATTTAACTTGAAAATCGGAGTAAGATCGAAATAACATTGCATGAAGAAAAGTCCCATCACAAAGTCATCCGCCAAACGGTGTCATTTTGGTTCAAAGCATTGGAATTGATTTATGTTTCGTTTTCGCTGGTGATTACATGCAAAACATGAACTACTGGGGAGGCAAACCGTATAAATTGGTGGTAACTGTATAATCTCCGTTAGATGATAAGTGATTATTATAATTTCTTGCCCTTTCTGGCCTCTATGAGTGCCTGCGCAATCTGACTACACATATGTGTAACCATAGTCTTTGTAACGGATTAGACTTCATCTTGAATTTGTTATTTCATTAAGGAAAGCCAATCATAGTCGCAACTCAATTGCAGTTAAATATTTTCTACTACCAAGATAACCAGTGCTTATTGTTAGTCGATATAAGACGGGGTTTAGGCAAAATAAAAAGACGTACGTAATTGCTAGAAAAAACATCCGATTCCAGGTCGAAGTAAAGCTAATTAAACTAACCGCGGGAAGAAGTTAACTACATTACAAATAATGATGTTAGATAAGCAGAGTTTTGGTAGAATTTTTATATAATAAAGAGAGCAAAGATAGAAGTCACTGATATAAATTCTTCTCTTCGTCTTCCATGATACTTTTTTGGCTGAAGAATTAACAATAACGTTAACACCACTTCCGTCAGTAATAATCCTTCTTTGTAATTCCTTTGTAATCTAATATGAGGTAAAGCTGTAGTGACTGTAGACTGTAGAGGGTAACACGCCTCACAAATCTCATAAAACTTGATGATAATGATGATGATGATGATTCGTGAGTAGGGAACTTGTTTTCAATTAATTGTGGTGAAAATATCGCATTCTAAAAACGAGACATTATCTGTTATTGAGTTAAACTAGATTTATGGAGTTGTAACACAGACCAGGACGTGTATGAAGCGGGTTTAAGCTTATGTTAGGTTTCTCCTAGAAGTATTTTGTGCTAAAATTACCCCTATTTTCTTCATTCATTCTTTCAGAAATGGTTGAATTAGTGAACAATATTGCTTGTTGTAGCATTAAGTTTATAAGATACTGTACTGAATAGAGGCGTGAAACGTCAGACAGGCGATATTTTAGTTAGTAATTTCTGTGTGTGTGTCACCGAGGAGACGACTTGCACACGTAGGACCTACATTTTCCACAACAACAGCGATGGTTTGTTAAGACGTCATAAAAATACCTAAATAGTTTAAATTATGTATACACTATTATTGCTAACCTCTTATAATCAAATCCAAACGGACTTTTATATCGGGATGTGTACCCCACCTTACTATAGTGTACGTTGTCGTTGTTGGCGTCAGATATGCAATTTCAAAGTAAATTTCAGTTTTGTTCAAGTGTTATTCGAAAATGTGAGCTTTTATTATTCGTCCGATATGTTAACCAGCATTCCCTGAAAAAATTTGGTCGATTAATTCAGGTTAACCCCAAAAAAATCTATTTCGAAACTCGAATACCTATTTCGGGTCGTTCGTAACGAGTGAACGTTGAGCAACCCTTAAAACCCTTCAACTATATATGACACACCAATGAATGCAGAATTACATAGCGAATGCATACATATAAACCTCATATGCACAGCAAACTAACAGGAGCCGTTTTTGTCTATTGTTATAGATTTCAATTCGTGTATAGTTTATTTAACTTAGCTGTGCCTCTGTATATCGCGGGCTACTGTTATTTACTGTACGATTTCCAAAGCTTCCTTATTCACCAAAGTACAACATAATAAGCATGTATACTATAATAGAAGGCATGTGGAGAGGCAACCGATTCCATATTCCTATGAAAAGTCGGATGAAATTCGTAGTTTTGTAGTTTTCATGAATCATATAATGAAAAAAACGGAAATAATAGTGTATTGTTTCCTGCTATAATTCATCTGTTATCCTTAGTGGAATCCTATATATCGCCTTTTCATGAATCATATAATGGAAACAAACGGAAATAATAGTGTATTGTTTACTACTATAATTCATCTGTTATTCTTAGTGGAATACCATATATCGCCATACTATGAAATGTTACATAATTATATAATTACAAGTTACACAATCGTTTGAGTCAGCAATTACCTAACCAAGCAAGAAACAATAATCTTAATATCACCAATTCCTAATTTTTGCACAGTTGAATCGAATTGCCGGAACCGCGTGAGTGTTAATCACAGTTACGTTATACTGTTTTCTTTATTATTAGCTGTTTGCATTGTAGCAAGTGGCGCAAGAAAACGTTGTGTAGAAACAGATTTTGCAAATGCGGATCTTACAGTTTGACGTTATATTAGTTACAGACGGTTCTATTATCTGAAACACTGTTTAGGTAGGTTGCAACGATGCGATAATTCAGTGACATGCGACAGTACATTTGTGTCAGTCACGGTAGGCAGGGGCGCCAACAACTATGCCATAGCTATAGCCCCCACTGTGCATAAATTCTAATGCAGCGACAAGAGCAACATTCTAATATTTCCTAAGGTTTCCCGGGAGATGGATACTGTGATAATTTTTTTCCTTTTTCGAACGTTTTTTTTTATCCAAGTCCGGCCACCCCAGCCACCGGACATTACCTAAATTCTCTTATCATTTTGTTTGTTAATTTTGAAAACTGATAAAAAGAATCACGTGGATTCATCTTCCCGTGATGTTTCTTGCTAATCATCCACCCTTTATCACAAGGGCAAATAATCTGCACTCTCCTCTGACGAGGCATCTTGTCCCATAATACAGACAGTAACTGAAATAATAGCCTGTTGCCTTAAAGTCCTGTTGCCAATAATACCCGTATCCCATCTATCGTATCACCGGTTCACCTTATCGCTGGAATTCGGCGGTAGAAATGCACCGACAGTGTATAACTAATAAAAAAATATATTAATTTCACAGAAAAGTTAAAGTAACATCGGGAGAAATGAAACATTCTCGTTTAATACTCTGGATTTTTTTCTTCTATTTCGTAAAGGGTAAGTGAAATCCCCCGAAAGCCGAATTATATATTGCCAATATACCAAGTATCCATAACGGATACATCGAAAAGGAAAAGTGATACATAAATACTAAAAGTTTATTACAGTTCTTTGAAAATCAACAGTCGCACATTAAACTAGATTTCTCGGAACCATGTTATCATCATTCGTTAGAATTGATAGAACTTGTTTTCTGGCATTTAACTTAGACCTGGGACTATGTTTAGGTATAATCTGGCTCCGGGTAGAAAATTATTGACGTTAGTCCATTTGCATTTCAGTTTCTCAGGCATGGGAAACGTGTGACGGTTGCTCAATGGAATGTATCGGGTGTAGTTATGGAGGACAATGCGTTCCGACACCATCTGGAAAGTATTATTGCAAATGTCCTCGAAACAGAATTGGGAAGAGTTGTGAATTAAGTAAGTGTTTTTTTACTATGGTCGTCTTCACTTAAGCACACTACGATAACAGTAAAGTGGCTGTTTGTTGGCATCAGACGTGAACCCTGAGTCATTTCGATTATACAGTACAATATTTATAATACTATTCAGGCAAATAATTTATTTACTAATATAAAATCCAGGTCTTCTTTCGCCGAATTGGTTTGATGGCGGTAACGGTTACCAATATTACGTTGGTACCAGACGGCAAAACTATTGGGACGCTAGGAAAACTTGTGATAAATACGGAGGAAGACTAGCTCTACATGGAGTTCGCGATCCCAAGACCATTAGGTAAATATTGTAGCAGATACATTGTAGATTCATCTAATCATACTTCATTTTACCGTGAATTATTCTGCATCCAGATACATCACACCGAGACTGCCTTTTAATGGCTCTTTCTGGATTGACCTGACCGATATACCTGTTGAAGGAACCTTCGTGTGGGGAGACGACGTACGTAAAAAACATTTTCCTGACTTATAGTGTCAATATGCTCATAATTATTCTGTTGTACATTTAACCACTTACTCGCTCGCTCGCTTACTTTCATGTACCGATAACTAAATTGTATACCGACAACTATGTGAAGCTCTTCTCAAGGTGAATTGATCGTTGTTTTGCCGCATTGACTCTTCAGCTCATCATTAACCATTAGGCTATATTAGTACGTTTTTCATAAAGAGTGTACCATAATTATATTTATTCCTAGAGCTTATAACGCCCTAACGAAAAAGAGGCATCATATATATATTATATATATTAAGTCAAAGATCACAGCCCATCGGGCATTGCCCAAATGCTTCTTAC
The DNA here is from genome assembly GCA_013436055.1 of Halocynthia roretzi. Lineage (NCBI taxonomy): Eukaryota > Metazoa > Chordata > Ascidiacea > Stolidobranchia > Pyuridae > Halocynthia > Halocynthia roretzi. The sequence continues at coordinate 210,204 of QRAM01000115.1, forward strand.
GATCAGTCTACCTCTGTCGTCGAAGATCAGAATTAACAAGCTGTGATGTATTGTTTTCTAGATAAGGTCGCCTGACATTTTTGCAAGTTGGTATCCTGGACAGCCAGACAATTTGAACAACCAGGATTGTGCAGTGATTAAAAGAAACCAATCAACTATATTTTATAGAGACGAAAGCTGCTACTCTGAGATGCATTATGCTTTTTGTGAAAAACGAATCGGTAAAAACTACAGTAACTTGTTACAACAATGCTTGATATCGAAGGTTATTATTCTACATGAAATACTTTCAGGCTATCCACCTCAAATTCCCTACGTGGATGGCAAAAATAATTGCAGTTATACCATAATTGCTCCAGCGAAGTACGAAACGTCTAAACGACTGTGTAGATATCTGGGAGGAAAATTAGCTGTCAAAGCTCTTACGAACGAGCTCTTTATCAAGTGATTAACAGATATATCAATAGACTCAATTTAGGCGGGGATGTCAACGGGTCTATGCCCGCTATTGTTTCTCATTTTCATTACCCATGCAATGCATATTTTGTTACCAACAAATGTTTAGAAAACCTTTCAAACCGTTTAATTAAATGGAATAGTGGGTTATAATTTTAAGGTAACGAAGAAATTGTAATTTCGTTTATCTTCTCAAGTGCAACAAAATTGGGTTTCAAAACAATTTTTGCAATATTTACATTTTTCAGTCCCAGATTTGAAAAGTTTTGCAAAGGTATGTTACGGGTACCCGACCGTTTATTTTGTCTGGTAATGAAAATGTTAGTATTTGACATCCCAAATTCAGACCCTCTAGAAGCCATTCCCATGATCATTTGTATTATCAATCTTCTAGAAATATACTTCAGACCTTCACTGAGACCGGAGACCTGAAGGATTTGAATGTCTTTGTAGGATTCACAGATCTAGTAACAGAAGGAGCTTTTGTTGCAGACGACGGAGTATGAAAAGATTTTCTCTAGAAATATAGGAATTGAAAACTTGGTAATTTAAATAACGAAAGCTTATATATAGACTTTGCTCAATACAACAAACGTGGATTGGATGTTTGGCAGTCCCGGCCCTAACCAGACTTATGATGATTGCTTAACGCTTACACCGAATTATTGGGCATGGATGGACGACAAAAACTGTAATCTGATCTTACCTGGTCTTTGTGAAATTTCGTCCCGACCGGAAAGACTTAATGGTAACGACAGCGATTTCTTAAATACGCTATATTATATAATTCATTTGTTTTTTTCTGTATATAGTGGGAAAATGTAAGAGTGGTAAGTTATGTCCACGATATTCCTTGTGTGTTGTAAATGAAGTTACTTGTCACGAAGAATGCTGCTGTATTGAGGGCTTTATTGAAAAGCATAACGGTGAATGCACAAGTAAGTTATCAAGATGAAAACATTTCATATAGAACAAGTATCGCTATTCGTTTTTTTTGCAGAGGACTTGTGCAAGAGCGGTCATATACGTTGCGGTCCAAATGCAATCTGTACAGTTGTGAATCCCATCTCGAATGAACAAAAATGTGTCTGCCGGGAGGGATACATCTCCCGACCAGATATTGCTATGCAAGGATGTTTCGGTAAAATCACACGAGTTTAGATTTAGATATATATATATAATAATAATAATATGAGAGTTAAACAGCCTATTACTATGGACTACAGATCCTTGTGAAAATGTGAATTGCAGTTCTTATGCTCGTTGTGTCGTTGATCCCAAAACTACACGAGAAAAATGCATTTGCAATGAAGGATTTCTACCTAATAATACAGCAAAGGAAAGCTGCTTCTGTGAGTTATTTTTTTGATATAATTATAATCATACCAGGCTATTTGACCAATTCACTAGTAGCACAAAATAGCTAGTACGGTCCTGCATTTCCTCATTTTTCAGCACTATATTGAATGGTATAATCTAGCACTGCTCCCAATATTACATAGCTGCGCTATAGCTCCTTTGTAGTGCACAGGAAAGGTACGAATCATGATAGGAAATGACAGTACTTGTTCCCAATAACACCTCAGTTCTAGTTATAACCGTGTTTACCTGGTAAATATCATCGCTGCTATTTCTCAGCGGTAACTGTATTGGAATTTTCACAGATGACTTATGTGGGAATCGGAATATCACATGCGGAAACAATGCTCGTTGCTGTATATTGTGTGAAGCGACTAAACGTCAAGGATGTATTTGCCTAGATGGATTTATCCCTGCTCCAACAGCAAACGATGGATGCATCGGTAAAACCCCTTCTCAAATTATACATAACATGAAAATAAGTCCGTAACAACTATAGAAGTGATGCCAATTTTTTCTCTGGCCTTTCGCGGCAAGCTAATCGTACCAACTCTTCTATTTGTTCTATAACTCAATATACATATATTGGACAGAGGATAAGTGTAAAACTGGACGTATTCAGTGTGGACCAAATACAATATGTACTGTTCTGAACGATACTACTAAAGAGCAAGGATGTGTTTGTAGAAAAGGTTTCATCTCCAATGCTGATATTACTACTGGAGGATGTTTCGGTAGGCTACATTAAATTCCTAGTGATGAGAATGGCGTGCACACTTTATGATTTCCTTTAATGTCGTCTTCTATGTCTCAGATCCATGTGGAAGTGTAATCTGTGGTGAGAATGCTGTTTGTGTAGTTGATCCTAATACCAGGAGACAAAAATGCCAGTGCAAGGGAAGATTTCTACCAAATAACACTGCAGAAGAAAGCTGCTTTTGTATGTATATGCTATATACAGTGGTGCCGAGTACTTTGCTCTTAATCGGTTCCAGGAGGCCATTCGAACTCTGAATTATTCGAGGTTCAAATCAATTAGCCCCATTACACATATTGGAAAGTGAATCAATCCATTCCCAGACCCTGATCCGAATCCATTTTACTAAACTCAATCAGTAAATACACATAATTTAAGTTAAAAATAACACGAGTAAATGAACTGAATACAGACAAGGATCGTTACATTGGCGTCGGTTAGCTTAAAATTCTAGTTTGCTTGGTTAGTCTGAGTTTTTTTTCCGGCCCAAAGGCCTGTATTGCGCCTGTTAGCTCAAGGTTGCTGGTAAAATTCATGTTGGTGTTAACGAAGTTTCAATTTTAATTACTTGTGCGGTAGAACACAAACTTATTGTCATGCAATATAAGCTTTATTGCTTATTTTCACTGTTTGGGAAGAAAAAAAGGTAGAAGTCCTGATAGGAAGTGACAGTACTTGTTCCCAATAACACCTCAGTTCTAGTTATACTTGTGTATACCTGGTAAATACCATCACTGCTATTTCTCAGCGGTAACTGTATTGGACTTTTCGCAGATGACTTATGTGGGAATCGGAATATCACATGCGGAAACAATGCTCGTTGCTGTATATTGTGTGAAGCGACTAAACGTCAAGGATGTATTTGCCTAGATGGATTTATCCCTGCTCCAACAGCAAACGATGGATGCATCGGTAAAACCCCTTCTCAAATTATACATAACATGAAAATAAGTCCGTAACAACTATAGAAGTGATGCCAATTTTTTCTCTGGCCTTTCGCGGCAAGCTAATCGTACCAACTCTTCTATTTGTTCTATAACTCAATATACATATATTGGACAGAGGATAAGTGTAAAACTGGACGTATTCAGTGTGGACCAAATACAATATGTACTGTTCTGAACGATACTACTAAAGAGCAAGGATGTGTTTGTAGAAAAGGTTTCATCTCCAATGCTGATATTACTACTGGAGGATGTTTCGGTAGGCTACATTAAATTCCTAGTGATGAGAATGGCGTGCACACTTTATGATTTCCTTTAATGTCGTCTTCTATGTCTCAGATCCATGTGGAAGTGTAATCTGTGGTGAGAATGCTGTTTGTGTAGTTGATCCTAATACCAGGAGACAAAAATGCCAGTGCAAGGGAAGATTTCTACCAAATAACACTGCAGAAGAAAGCTGCTTTTGTATGTATATGCTATAAACTGTTACATACTGGGGCATAGTTGTGTAAGGTTTAGGTTACCAGTGTGATTAAAAGAAAAATGAGGAATTAATTGTCCTTTAACAAAAAGAGCTATGAAGGAATGAAATTCTGCCAAAGGTAGTTGGATTAATCTATCGGTATTGTAGGTGTTTGAACTTTATTTTTAAAAACAATCTTGATTTTTCCACTGGTCGACGGTCGACTGACTTACGAATTGTGAGTTTATGATTTGGAATGACTTGGTACTGACTGGTAAATTCACTCGGACGGCCATTGATTCTATAATTTCTTAAATATTATAATAATCTAGCTATGGTTATGTATCATAATTGAGCATGACACACAATTTGACTGGCACAAAATAACTGTTATTCAATTTATACTTTTCTGCACTGCAAAACTTTCCTAAAAGAAACTTTCTGCTTAACGGTATTTAGATGATCTTTGTGAAAGTAGAAATATCAGCTGTGGTGACAATGCTCGTTGCTGCGTCGTATGCCAAATTACTAAACGACAAGATTGCCTTTGTTTGGGAGGATTTTTACCTTCTCCAGTTGCTACCCATTCATGCATCGGTAATATTTTTATTCCAGTTAAATTCATAGTTTCTTCTAGTAATACATATAGTGTATAACCTAGCTAATACATTTTTATGAATCTAAATTTTTCTAGTACTATCAGCCGATATGTTTATTCCAGGAAAGCAAATCCAGTGGACATAAAAGTATGACTAGTTTCCTGCTTTCAAGATAGCATAAAAATGGTCTATTGTACTTTTGTAGTTGTACATGAATCTTTAAATGACATCAACTGTTTAAGACGGAACAATATAAGGTCATGCATGGTCATAAAAAGTAGACTTCATATAACTTTATTACATAATACTACAAGACTTAATTCCTCCATGGTAGAACCATCTCCGTATCCTGGAGCCTATCACCGTTCACTTATCTTACAGTGGACACAGGAATTATACACTGGAAGCTTACAACAATCTAACTCGTTTTTTATTAGGAATTGTGTTTCTTATAGTCGACATATTGTGCTTTAACATGGTCATAACTATTTTCCAGCCGATCCTCGGTGTACGCAGAACACTGCTCTGGACATCGTAATCACGTATTGGAATATTCAGGATGCGTCTTATCAGGCAGCATTTACGGATGTGCAGTTTGCAATTACAGGAGGCATTACGCAGTATGTTAATTGCTTGCTTGTTAATTTTTATAATTTTAAAACTGCATTCGCCTTGTAGCCAAGTCTCAATTTGTAGAACTTTACACCTAATATTCAAGATAAGGTTTTATACATGACCGAAATGGTGGGTATAGACGCGAAGAAATTGTTTACATATTTTTGCGAGCATTTCCATCAAAAAGTACCATTTCCATACTAATTTTGTTATTGTTTATGAGTATAGCACAAAGAAGCTTATCCAAAGACTTGGAAAAACCTTTACAAAGTTTCGTAAAATAAACTTATATTAAGGGCATTTTCCTTATTTTCGCTGTCGTACCTTTTAAATCACGATGATAAAATTAAAATTAAAATTAAATATTGTCTTCAAACAGTTTTTTTGTACTATTTTTGTTTTCCCCAGGTCATTTCGATCGGGAAAATATTTCGTATTGTACAACTACATTGGTGCAACCAATTTGGTCTCTATGTTGAACCCAGCCGATGTGCCGATGCAGGGTACCAATGGTGCGTTACTAAATATTTAACAGTATTAAGAGACAGTGAATTACTCTACTGGACGCATTACGTAAATGTCAGTTTATTGAATTAGGTCTAAAAAATTGGCTTAGGTATCCCTCACCTATTAGTCCACAACATGCAGTGTCCCTAACAAGCTGTAGCTTCCACTGCTAATGAGTCATCAGGGACGACCACGTCTGAACAAAAATTACTAGCGTAGAGTAAAGTCGAATCTGACGTAAGTTGAAACGATGTAACTCGAGATATCACTGTATATGGATTAATTTTTCATCAGAAAAGTGCTAATGTTGCCGATGATTAGGCTAGAACATTACTTCATATCATATTGAATCGGGGGATTTTTGAATATTTTTTCCAAGTTAAACTGATAAGTTTTCCGTTGCATATTGTTCATCAACAATCAACAAAGACAAATATCACGTTTTTAGACCCCTATATTCGATAAGACACGCGTAATTCACGATTTTGTATCGCACCAAACTGGCTGATAGAATCTGGCTGATGAGTTCCCCTGGGTCTTCCACTTCAGTTATATAAAGAGATCATTTCATTGGGGCGACGTTCCTTTGAAAAACAGCGCTGTTCCATTTTGAACTAGGATTTGTTAAGATTACTGCTAGTAAATTGATATTACATGTGGACTGAAAATTAAAGGCTACTTGTACGTATCTAGTAGATGACTCACTGATGAAAGTGAAATGAGAATACATCATATTCATATACAGTTAATCTCGAAGATATTTCTGGACTAATTTTGACGCTTCTTATGAATCAACGCATATCCACCAATAACGTACTGATTGTCTTCGGTTCACCGGCGGGTCAGACAGCTGGTGCATCCACTTTGACGCTTTTTCAAAATGATCCTGCAAGTTTTGTGAGTTCACATGTTCAAGGGAGAAATATAAATTAGACGAATGCCAAATTAATAAACTATTGATAATTTTTTATTTTAGGTTGTGTTGATACGCGACAATGCAACTGCTGCCCAGGTTCCAGAACTTGTAGATAGAATAATAGGAATCATCTGTGATTGGGTTGACAACGCCTATACAACTCAAACAGCAGTCACTGAATTGCCTAAGCAGAGCATGCTAATGCAACGGATGAATCGACGGATGAATTTTCGCTTATAACCAACTGTAATAACATTATAAAGAATTACTAATGAAGATAACCAAACAAAGCGCACTTCATGTTATTCAACCTCATGAATCAATGCGTTTCCGTCTATCTACAATATCACCTGTACTAAACAGTGCGTTTCCGTCTATGATACAGAGCTACATAATATAATACTACTTCGCCTGCTATTGTATTGTGTCGTTAATGTAGTTATGTGACAATCCAGTAAAATATTGGACCACAGTGAAAGAAGTAGAGGTAAATAGCAGTTACACAGATATGTAGTCGCCAGCAGAAATTTATTAGTAACCTGGCCCTAGGATGTTTAGAACCGAGTTTTCTTTGTTGATGAATTATTCTGGTATGCATCTGGACCTCCGTGCGAAATTTCGTAAATATCCCTGGCGTTGAGCAGAGTGTTTTTAAAAGTCTATCTGTTCTTGATGTATGCTCATTAGTAGCAAGGGGGAGGCAGATTACGAGTTTGTAATCTCACGCGATATTTTTTAGGTCAATTACCTTGGACGTGTCTGGGCCCCTGATAAGCTTTTCACTGAATATTTATCTACCTGTTCGTAATGCATGTCCATTGATAGGACTGTCCAGAGACAGGCAGATACGGGATCGATATTCTCAGGTGAATTAGCCCAGACGTGCTCGGGCCCCGAGGAAAAAAGGGGAAGGAAAATGATGTTTCCAGATTATTATTTTGGCCGCTAGAGCGACCCTAATTAGGAATTTATCCTCTCCGTAGTAAAACAATTCCTTTGTTACGTCATAAAGTATATTTTTAGCTAGCCAAGTCTCCGATTTATCAAGTTTGTGATGTCACAGTGGCCAATGTTATGAATTTTTACCGATCAGACCAAACGGAAATTTTGAAATTATTCAAAAAAATGATCTGGGACCGCGATGAGGACCCCTATTCGAAGAGCGCCTAGTCAAGAACCTTCGGAATTATGGTCACACGAATATCCGACACACACACACAGTTTCTCCTTTATTCATGAAATAGAAATCACAAAGGTGAGGATTCATATACGATTTGCTGGGAGTCCAAGATATACTCCTCGTATTTCTAAATTTGCCTTTCAGTCCAACGGAATGCTAATAAAATAGCTTTTAAACCTGATTAGGGTTACTTACTGAATTGTTGCTGGTGATTATATATTTGTACGGAAAGTATCCACTACTTCTAATTCTTTTATTTTATTGGTATGAAATGTTCGTACGGGAAAATTTACCTAAAAATATCGATTCCGTATCTGAAAGAGATTGAGAAACGGATTAACCTAGATATGGATTAAACGTTGCCAGTAGCATTGCGGTAGTATTTTCATTTCCGCTCCGATTTGTTTGTTTCCGATCCAAACACGTTTCAACTGTTACACGTCACCAACTGAAACACTTTAAAATAACAGGCGGCAACTCAGTTGGCCAGTAATTTTATATTTTTACCGTTGTGAGAGAGTTTCATCCATAATGAGAATCTCACTCGTGATCAAAATTCTGATCGTCTACGGATTTCAAGGTAAAACAGTTAATTGGTTAATTGATGAGTGATGAATGAACGATTCAATAAAATAGTTTTAGATAATTCAGGTTTTGAGAAAGTAAACAAATATGTCTGCATTTTATATTACATAAGATTCGCTAGCTTGGAGCCTTTGCGACCTTGGAGGTTGCGATACGTGCGACAATGGGGCCAGTTGCGTTCCCGCTTTATTCGGAAGCTACCAGTGCCAATGTCCAGCGAATTTAATTGGAAGCAGATGTAACATACGTGAGTAAAATGGGAAATCGCGCGACCGAATTTGTAATTTATTGGCGAATTTTTTTAACCATTTCCATGTGATGTTTTATTTCGCTTTTAATTGTATTGCATCATAACTTTTAGCTCTTCTTAAACGTGATTGGTTGGACGGTGGAAACGGTTACCAGTACCAGATGCAGACTACAGAAATGACTTACGATAAGGCGAAGGCCAACTGTGAAACACACGGTGCTATATTAGCAACACACGGACCTCGTAATATTAAGTGGATAACGTAAGATAATCAGTTTAGTTCTCAGAATTTCAGAGAGATATCTAGATTCTCAGAGATATACTTTGCAAGATTCATTTTTTGTGCGTAGATCGGAATAAATGTCACTAGATAATATTTCGTATTTTAAGACAATGAAGTCTTATTGTATTTCGGAATTGGGTTCGAGGTGACATGTGATTACCGTATTTCCTCGATTATAAGCCGCGGCTTATATTCTTTTTTTTTTCTTAATTTTGTGCGGCCTATAATCGAGGGCGGCTTATAATCAAGGGCGGTTTATATTCTTTTTTTCATCATTTTGTGCGGTTTATAATCGAGGGCGGCTTATAATCAAGGGCGGCTTATAATCGAGGAAATACGGTATGTTAAATTTAGGGTTACAGATGTTAAAAAGATTCTGAGGGAATATTACGTTTTTTTTGTCATTTCAAACTGTAACTATATAATAGGTCATTTGGGTTCTGATATAATGAGAAATATATGATAATGTATAACATCATCCCGCTACATTTTTTCCGTGTCATGATTGTTCCGTGCTACGAAATCCCCCTTCTTTTATAAACCTATAAAAATAAAACATCGTGTACCGCATTTTTAAAGGTCAGGTTCGTGCCCGCGGTACTTATACATAATTAATTTGTTCGTTCGTCATTTCTAGAGAAAATAAAAATTCTGTCATACAAATCGGGGAACATTGGATTGGACTAGCTGCAGTAGGTGGAATGCTTTTATGGAGTGACGGGGTAAGTCTGTAACGATTTAAGGTTCATAAATTACGGTCCTGCAACAAAGTCGTAAGCAATGGTGACTATAAAAACGGATAAGTGTTGTGTCCTCGTTCCCATGTACTGTACAACTCTCTCCCGGTTCATACAGTCACTATGAATCACGGATTTGGTACGAGGACCTAGTTTATAAATGAAATGAAAGTTTTCAATGTTTCAATGCAATATGAACGCTGTGTATATTGTTTTGAGTGTAGTACCCCTCGACTTAGTATTTTGATAACGAGTTATGTTTTTGACAATGTTACTAATCCTTTAACAATCACCAATTAACTTTGCCCATTCTAGTTAAGTCTTATATCAAGTAGAGAATCATCGCGATAATTGAAAACTAAACATGTAAATCGAAGACAAATATCTGTTTCCCGAATCGTGGTTATAGAAATCCGCTGTAAGACTTAACCTAGTCTATCTCTTCTAATATCGTAGATATTTTTTAGGGTACTATAAAGTTCAAAATTTAGGTTATCTCTATTTTATAAAGTACTGTATCTCAAAAGTGAATTTAACGATTGATTGTTGTATATCTTGATTATTAGATTCCTGTCAACGATGTATTTTCTTTGCCACATTCCTCTCAACCTAACTCCACCAATGAAAAGTGTGTCGCATTCGCTGAGAGATCGATGTCATTCTTTTATCGCAACCATAATTGTTCATCGAGACTGATTTCTTTGTGCGAGGCACCAATTGGTGAGTTGTTGTTTAATCTACATCTCAGTGCATTGTTTTAATAACTCTACTCGCAAATTCTTTCGACTCGACTCGACTCGACTTGACTCGTTTCTTCAATTATGTGAAGAAACCCTTCAATCAGGCCTACATCGAAAGAAAGGGAATTTCGAGTATACAGTATTTTTATTTACAATATGATTTTAGTGAATCAATTGTCATATGTTTTCATTTGTACAAGATCACTTATATTCCGTCATGAATATTCATTCATTAATGACATATTGATAAAAATAGAGTATTAATAACACGATTCGACTTAACTCAAGTCAGTTCAGCTTTGAGTAGACTGAGATCAATTCAGTGTAAGCGAATGACTCGAACTTGGTGACTGATTAAAACAACGCCTCCTTTTCAGATTCGTTCTACTTTACAACATACTATACAAATTAAATTATTTACAGGATACCCACCGCGAGTTCCCATCTTTAAAGCAAAGAACGGATACAAATATTCTATAATAACTCCAGCGAATCACCAGACGTCACAGAAACTATGTGCCCGACAAGGAGGAAGACTAGTTGAAAAGGCTCTAGAAAAGGAACTTTACGTGAAGTAATTATCCAACGATGACAGATTGTGGCATAGTATCATGATATGAAATTTAAAACCACATTATATTTTTCCGTTTCCTTGTTCAGGCAAATTCTCCAGTACTTCAGTGAAAATGAATATATCAAGGATCTGAATGTATTTGTAGGTTACACAGATGAAATCGTGGAGGGAAATTACATTAGCAAGAATGGAGTAAGGAAATTAGAGTTGTGTATATTTACGAATATTTAGAACATGTCTCCCGACTGTATATTGAGAATGTGAAATGTAGATGTAGATATAAAAATAAGATAGAAAACACTGACTTAAAATATATTAGCCGTAAGCGTGTTTAATTATTCCTCTTTCCATCCCTCAGACGATGCTGAATACGAGTCTTGTATGGGAATCAGGAAATCCTGGTCCGGATGCTGAAAATGAAGATTGTTTGACAATCTCCCCAAACTACTGGGCATGGCTAAACGATGAAAGATGCAATCTCATTTTGCCAGGACTTTGTGAAATCCCACAAACAGTGAAATACCTAACCGGTAACAACAGCTTATCTCCTTGGAAATAGTATGATTCTTTTCAAGTAATTCCTGAAATTTTAAATTTCTCGACTTCGATTTCATTTCATTGTGTTCTCTTAGCTAGTAACATAGCAGTGGCATTCTCCTTTACTTTAGCTTAAGCATATATTTCATTCTAATAATTTCAAATCTGCAATTCAGAGAATGAATGCAAAAGTGGAAAATCTTGCCCTGAAAATAGTGCCTGTTTCGTTAGCGAAGGATCTGCTTACGAAGAATGTTATTGTTTGGAGGGGTATATCAGAAGAGCTGATGGCAATTGCACAAGTAAGTTAAATCACGGAAATACCAATTACTAGAAAACTTGAATCCCATCAATGGCTACAGGGATTCTGTATATAAAAAAATGTTGTTGTATTGCCAACCTCCAGAGAGTATGAAAGTTACAATCAATAGCCATCAATATTTCCTTATTTCAATATTTCTACATTGCCTCTTCGTTGAAAAAATGTTTTCACTTCACTTTGCAGAGGACTTGTGCAAAAGTGGCTTGATTCTATGTGGACCAAATGCAATATGTGCTGTTATCAATGAAATTACGAATGCGCAAGGATGTGTTTGTAAAGACGGCTTCAGAGCTTACGCTGATATAAAGGAGCGAGGATGCTTCGGTCAGTAATCTATAGTAGTGTCTCCATTCTATGTACCGAAGCGACTTTCAATTTCCCTTTGCTCGCTTCCAAAGAGTTGCCCCACGACATGTATAATTAACAAGAATTAAACAAAAAATAAAACCAGCAAAAATCTCTTTCCGATCAACTGTAACGACTTTTATCCACCCTCGAATATATTATTGTAAGCTTTTCAATTTATGTCTGTGAGCAAGACCATCGTGTTCTTTTTTAAAGCAGTTCATGAACTAAGTTCGGCAGTTTTGTCCACAGTAAGTCTCTTGCAACCCAAGTAAAAGGATTAGTCATATTAAAGATTATGATTTATAATTACATATATCCTTTTGTATTACATTTCCAGAGGATTTAATCCAAGGTAATCCACAAGAAATAATACCACCTCCGCCGTTGGTAACATGTCAAGTTAGGAATTTTACCTGCCCTCCAGTTCAAACCTATCCAACTCTGGATGGATTATGTAACAACGAACAGAATCCCACGTGGGGAGCAACACTTACCCCATTGAAGCGATTGTTACCTGCCGCTTACGACAATGGTACGGATGTTCCAAGACAAACATCTACCTGTGGACTACCTTTGCCATCGACCAGGCTGGTGTCAAACGCGATGGATGAGCCCGGAAAGAGGGATTCTGTTTCGATATCTCATCTACACGTGTTGTGGGGTCAACTGTTGGCCCATGACATTATACACACGCCCGTTGTGAAACAAACAGACGGTAAAAAACTTAATTGTAGTTGCGCTCAACCCGATCCCGACTGTTTCAACATCCAGCTACCGTCTGATGACGAGCAAACGCTGGCAACCGGCAAAACTTGCATGCCAATATCACGTTCTAAAGGTGCTGTCGGAATAAACTGTACTTTTTCGCAAAGACAACAACTGAGTACGTTGTCCGCCTTCATCGATGCATCAGCGCTGTACGGTAAGAACGATCAGGAACTGAGCGAATTGAGAAATTCAACATCAGACTCTGGTTTATTGCTCACAAGGGAGTCTCCGTCAGGAGGAATTCTGAAATTACTTCCGACCCAAGACCAGCTTCCCAATACTTTAGTAGCTAACACAACTTCCTGTAACTTGTTAGTACATAGACCACTGGAAGTTCCTTGCTTCGTGGCGGGTGATGTAAGGAATAATGAAAATTCTGGTCTGATCAGTATACAAACTGTTTTGATAAGGTATCACCAAATTTTAGCCAGGCGTTTGAAAGCAATCAATCCGAGTTGGAGCAGCGATAAAATTTTACAGACGGTTAAAAGTATAATAATTGCCATTTCGCAAAGAACAACGTACACAGACTTTATGATTCCTCTTGTTGGTCCCGTCATGATGGAACGGTACGATCTCACTTTACTAGAAAAGGGATACTGGGACGGATACGATCCCTACCACAACCCCACTATTTCAAATTCTTTCACGACAGCGACATTTCGTTACGGACACAGTCAACTCGCTCCAAGTCTTGGAAGACCAGGAACGCACTTCGATAAAAATGTGAACGCTAGCATTCAATTAAAAGATAGCTTCTTCAATTCTGAGCCATTCGTAAATGTCACCAGTGATGGAGGGGTCGGTGCGTTAATGCGGGGCTTTATGGTTGACAGGGCGGAGATGACGGATACAACTATGGTGGACGCTGTAAGAAATCAGTTGTTTACGGAGTTCAACGAACAGTATGGGCTAGATCTAATGGCGATAAATTTACAGCGAGGGCGAGATCATGGTTTGCCATCATACAATGAGTTTCGAGTTGTGTGCGGACTCAAAAGAGCTCTCACCTTTTCATGTCTTTTACGAGAGATTCCTCACTACAAAATCCTTAGGTTAAGGTCGGTGTATAAGTCTGTTGACGATATCGATTTGTACATCGGCGCTTTGTCTGAAAATCATTTGGAACACGCAAATCTCGGCCCTACTTTTGCGTGTTTGCTCTCGCTTCAGTTTCGGGCTCTGAGGAGGGGTGATCGATTTTGGCATGAGAATCCAAACTCCCCATCCCCGATGACTCCTCCCCAGCTCGATGCTGTGAGAAGTCTTCCCCTTGCTCGGGTTCTGTGCGAAACCGGTGAAGATATGGAATATGTTTCTCTCAAACCTCTTTCTATTAGCACAGCTTCGGCCATTGTACCTTGTAGCAGTTTAAAAGAATTGGATTTGGAGCCGTGGAGTGAAAATTTTCCTAATACATCTTCGTGTGATTTTAAACCGACGGAATGGTCGACTTGGTTTACGACGAATCAACCGTACGGCATGCCGATCGATACCGAAGCTGTGTTCAATCGAACAAGAGATCAAAACAAGGAAGAAGTATGCCCTGGCGTAATAAGTCACGAAATCAGACAAGTACAGCACGATGAGAACGCGCAAGTAAGGTTCCTTTGTCCGGCAGGAAGCATCAAAGCTTCGGATATTCCGCACCAAATATCCGAAGAAAATTACTTTACCCAATGGCGAATGACACAACCCATTTCATGTGGTAAAGGGTATTCTATTAGCATGGATGTCTTTGGATGTGACCAACCCGTAGCCATACAAGCTCGTACAGAATATGGGAAATATGCTAGAGAAACGGATAACGTATTTGAAAAGTATGATATAATGCATGGATTTGTCTGCAAGCATATTCATCAACTGCATGGTGCATGTCCGCGATATGAAGTTAGATTACTGTGCAAACGTCAACAGGCGTCATGGTAATCCATGCTAATATTTGGACAAAATGATTTTCCAATTGACAATTTGGATAGGTACAGCTAGAAATTTCTGGATTTATTTTTTCCTCTTAAAAATGCTATAAAATGTTAAAAAAATATAAGCTAGCATCGAATATATGTCTCTATCAAACGTCTCAGCCGTTGCGGTCCTAGTTAAACAAGAAAATCAGACCAGAGAAAGGACCTATGTTCCAGAAATAGTAACAGCATGTATTAGGCACACACCTTACATAAAGTCCAAGCAGCTAATCCTAATTGGTTTTGAAAATCTACCTTCCAAGCGAATTTAATGAATGAAAAGAGTTTATGAAGGGTTACGAAGGGTGAGTATAGCAGACGAAAGTGCTTGAGTTTTGTCGCCATAGCATCAGGCGTCTTTTGTCAACATCGAATTTATTGTTTATCACAATGAGATGAGAGTTATTGTTCAAACAATAGAATCGAATCATGCTTGATCAGCTAAAGATAAAATATCAACACAGCTTTTAAAGCTCAGTTTGGGTGTTGTGAGAGTTCTGGCAAGTCTACGCTCTTTCCACATTTTCTGTCAATTATATGGGACAGTTTTATATCGCAAAATAGAAATGCTTAAGCAAGTACTGATTCCTAAAGAATACTTACAGTGAATTGATGTCCCAAATAATACTGGTATTTATGTAATTTTGGTAACATAGTGTATAAGAATTGTACTTTATGTCGTAATAGTACGTGTCGTGGTAAAGTTTTGAGAGCGCTGCTGAGTGACTGACGGAATGGACCCACAATGTTGAATGCTCTTCAGAAAGCAAGTAAGTATTGAAATCGATATGAGTTCACGCCATGTACATTTTCTATTGCTGCGTCGTTTTGTACATAAGCTAGATTTGAATACGTGCTCGTGCTTTACTGCAATCACATACCATTATAACCCACCGAGAGACGATCTTATGCTTCCCTCAATTCTATTCTTCCAAGCGGATTTCATGAACTCGAGAATTAACAGGTTGGAATTGGATGTCAGTTTCGAAAACAAGCAGCCATACAACGACGGATCCTAATAAAACGGAATACAGTGATTATGTAATGTTATCCACAATTGGAGATGTCTCTAATCCGAAAATGCGTCAGATTTCCCCAGAATGGCACGAAACTCCACTTTCAGATGAAGATGAAAACATAAGTCCACGGGGAATTCTTGAATTCCGTAAAATCAGCGAATGTGGAGGTAAACATACTTAGTCAACAACGATGTATTTAGACCAGATTCTATACAAATAGAGTTACTAATCCACAACCAAAGGTGACGCAACCTTTTTCGGCTACTTAATGGAAATCATTTATAAACGGAGTAACAAAAATGCTCCCGTATCCATATACCAGTGTCGGGCTATGGATATTCTAGTCCCTATGCAGAGTATACCCCCCCCTCAAATTTATTTTTAATGCTTGCCATTTTAGTTCAGTAGAAATACAATAAGTATAATTCAACTACAGGTATTCAATGAATTACAATGAACTCCTCACTTAACGACTGATTTGTTTCAACGAGATATTGTATATTGCGACATATTGCACAAAGCCTGGTACAATTGCCCTAACCGCGACCCTCCACACCCCACTACGCTACTGATAATGTACTTGTGTCTTTCACTTATAGATTCAGAATATCCGGAGGCGGTGACAGAGATCGTCCATAAAAACTCGTTTGGGGCAATCCGTGCGTCATCCAGTAGAATACCTGATGTCACTAGATCGGAAGACAATCAAGCAAAGAAGAACCAATCAATCGTATGTCATACATTACTACTGCTATTGCACTGTAATATAATATATATTATTACAAACTATATCATACTCGCAGAAACCAATAGGTTAACATACAATCTCCAAATGTAGAATACTAACTTAGAAATTATAACTAACTACACTCACCATATCACTAGGCGCGTCTGCTACTTACTTACAGGATATATCTAAGGAGTATACTTCTGCTAGCATATATTGTTTCAAAATTACATCTTGCAATATTGATAATTGCAAGATTATCTCGATTAACAGTAAATCTATTCGTAGGTCTTGGGGAAGAAAATACACCTGTTGAACACAAACCTATCAGATGCAATGAGTGCTCTCCGTTCGACACAAGCCCAGGCGGATTGCCTACGCGATCGTCTTCGTTTTTCAACAACAAGCATGCGCGAACAAGCTAAAACTATGCAGTTCTCGGCAGATGCACTGAAACACACATTAGATAAAGTGGCAAGATACAAAGAGGACCTAACGAAAGCGCAAAGTGTGGGAGAAGTCACTGAGTTGGAACTTAGTGAATGTAGGAAGAAGATTACCGAATATGAGCATGATGTTATAATGAAAAAATCCGAATTAGAAGCAACGGAATTAGGTTTATACGATATCAATCAAATTCTAGATTCAGTGATTCCTGGACTTGCAACTGAACAGTTAAAAAGCGGCAAGGTTAATGAAAAGTGCATTATAGTACTTCAAAAAGTTACGGAAGCAATTAACATACTGGAGGTTAAAAACGTGATAGATAGAATCGTAGATGTGATTGAGTTAAGTGAAAGAGACCTAACAAGCGTCACGCGCATTGCCTCGTTGGAACGTTCATGTGAACAGTTCCGAAAGCTAGCGATGAATTCTGAATGGAAGGTTGAAGAAATAACTGGAGACAATATACCTTTGGAGATAAAACTGCAGGAAAGAGAATCTGATTTGATTACGATTAAGGAAGATTATGAAAACGAGAAGAAAATAAATAACTTGGAAAAGGAAAGAATCAGAGAAAGAGAAAAGGTACTTTCAGAAGATTTTTCAAAATTCAAGATTGCAATGGAAGAATCGCTTTCAAGCCTGAAAAGTCGCCTTGTCGAAAAGGATGGTGATATTAAAATTCTTACAGAGAGGAATCTTAGGCTTTTAGAAGACCGGGAAAGATTGGAAAACATTTTTAAGACGCAAAAGTCGAAATCCCTGATGTGTGACGATGGAGAAATTAGTAGTGATCAATCCAATAGAGATCCTAGTGTTGAAGCCCTACCCGAATCACCAGAAGTACTTCGATCAAATTCTCATTCAGAACAGGAGATTTTCCATTTGAAGCTCATGAATTCGGAATTAAGACAACTTTTAGAAACGAAGAAAGAAACTAATTTATCTCAGGGCATCGACAGAATGACTGCTAGTTATAGAGAACTTAACTGGACTTGCCATCAGCAACAAGTTACGATACAGAATCTGCGAGCTGAGAATCGGCATTTGCGAAAAAACGTCACTGATCTGCACAAGTTGCTATCAGAGCAAGATAACGCGATGGTTGAAGGCTATTCGACAGATACTGAAATAAAGCGCATTGTCGAAAACTATTCGGAACAAGTGCTAGCGAATTCAGGGACGTCAGAAGACGAAAAACTTACGATGATAGAAGAAAACTCAGACGAACTATCTTCCAACAGCGTCGAAACAGCTAGTTTTGCCTTACCGGACTTGACTTCTTTTAATACTGCCGTTGTTCGTCCATTCAACATGCAAACTAGATCCGATGTTATGCTTGATAAAGAAAAAAAACACGACGTTCCAACTGCTGTAAGCCGAAAGAAAAGTGGTAGTGATAAGGAGTTAAACAATGATTCAAGTACGGATAACGAGAACGATATTGTTGAACGAAAACCTCACAGACGTAGATCGCGAATGAGACAAAACAGTAGCAAGTTACAACACTGCAGAAACCAGAGTCTTCCTATTTGGAGACAAGAAAACCCAGGCAACATATTCCATGCATCAACATCTGGAAAGTTTTCTGCTTTTCCGGTACACAGAAACGAGGAACTAGACGACGTCTTCACAACGTCACCTGATATTGAAAAATTCTTGCCATTAAAAGTTGTTGAGCGTTGTCATAATAGTCCTTTACTGGATGATGAACAAGTAAGCCAGCCTCCTGAAGGAGGTTCGCATGGCACTGAAAATAAAGAATACAGGCCTATGTTGGGTATTCCCATGTCACAGGATAAATTCGACAAATTGACAACTCATGATGTTCGCACGCTAGCATCAACATCTGATGGCCCGTTAGTAAATACAGCAAGTTATAAAAACGATTACAGTTCTTCTAAAGACGATGGATACTGTTCTTCAGTATTTTCGTCTTCCGACGTTTATCACCGTTTTCCTGCAAATTCGAAAACAAGATCACTCAGAAAGAATAAAGATCAACTTAGGCATTGCTATGTTACTTACAAAGAAATTACTTTTGACGCTGTCTCTTTCAATTTGACACAAATGCGCAACGTAGCATGGGCAGCAGGTATATCGGAGTCCTCCGAGGAGATGGACAACTTTTTTGAATTCCTCTCAAAAAAATCTTTCGAATTAACCGAAGATCCCGAATGGCGCGGACGACATTCCCTTGGCAAGCCTTTCGAATGGATGAATATGCGAGGGCAATATTAAACCAGCAATGTTCAATCCTATATCTGAGTCCTCGTTTACGTTATCCTATTAACTGATTATATGTATACAGCGTTTATCTTGAACTGTAATTTTTGCACTAAAAACGAACAGTATTATTCGATATATTATTACCATACTACTTAGCATGAACAACGTATAATATACCTGCACTAATTTTGGTCAGACCATAGTAGCATAGCCACGTTGTTATTAGACATCCAGGAGATGACATGAATATTCATTCACCGCAGTTAAAAGACCTCTCGAATATCAAAACATATATTAGAAAACACATTATATTGAATTAATAATGGGACAGTGTAGTCCGACCTGCGGCAAGATGGGATTGACACACTAAAGGATTGTAAAAGTAGGCTTCTTTATTGTTGTTGTTGAATATACTGTACAGTGTATATCTTAAGTGCTAAAAATACGCGTGAATAAATTCTGTACTGTACACTTCAAAGAATGTTCAGAATATTATTTTATTTTCGTATAATTCAAAATGCAAGCGTGAGAACATAAAATCTTGCAAAAGCAATCAGGGGATAGTGGATACCAAACGTGAGTACCCTGTATAACATTACCATCTCATTGACTGGAAGTCAGGCCCTTCGCTCTTCGCCATACTGCGTCATCTGGTGGTGGTTTTTTTCGTATATCATGACTTATGACCTTTGATATGGTCGATGGTCACGCTCGGATGTGGATGATCTGTTGAGGTTTCCCGATTTACCTATCTACGTAGGAGTTAGTTATTATTCTTCCGCTTACCTCATGGCATCCTTGCAACCGCCTCCTCCAGATTTGGGCGAACTGAAAATTATAGCTCAGGAGCAGCTCACGATTCTTTTAGAGAACTTATACGGAAAAAAAGATCTCGTCATCGATCCGGATTTGATGGGCCCCCTAGACAGACTGACAGGAGTTAGTTTTCTTAAATCTCGAGGCGTCGATAAGATATTCAAACTGGAGCACAAAGAGATTCTTGGAGGATGTGATCAGAGGGTTTACATCGTTCATCCTCATATAAAAAATATGAAACATATTGCTGCCCATGTACATTCTGATCGAAGAGCAGGTAAGGTGTTAGTGAATAATTATTTTCTATGATATTATAACATTTTAGATACTTAATAATTAATAATAATAGGAGTTGAAATAAATTAAACTCTGCGCTAACCCTCCATTTGAAAGGCATTCCGGTACTAGTTTAGTTGTGAGGCCCTTCCGAAAACCCATAGGTGATCTTAGGTTTAGCTTGGTTGGTAATTTCCGTGTATTTGGTATCAAGACGACTTGCACAATATGGTTATGAACAATAAAATAGGAACTTCAAATTCAGTTCATTTTATAGTTAGGTGAAACAAATGAAATACACCAATGAACTACATACTCCATTCGAACAGTAACCATTTATCACCCCTAAATCGACACTAATAACGACAACTTACATTGTGGTAGTTAGGGTGCGATATACATCTTCCGAAAAACAACTTCGTTTGGGCCTGGATGTGCCACTAGTACCGACATCCTTTACCAATATCTCAATAATGTCAGACCTATTGTCGTTACTTCACTTCAATCATTTTTAACCTTATATGGATAGTATGGCAATGACTAGGATTTCATAGTTTTTATAAGTAGTTGAGGTTGGCATTATATCATGTGCTATTTCCATGATAATTCTTCTCTATTCTTTTTTCACTGAGCATAAATTATTATACATACATTATTTAGATAAGAAAAGGAAATACAAAATTCTGATGGTTCCCAGACGATTGTACGTTTGTGATATGATTCTTGAACAGGAAGGTGTTATCGGCTCACTTGTCATAGAAGATTTAAACATCGATTTGGTTCCGTTGGATGACGACATTCTATCTTTGGAATTGCCTCAGCTTTTGAATTCTTTCTTTATGGTACGGTACTCAGCATATTATATATGTAGCATCAATAATCCAAGTGGAAATTAACAGTGTTTGGATAATTTACTTTAATCATTTAAGATGATACCATTCCACCTTTTGTTGTGGTATTTCTCTTACTAGCAGTGAATTATCTCATCTTTACACGAAACGAAATGCTGAGCATGACAGACAGCATTTGCAAACAAACTGAATTTTGCAATCGCTAATTTTCAATGGGGGGAACTTTTGAATAGATTTTCAAGTCGTGATATTACGGAATGCAGGGGCATGATGGGCTTACCAGTTAATACAGATCAATGCCAATCTATACCTTCTAATTAATTTAGATCATCACAGTCAATTTGGACTATACCTCAGTAAATTCACAATGCTTCATGGGTAATATTATTATTGCATAAGTCTTAATTGATTGCCATATTTCAATTGGTAATTTTTCTCAATTATTCTGCAACTAGGATGATTTCTTGATCTGGTGCTTTTGGCTGTGCCACGCCACATCTTGTTAGTCCATTACTGCCTGGATTGAAGTTGGTCCAAATTGACTGCCATTCCCATGATATCATCCCGTCCCACTTCTAGCATTATTAAAATT
>QRAM01000115.1:233468-258720 GCA_013436055.1 Halocynthia roretzi
TACATTTCTCTCTATCCAGGATGGTGATCAAACATGGCTCCATACTGTAGCGAAATCAATTGTCAATTTACAAAGCGTTTTCGGATTTATTCCTAATGTCTACGGGCATGGCAATGCAGCATCAATGGTAGACAATCTGGTGAAAACTCTGACTGTTGAACTGGAGGAGAGAAAAATGTCATCACAACACAAGATCGGGCATCTCATCCTGATCGACCGTGATGTTGATTATGTTACGCCTTTGTGTTCACAAGTATGTCATTTAGTTTGTTATAGAGATTCTATTTTTTTTACATGCATCACTCTGCCCTGTTATTTCGCTGATATTTTGTGGAACTCAGTATTTCGATCCCCCCCATACTTTCTCCATATTCTGAAATTGCCGGGGTCATGTGACTAGTTCCCCTCAGTGGCCACAGATGACATTGCAGTCGCTATGCATCAAATCGAAGCGAAATGTAAATATTTGGTGACAAAAGGAAATAGAAATAGTTGATGCAGAGTTCACTCACTTTTCAGCAATCTGCTAAGTTGTATTTTAATATAAAATACTTCATTTAACTGAAATGTAATTTTTTGTCGTGGAAAGGTAACGTATGAAGGACTGCTGGATGATATATTTGAAATCAAATGCAGTGTCGTTGAGTTTGGAGAGGAGGTTACAGGGACTGAAAAGAGTGTCAAATGTATATTGAATTCTGAGGATAAGGTTTTTCAAGATATACGAGACAGACATTTCACCAGCGTATTTCCATTCTTGAGTCAAAAAGCAAAGGAAATTCAATTGCAATATGATAAGAGTCATGGAATGGAACTTAATGACCTGAAGGTAATCAACATTGCTCTAATGTCTCAGCATTGATATAAATTACAATTTACAAAAGCGATTTTAAACTATTATTATAGTACCTCTTTACTTTTCTTAAGAAATTTGTCACAGAAGATCTCAAGAGTCTGAAGCAAGCTCACAAATCACTGACTTTACATATTGGAGCAAGTGAAGTAATCGTTAAAAATAAAACGAAAGGAAGTCGGATAAAAGGAGATTTGCAGGATATTTTGCGTGTTGAACACAGTAACTACACCTTTTTATTCTTTTAAATATGTGCTATTTGTCTAAGTTGTTTCAAAATTTTGGGACTCCAATTTACCATTGAACATTTTCGACTTCAGTCAAAAATGCCTGATTCCTCAGCACTGGTTTATACCAGTGGCTCTAGCAGTTGTCTGTAGGTTCGCAGGAATTCATTTTGCATATTGTCCTTCTGATAGATCTCTTAGAAGGTGTGGAAAGCAGGAATTCCATGCTATACGTTGAAGAGTGCATTCACCGACAGTACGACATAGTTTTGACACTACGCCTGTTATGTTTACTCTCTTGCACCTCTAGCGGTCTCCTACCAAAAGATTTTACGAATTTGAAGCACCAGTTTCTTCAGAGTTATGGATATGAATACATGTTAACAGTATTCAATTTAAAAAAGGTTGGACTTCTGTACCTAATTGTGCATAAACTCAAGACAACAGAGTTGAATTCACCCATTATAACATACTGATATAGAAGTAATATAAATCAATATAGAATGAACAAAGTGATAAGCAACTTCACATATTACAAATCTTTATTCTAATTGAATACAAATAATTATGCATGTGTATTTTGAATAATCGAATGTCTCCTCCATCAATGAATATTACATATTTGTAGACATTGAAAACCAGGTTAGGTGAGCTGTTGAATCATATTATGTATGCAGGCAGGTAGTGCTCGTTGAAGCGGACTAAAAATTGATATGTGGGTCTATATCTATGATGGACAGATTGTGATGAATCTTTGTATACTAATAATAGTTTATAATGCTCTTTTTTCCCCAATATTAGGCTGGATTGCTAACAGAAGCACAAACCGGTAAAGAAGGACAGACGAATCCTTCTTCCATAGAGGCAAATTTGAATAGAATGGCTGAAAAGGGTGTCGTAGGACCAGCTGCATCATACGTAGCGAGCTCTTTAGCCTCGCTCCAGAAACGGGACTGGTTCCGGACTGTCAGCAAAAAATTGAGTCTAATACCCAAAGGTGGTGGAGGCAACCACAATTTGGGAAATCCTGAAGACATGTCATATGTATTTGGTGGAGCATATGTGCCTCTAACATGCAGGTTGGTGTTAAGATTCCAAGTTAATCACAATTCCTCATTATTGCTAAGAAGTTGTTCTAAGTCTCAAGTCTATAAATTATAGTTTTGGTCTTTCAAGGTGAATTACTAGTTGGTCTAAACTTTAGACTCTAAAGCGTTAGAAGTTTATAAACTGACAAGTCAGTAGCAAGTTTTTCAAATCCAGCTGAAGGACCAACTTGTCGAGTCACATAGTCAAGTTGCCAGCTCTGAAACAGCATTTCCTAACAGCTGCTCCTTTACATTATAAACCAGATGTTCAGGTTCATTCTAGGATTTTAGGGTTATAAAATACATTCTGCTATAACAGGTTGGTTGAGCAGGCAGTGTTACGCCAAGGATGGACTGGACTCGAAGATGTGTTACGCCATCTCCCGGGCAAAAATTTCGAGAGGATCGAGCCTAAGTCGGCGAAAGGTAAGGGGACAACTGCAGGTGTCCCTGATCTGGCATCCAAAGTAGTTTTGGTTTACGTAATCGGAGGAGTAACTTATTCTGAAATTGCCGCTTTACGCTTCCTCGGTAAAAAGAAAGGTTATCGTTTTATTATTGCCACCACAGCTATATTGAATGGGAAGAGAATGTTGAATTCTTTTATCGAATATCCACCAACAAGCTAGAACCAATACATTCCTATGGTACCACTGATAATATTTATTCATAGTGACCTGTGCTAAGTGTTGATGCAGCAGTGGGGACCAATGTAGGGAGTTCTGACATCGCAAAATATTAATCATACAAGCAAATAATTGCTTACAATAAGTAACAATAATTTAGTGAAGAACTTCCTGTAATATTGATGCAAGTGTGAGATGGTCGATTTTATTACAAGTGAAACCCGACTCAGTATATGTAGTCCACAATAGAAATACTGATAGACAGGTTGGTAATTGCCTAGTATTGTTCTCTGTGCTAGTATTGTGCTGCCTCTTGTTGTGATGGGTGTACACACATCCGTCCACACAATTTTTCAAGCTCTCTGGTATAATGAAAGTTAAATAACACATTTAGATACTCTAGAAAGATTTATTTAGCAAATCCTGTACAAGTATTATTGCCTGTGACAATTGTAAAGCCAATGATTGCTGGTTCATCAAACGCACCCAAGTTTCTCATATACCACAGAACCTCGTGTTCTTATAAAAAGTATTTAGCAGTCAATAGCAGATGGTTATATCATCATGAAAAAGCTTCCAGCTGATCCAATTACAATATGGGGGAAGGCAATTTTTTAATTTCCTTCATACAATCTGAATAATTTTCTTGATACTCTGGATCTTCCTTCACCATCAGGCAGCATGTGGGGCGTTTTGACCCAGTCGCCGCGCCCAAGTCGTATTTGGCAGGCACGTAACAGTATGGGATATCAGATTCTTCGCACAACACTGGCAAATGACACATGACCTCAATGGGACGAGTGTCACCAGCGAATACGATAAAACCCCTTTCTCCTTTTTTTAAATACTTCTGAACCTCCTTGACACCACGGCGGAGCTTCTTTTGTTTGGATGCTTTTTTAACGCATCTATAAATAAAATTATTTGTTTATATAAGGCTATGATGAATTTTTTTAAAATATTCGTACTTGTAAATTCTCTTCGTCAGTTTTCTTGTTGCAAGGGGTTTGGCGATTGGATTCAAATAGACCAGCAATTCTTCATAGGTCTTTCCTTCCGTGCATTCACTGATATTCAGCGACTTATCGGCATCTTCGGCGGTCGAATCCCTTTTAGTTTTACCCATCATTGATTTTAAACTACGTAAATTCACTGCAACAACACGCAAGCATACAAAATTAGTGCTGATTTCCTGCATTTCAACTGCTAATACATGCTCACAATAAAAGAAATTATTAGTGAATGTATAAAGAATATATATTATAATTAAATATTGCTAATCTACAGATGACCATGGTTCTTTCATTGTAAAATCTCTTCCGGTGTCTGAATGTCATCTGTTTTTACTTTATTACTATTGCTGCTTCCATCATGGCTGTCAGATTCTGTGAATGTATCCATGATCTCTGCTAATGTTGTGACATTGTCCTCATCTTTGACAGCATTAGTGTTTTTTCTTTTTTCCTGCTCCTGCAAACTAGTCTCCTCTTCATTTTCCATTTGTTGATCTTCTGAGACTACATCACTTTCTTGTATATCAGTGTCCGCACTAGGGAATGCATCACTTTCGGTATTTGAGGCATATTGAACAGTAGTTTCTGATTCTGTAAGATATCTACAATGAAAACTGAATCTTGAATTGTCAAAAAATATGTGAGTGGAATTTTTTCAAGGCTGTCAAGGAATTAAACCTTTGTGGTTCAAATTTCAATCTCAATTGACAGGGAATCCCTCCACTAAGCGGTCAACTATATCAAACTAACCGAACTGATTTTCCTCCGGCAGGGACATTAAGAGAATTTTTTTCAAATGTTCTTTCAGCTCTTGTTCATACTCTTCTTGGATATTTTTTTTCTCTATTTCCAACTGTTCTTTCAATTCAGCTCTAACCTTGCGAACTGCATTTGAAAGTGATCTTTCGTGTTCCAATTTTAATTTCTCCTCCCTTTCTTTCCAAATTTTACCTAGAAACACCAATTTTTGTTCATATCTCGGCTACAAAATGAACAAATAAATGTAATTACTCAAATCGCATTTGGCAACATCTCTGTAATTTCTAAGGGCAGCTTTCAGCAATGCGTATTCATCGTTTCCAGTTTTAATTTTCATCTGCAATGCTTGCTCAAGATTCTTCAGTATAGCTCTGTGGTGCAACTTTATTAAATTGATATAATTTTGATGCTTTCTATCTCGATCCTTTAATTCTTTTTCGTGATCTATCTCTATCTTCTCAATTTCAGTTACATGACGTTCTTTCAACGTTACTTTAGTTCTGTTGTGACGCATCCGTTCTTCTTCCAGAAACGAAGTGAGCATCGATACCTGATCTTTTAACTGGCCAATTAAAATTTCCATTATGGACGTTGCTACTCTATCTGACACACTGCTAATGCAAAGTGCTATGCTGCTTCTGTTGCTACGATACACAAAAAGATCATTGTGATCTAAAATTGACGTTTATAAAAGCCTGAAAATGTAATATACTTTCGTATATCTAACAGATATGTATCATAACGGAAAGTAGTGTGTGTTTGTTTGTTATAACTCACAGTAGATCCGCACGTGGTTAATGTAGAAACTACTCATGCGTTTTAACACGGAGCCACAGACGGGATAAATTCTTCATGTGTGGAAGTCGTTTATCGGGAGATTAAGGGGGCATGAATCAGAAATTCAGACCATCATATATACATATATCTCAATCCCTGGGATCAATTTTTTTGCCTAATGTGTAATATGTCCCAAGAAAACTCGGTTCCCACTAATTTTGCAACAATAACGCCTATCTGAGCATTCACGATATATTATTCATTTTATATATACAGTATGTTATTCTTCAATAGTATTATTAGTGAACAAATGGGCCCAGGACGCCTATGGCAGTAATCTTCTTATGTTTTTCTTCAATTTCTAATTATAACCTATTACCTGTTTGTATAGAAGGAATATAATCCGAAAGCACAAAAGATGACTCCGCCTAACGCTGAGAAAACAATGAACAAAGACACTTTTTAGAGTGTAAGATGTTTTCGGCTTTTGTTTACCGACATTTAAAAATATAAAACTTACAGCTACTTCAGAGTCCAACGATGAAGGCGAGATACAGTCGTGTAAAAGTTTAACTAGGCACTTGAGAAAAACTATACAGCAACACTCCATTATCAAGGTAGCAAAATGAGCGTTGAACTAATGGGTTACGTTGTCACAATCACAGTGTTTGATTTGGATCCCCTCTCGAGATCTTTTATAATACAAAAGCTTTTAGCGTAGTTTTAAGCAGAAGGCGGTAATAAAAGATCGTTTCGTATTCCTATTATCGTATTATGATTATGAAAACAATTGGAATTTGTTTTTTCTGTTAGGTTTTAGACGACGTTCATTCAAATCAATTCAAAACGTTATTATAACAGCTATGAGTAAATATTGAATATTTTTCCAGTTCAGATCGTGATAAAACTGACAATAGAAAGTAAACCAAGCCCGCAAACATGAGGCCAACTAGCGCGTTTTCGGCTTCCATTCCAAGAAGTTGTAATTCTGCATACAACATAGTTGGGTCAAATCAAAGACCGAAGTCGGTATTCACTACGAGGCATCGAGTTTTGACGGCGAATTCAACAGCATATAAGTCGTGGTTGCGTCGTAGCAATGAATATTCATTCGATAGTGGCATTCCAGGTCATCCAAGAGAATACAAGTCTGTGCAGACTTTCAATTTAAGAGATGGTTGTAAGCTTACTAGATCAGAAAGTCGTTTGCAAGTAAGGTTGGATCCCGACGAATTTTTTGAAGCGAAAATTGAAAAGACGAAAGAATTGTCTATGAAACCAGCAGATATGGAAATTTTGATAAAGACTTTGCAAGAGCAAGTAAAGTATTTAACTCTTTACCTTGAAGAAGAACGACTTCACCATGCCGGGACAAAGAAAAGGGGGAAGGTGGATCTAGAAAAATCAAAGAAAGAAATGGAAAAGTCACAGGGTGAAGAAATGGAGCGAGTACTAAAGAATCACATGAAGTATGTTGAAGATATAAAGGAGGAACATGCCCAACAAATGCAAGATCTGCAGCAAGAACTGCAACAACAATACAAAAAACTAGAAACTGAATACAAGCAACTGCAAGCCTCGTTTAAAAACTATCGCGTTAAGATATCTGAAGAAATGTCAGAGAAATGGAAAAGCAAACTTTCTGATTTTGAATGGGAGAAAAAAAGAGCAGTGGACAATGCTGTCGATAACATGAGAAGCGTCATGGAACAGAGGTTCATGGTGGAAAGGGCAGAAATTAGGAAGGAATACAAAGATGGTATGCAGCAGCTGGTCGATGACCAACGTCTGGAGATGGAAGATTTTATGAGGAAAATGAGTGATGGAAAATCCAGCATTAACGAACTGAAAGCAAAAGCAGATAAGGCAGATGCCCTCGAAGCAGCACTGCAGGAGCTGGAAGAAAAATATCAAACAACAAACAAGGAACTGAAGAGGATGTCTCTGGAATTACAAGAAACACAAAGCAACCTCAATGTCTATGAACGAAAGTTTGAAGAAAAAGTGGATGCTGTCGAAGATAAGTACAGGAAACGAATCGATGATTTGATTCGGGAGGTTTCCGAACTCCGTTTAAAATTCATTGACAAATGTGACTCCTTGTATCAGGAAAGATACAAAGCAGAAGAAGACATGCAGAGAAGGACAAATATCATAAAAGATATGATGATAGCTAGAGACAGAAATAAACAATTTAAGGGAAGTGTAAACGGCTTAATATCGGTTGAAATCAAAAGAGAATATCCTACTGATGGTAGCGGTGATAGCAATTGTGGTAACTTACCATGTGAAAAAGAATCACAATTGCCACAAAGCAAGACTCTAATTGGTCAGCCTGATTCAAAATACTCGGGCGAACTACTGTTGGAAAATAACAAACATTTAATAAGTGAAACAAGTGATCAAAAGACCGGAGTAACATTTTCTCTACCCCCTCGCAAACACAAGTGGAAAAAATTGGATAAGAATCGTAACGACAGAGGGGTTGAACAGACTTTAGCGGGCCCTGACAAAATAAGGCCCCGAGTAACCATGACAACTGTGTCTTTGCTAGAAACTGCTAACTTACCTTTTACTGAAGATCACCAAAGCAATGAAGATAGGACAGAAAGTGCAAGATCACCCTCACCCGATATTATTTATTAACAATTTGTGTTTGTTATCTATTATTATTACCGATTCATTCCTAAATTATACACTTCTATTTCTCTTAAGAGAGCTGCAATGTTTTACCAATTAAAATATTTTTTAAAATAAAAATTCATATAAGTAGTAATGTTTGCAAAACTGTCACCAGCTTTCTAATTTTATGCTAAGTATTATAATTAGTTTGCGCGTTAAGTAAGAGTTAAGTGTGTTAAGTACTGTTTGGCACCTGGAATACGTGAGCCGTTGGAGTTTCTAGCCGTCGGTTTATTGAAGTTAAAATGAATCAGTCCCGGGTTAATGATCTATAAACGCTTATAAATGAACTTCTAATGATTCAATCACGCACAATTAGCACACTCGAGAAGTAATACATAAACCAACATTCCCTGAAATTGGGTCGATTGATTTAGGTTAACTCCGAAAAAATCGATTTCGAATCTCGAATACGGCGGTAACGAGTGACCCCGCGTTGATCAACCCTTGATAACTCGCGGACCAATTGCCAGGCCACTATATACGACAGGCTAATGAATGTAGAATTTCATAACGAATCTATACATATTTTCCTCATATGCACAGCAAACTAACGGGAGCCGTTATCCTCTTTTTAGGTCACCAACCACCTAATTACTTAACCTTAACTTAAAAAGATATAACGGCTCCCGTTAGTTTGCTGTGGATATGAGGCTTATATGTATAGATTCGTTATGAAATTCTACATTCGTTGGTGTATCATATATAGTGGAACAGCAATTGGTCCGCGAGCTATCAAGGGTTGTTCAACGCGGGGTCACTCGTTACCGCCAACCTGAAATAGGTATTCGGGTTTCGAAATAGATTTTTTCGGGGTTAACCTGAATCAATTGACCCAATTTTTTCAGGAAATGTTAGTTTATGTATTTTGTCTCATATGTGCCAATTTTAGCGTGATTGGATCATTACAAGTTCGTTCATAATCGTTGATTGTAATTTGCCATCTAGCGGATTAAATTTTTTACTTCACTTAACGGTTATAAATGATCCAACAGTGACATCTAGCGGCTGAAAATTTTTACTTCACTTGACGCTTATAAATGAACCTATTAATGATCCAATCACGCTAAAAGTAGCACATATGAGATGTTACACATGAACCAATATTCCCTGAAAAAATGAAGCCGTTATACTCATTTTAAGTCACCAACCACCTAGTTACTTAGCCTTAACTTAAAAATAGAATAACGGCTCCCGGTAGTTTGCTGTACATATGAAACTTATATGTATGGATTCGCTATGAATTCTGCATTCATCGGCGTGTCGTTATAGTGGGACAGCAATTGGTCCGCTTGTTATTAAGGGTTGTTCAACGTGGGGTTACTCGTTACAGCCGACCCGAAATAGGTATTCTAGTTTCGAAAAAGATTTTTTCGGGGTTACCCAGAATCAATCGCCCAATTTTGTCAGGGAATGTTGGTTTATGTATAATGTCTTACATGTGCTGAATTTAGCGTGATTGGATCATTACAAGTACGTTTTATATGCGTTAAGTTCAGTAAAAATATCCAACCGCTAGATGTCACTGTTGGATCATTTATAACCGTTAAGTGAAGTAAAAAATTCCATCCGCTAGATGGCAAATTACAATCAACGATTATGAATGAACTTGTATTGATCCAATCACGCTAAAATTGGCACATATGAGACATAAGACATAAACTAACATTTCCTGAAAAAAATGGGTCGATTGATTCAGGTTATCCCCGAAAAAATCTTTTTCGAAACCCGAATACATATTTCTGGTTGGCGAATCACAGCAAACTAACGGGAGCCGTTATATCTTTTTAAGTTAAGGTTAAGTAACTAGGTGGTTGGTGACTTAAAAAGAGGAAAATGGCTCCTGCATATTTTCAGGGAATGTTGGTTTATATATTACGTCTCATATATGCTAATTTTAGCGTGATTGGTTCATTAGATTGATTAGAAGTTTATTTATAAGCGTTTATACATCAGTAACTCGGGACCGATCCATTCTGACTTCAATAAACCGGCGGCTAGAAACTCCGGTTGCTCACATACCCCAGGTCTGTTTGGCACAGCAAGAAAGTTTTTCATAGTACTAATATTGAGGCTTTTATCGAAAACTTGTTAACCAATTAATATTATTCTATAGCACAGTAACAAAAATTCTTTAGCGTATCAGTCATATCAAGTATTTTGGCAAATTGATATATTAATGTAATATGGGTTTATGGAAACCATACTCCCGATGGTGATGGAAGAAACTATATAATCATAATATACCTCATTTATTCGATTGTAAGCCGCCCTTTATTGTGAGCCGCGCGAAATTGTGTTCAAAAATTAATGTAAGTCGCCCTTGATTGTAAACGCAAGTTTCATCATAAGCTGACTTACAAATAGTGAAACCTGAATTCAATTCTAACAGGTGCGCGGGCAAACGCGATATGCAATCCGCTAGAAGTCTTTCTCTTTTCGCCTACACAATGCTTGACTCACTTCTCCATTGTCTGTTATCGTAACAGTTCTTAGTGTGTTTTCGACATTTTTTACGTCGTCGGCGCTATGGCTTAGTTGGTAAAGCGCCTGTCTAGTAAACAGGAGATCCTGGGTTCAAATCCCAGTGGTGCCTTTTTGCCATCCCCACTTTGTGTTTTTGCTTCCAGTTAAATTCTAATAACATTTTAATAAATTTAAAAAATTGCTCAAGAGATTCTTGGCATGTTATATAATTCACCATTTTCATTCTTTTTATCATACATTACGCTACATATGCAGTAGATTGCTTTATTCAGTGAAGGTGGAAAAAGTATAGGAAGTAGAGTACGAAAACAACATTTAACTCTCCACAATATAATCTATACACAAGTAATATAGTGCTACAATAGTAGCCGATAATGCGATTCAATTTTCTGAGAGAAACTAGACGAAAGTAAATCGGCCTGACTTCGCAACGACGAGGTGGCCGAGTGGTTAAGGCGATGGACTGCTAATCCATTGTGCTCTGCACGCGTGGGTTCGAATCCCATCCTCGTCGCAGGGGATGTAGCTCAGTGGTAGAGCGCACGGGGGGCATGTGTGAGGCCCCGGGTTCAATCCCCGGCATCTCCATTTTTACTAGTATAAACCACTTTTACTGAAATGAGTTCGAGTGGTTTGCTTGATACTGCAAGAGGTTCGGTGAGGTACTCTCCTTTATTAACATTACCATGGTTCAGTGTCTTTTGTAAAGCAATTTCAAATCGGCATATAGTTTCTTCGTAGATATAAAGACTATAGTCGAATTATAAAATAGAACTAGTATAGAAGTATTTCATAGTTAAACATCAGCTCAGCGAGATAATAATTACGCTCATTGGAATAAATATATGATTGATAAAACTTTAACGCGCCAATCAGTGGGTGGAAACTTCGCAGCCAGGCCAATAAATGAGTGTTGAAAATTGATGTATTCAATTTTCAATATTGCAATACATCCTACATGGGTTATTTTCCGGTACTTCATGACATATGCGCTGTCTTTTCACGGTTCCGTGAGCAAAAATCGCAAAAATTGCGAGCGTGGTTCCGTGTTCGGACGTGTTATGAGATGTTCTCCGGCCAAACCGCGCTCTCTTTAACGAAAAAGAAATACGCTGTTATTCAGATGGCTAGAAAAATAATTGCAGGTATACGAGAAACCCACGTGCCTAATTTTTGACTTTAGATAGATAAATATGGTACATTTTTGTTTGACGAATTTCACGCTAACACCCATGTGATGCGGGTTCAATGAATTTCTGGAGATGAGATTCTAGAACTCCTTGTCAAAATTCCCTTTAACTATCTCTGTATTCAATTCCATTAGGATGTACGTACGTTACAGCTTGTGGTTAGTTCACTGTGAAAGTTGATCAATAAATCAATTAACGTTACTACCAAACCGTAATTAGGAGTTTCACTTAGTGGATGTCGGTATGTTAGTTTACTCTATCTCTTTTGGACGTAGTTTTCATTTGGCAGCATTTCTAATGTACGCATTATACTGATTCTCTTTTTCTGCGCATTCATTTGATAGTATACAGTTGAGATTTGCTTTAGCATTTAGGGCGGGTGTCACGTTGTTAATCCTAACTAGTTGGCATTGGTACTATTTTAGTAGTGTGGCCCCTCCGAAAACCGGTTACGTTTGCTCAGGTTAGGGGTAGCTTAGGATGGAGGATTAGTGTTAGTTTACCCTAACCCCCGACAAACCTAGGCCTAACCATACTGGGTTTTTGGAGAGCGATACTGGATGGTTGGTGGAGAGTCAGTAAAATATAGAAAAGCAAAAATTATATATAACTTATATGCTCATGCTAACTCCCTACCTACTTACTTTATTAGGGATGTTCAATTTTAAATAGTCAGATTGAGCGTAGGAAAGGTTCATGTACATAAGGACATGCAGATATGTCTCTTGTGTCGTCATTTGCATTTTAATGTGTATAAGAATATATATATGCTATATTGCTACTAATTTTAATGGTTGAAGGCATTTTTTTCACTATGTAATGTATGTATGCACAATATACCCTTTAGAAATTTTTACCAACTGTCGTAGATAACTTTTCAATTTTGATTCGGGTAGAAGTTTCATATCCTCTTGACAATATTTATGAATGGTTGGATGCTCACTATACTGATAATATTAACTAATAATAACTGAGTGATGCAAGCTGTATAATAATAATATACGGCCATCGGTAGTAAATCTTGTCTTAGTGTTATAAGTGATAAAATGGGAACTAGTTTATTAGTATCGTCCCTCTGCAAGCCACTTTACATTTGGTTAGGTAAGGGTAGTAGAAATGAGGTTAGGTTTGGGTGAGGGGTAGTAGGTTAAGGTTCAAGTAAGGAGTAGGATTAGTGTTAAATAACCCTTACCCTCAGTATACCTAAGCTCACTTAACCTACCATAACGTGACCAAATTTTCGAAGAAGTACAACACTACTTAACTTGTATTATAAAATGTTGGGCAACGATACAAGAAAATATGTTTAAGAGAATGTTTTGTATTCAATTTATAACTGAAATATGATTTCAGTAAAGGAAACTATTTATAATCGATTTATTACAAAAACATCTCTCTTATGTGAGATCATGAAATTTGGTATCACTGAAGGCTATGGCATATAAGTTCTATAACGCTTGCGTGTGACGTAGTTGGTAATAAACTAATATATTTCGAGCACCATTATAAATAAGATGTAATTTTGCTGTCTGTACTCTAAAAGCTCCCAATTAGATTCAGCAGAAAATTGCAGAGTCAGTCATGGAAAGATATAAAATCATAATGCTTGGTGCAGCAGTTTTTAAGTTGTTCACTATGTATTTATTTCCAATAAGATGTTAATTTTTATCCATAAGAATATGTTCTTTTCTAATTATAGTTGTTAATAAACCTAACCATTTTAACGGCATCTCGACGATGTAGTTGTAGTCGATCTTAATAGGAATTTATTGTTAATAGCCTGTAAACGGATGAAGAGAATATAGCCATGAGCTAATAGATCTAGCAGGTCCTTTGATCGCTCTATTGCACTCAGGAAATAGAATACACTTCCTGGCGCTTGTACTCAAATTCGTTGATTGTCGCTACCACAGAGTTTTCCATGTTCGTAGCAGTCCATTGTTGCATGCTCTCTCGTATCTTTAATATGTGATAATTTCTCAATGACATGCTTTTTTCCTACTCCGGAAACCAGCATTTCTCCATCTGCTATATTGGTGTGCTTTCATTCACTTGAAATTGCAGAGGTGTGGATAGAGAATAATTATGCACTATAATAATCTAGAATCAGGATTTAGTTCAACAACTGTGCATTATATATGTTACATTACTTTTTCAAGCATGTAATTTCAGTAATCTGTACATGAAAAATGTATTAGAGTTAAGGCATATATGAGGTAAAAATTATTTTAAAGAACTTTGAAAAAGGATACCATGTATTTGTGCTGTTATTTATCAAGTGGAAGAAAATCCCCATGTATTCTGTAAAACAACTGATGTCTATTTGATATACTTTTTGGAAGGAATCCAGTAGTAGTAAACTATTCCGGAAGAATTTGAGAATTGAATCTCAAGGGTTCTAAATTCTCAGGCTTTGTAGATTGTAGTTAAAATTTTCCAATTCTTTTCAACACTATGTCTATTTAGCCCATAACATCTAGCTTTCTGCTAGGATTTTATTCTTCCTAAGCATTTGCATGTTGTAGTTGATAAGAATTGATCAAGATGGCTGGTGGAAGGCCCTTGGTGGCTTTGTTGGATGGCCGAGATTGCAGTGTGGAAATGCCTATTTTAAAAGATATTGCAACGGTTGCCTTTTGTGATGCACAATCTACACAAGAAATACATGAAAAGGTGAATGATTTTTGTTACACTTGGGAAGAGTTTAAGCAACTGTTCCTTTAGCTTGGGCTTTTTAACCACCTCTTATATGTTTGTTTTCAAATATGTTTCCAGGTACTTAACGAAGCCGTTGGAGCTTTACTATCGCGAATCGCGCTTACCAGGGATGACCTAGAAAAATTTAAAGCTGTTCGTATAATAGTTTGCATTGGTGCTGGCTACGACAATGTGGATATCAAAGCTGCAGCTGAAATGGGTATTTTTATTGTCAGATATTATTTATTTGGTCTCGAATTAATATATGCTAATAACGCATATTAAATATTAACTGGAAATTCCAGGTAGGAGACATGAATTTATTGCTTATTAACTAGTCCCGGATATTCTTTATTTAGCGTGTGTGTAAAGTATAGCTTAAATTCATTTTGTCAAATAACCATCCGACATATGGATGACTAGTACAATGGGAGATCTCACATAGCTATAGTTTAGTTGGAAACGGAATACATGATGACCTTATATTCGATTATTTAACATAGCAAAAAAGGGAATTGATGCCTTTTCAATTTTGATTCGGGTAGAAGTTTCATATCCTCTTGACAATATTCATAGTATAGTTGGAAACGGAATACATGATGACCTTATATTCGATTCTCACGATCCCATAGTAGTAGATGACATTTTTTTTTGTGGTATAACACAATGCAAATGTCATCTCACAAACTAAAGTTTAATATGCTGCTAGTCTAAGATACGATAAATCAATGAGCAGTAATTAGTTATTATAAGAATCTCAAATATCATGTATTTCACTTCCTGTTAAATTCAATGCAAACTAAATGCTGTATTTCACTGGTCGATATTTGTTTTACCCATTCAGTTAGATTTTGGAATCACATTTTTTGATGCAAGTCCAGCAGAAAGAATGTCTCAATTTCACTTCATTGTTTTCTCATTTTCCTGATATAAATATGGTTTGTTGACGTAATCTGTTCATGTGAAATGTCTGAGAGTTAAATACACATTCAGAGAAGCATAATTTCATAGAAATACATGTGAAATCAGTTAATTGATCCACCAAATCAAGAATATATTGTTGTGCAGGTGTAACTAAACTTATTGATGTTTTGTAACAGGAATTGCAGTATGCAACGTTCCTTCTGCTACCATCGATGAAGTTGCAGACACGACTATGTGTCATATCCTAAATCTATACCGACGAGTCACTTGGCTACATGAGGCGGTAAAAGACGGCAGGAGACCTCAGAATCATGAAAACATAAGAGAAATGGCCATGGGTGCTACACGAATTCGTGGAGAGACTTTGGGAATTATTGGCTTAGGTAAATTGTAGCTTGTAATCATGACCTTTATTAGACTTAGTTCATTTCTGATTAATTAAATTCAAGGACGAACTGGAACAGCAGTTGCATTGAGAGCAAAAGCGTTTGGATTTAATGTTTTATATCACGACCCCTTCCTACCTGATGGAATGGGGAAGGCTCTTGGACTCCAGGAAGTGTCCACCCTAAGGGTAAACTTTTACCTTTGTGACACTCATACTAACGTACAGTAGGAAACAAAATAATCAAAACCACATTATGTGTTCAGGATCTGCTATATCAAAGCGACTGTGTGACATTGCACTGCAATTATACAGAGAACAATAACCACCTGATAAATGACTTCACAATAAAACAAATGCGACAAGGGGCCTTTCTCGTTAACGTAGCTCACGGATCGCTCGTCGATGAACACTCACTAGCTTCTGCTCTCAAAGATGGGAGGTTGAGAGGAGCTGCTCTAGACGTTCAGGTCTCTTGCATTTTCTCACCTAGTTTCTTATGTCCTCGTACAGTTGTATATATTACCCAACCAAGAAACGGTTATGTATTAATTATAGGAAAACGAACCGTTCTCTTTCGAAACTTCTCCTCTGCGTGACGCACCTAACCTCATTCTCACACCACATGCTGCATGGTACAGTGAAAAGAGCTGGACAGAATTGAGAGAGGCAGCGGCTGCAGAAATTCGACGAGGCATTACAGGTATATGGCATCTATAATTTTTTGGTTATTGCTGTGGAGCCCTTGATAGGTATATTTTGATAGATATAACAGTATGTTACTGAGGTCTGTTCTATGCCCTTTATTGTACTATATTGAACTATGTCGTTAACATTCACAATGTCTCTCTCAACTTGAAACCAAGCATGAGCGTTAAAGGTTTTTCATAAGTCAAACCATAAGAACATTTCATCATTTTTTTACTGAAAAGTAATAAAATACAATGAATACAATGTATAGGTTTCTTTGCAAAATATTAGTGTAATTAGTTTGAAAATTTGGTACGCTTGTTTTTTGATACAGTGCCAAACTAAAATATGATTTAATTTTTCAGGTTCAGTTTGAAATGAAACATCATACTGTACTGCCAGCGTTGTTATTAGTTTACCCTTCTGCAGTTGATAATCATACTTATACAATTGTATTCAGGACGAATACCTGACAATCTTAGAAACTGCGTCAACAAGGAATATTTTCCTCCGGCTACGAGTCTTGGAAGCTCTAGTTTACATGGCACTCAACAACCATGGAACCTGGAACGACCTCCGATTCACTCAACAGGTCCAGCGCCCCACCTAAATCCAACCGGACATCATGAAACAAACGGTAATTCGTATCGCTACGCTCTGTCGTCAGTGATTCCGCCACCTGCTGCCAGTGTGGCATTGAATGATGGAGGTGCCCCAGACGGGCCTAACAGGGGACCATTGGGGCAGATACCTGGGGCCATGGTGATGCCTAATGCTGGTAGAGCTAGCACATCTCCTATTGTTTCACGACAATCGCCTCTGCCCCCTGTGGTGCCAGTCAAGCAAGACGGAGATGTGAACATGAAGGAGTAATGTTCTCTACTGGAATATTCAACAGCAAGAAATGGAAACTGGTTCAATATCTTGTCAAAGTTTGCTGTGAACTGTACGGAGCTTTGCCCAGATTATTCAACGTTTTCAAAATCCCTTTGTTTTGTTAAGGCAAACCTGTGCATTTCATTTGATTCAGACATCTGAATTTGGTAGGAATGTTGTTGACACAGCAGGTATCAGTGTTATCCTGGCATTTTTATCATTTCCCGCTTCAAGGAAATATGATATACACAAAACATTAGTTTCATTTATGGCAATGCTTGAACTGCCAACTGTAATCTGACAAATCCCGTTGACTACTGATTTTTTCTAGGAATAGGACATTGATATTTTTGTTTACTTATGCTAAATGGCATAAGTGCTATCATCAGAGTCAACCTTATCGCTCTTGCAGTTTGCATTGGGTGATTGAAATACAGGACTTGACATGGTTGTGGATAAAAAATTTCCAGTGTGCATTACTCTTGATTTCACCGGTGCTGTGCTAAGTTGTCTGCACCTTTTGAGGGTTGTAAATTTTCCACTGAAATCCAAAGTTTTCAAGCTTCAACAGGAACCATCCTTATATCAAGGAAATGGCACAATTTTTCCTGATTAATGTATTTAGCAATTTCTTGCTGCTGCTGTCATCTTCAGTTACCTAATGATAATTGTAAATGGATCATAATGTAGCATGGATTTCCTTACTAACATGCTTCACCGAATTGCTGGAAACACTATTCACCTAGTGCAGCAAAACTTGAATTGTGTACATAATATTTATCCTGGCAGGGTAGTTTGGTATAGTATGCTACGAACCCTCATACCATACCATTTCTTGCAAATGAGTTATGCATGCTGCCCGAAGGTGTACTGACTTAAGTAAAGGGTCTTCTTCTCTATTGACAGTATGATTTCATTCTTGTATATTAAGATTTTTTTTAATAAAATGTGCTAGGAATAAGGGTCCATTTATTTGGATGAAATTCTGTGCGATTAATTACTGAACAAACACTGCAGTTAATTAATCAGTAACCAACACACAGAACTTGCTCATAACAAAATTTTATTGTAGTATAAGAAGACAGTATACTGTTAACAGGAATTACAGACATGGACAAATGGATAAAATTCTTTTGAGAAAATCTACGGTACCTATTGCACTTAGATAAATAGGACTGGATGAATAACCATACTTGGATGTCCCTTGAATCCCAACGCAATGAAGAAGAATACTGGAGATGAATAACCATACTCGGATGTCCCTTGAATCCCAATGCAATGGAGGAAAATACTGAGATGATGAATAACCATACTTGGATGACCCTTGAATCCCAACGCAATGAAGAGAACTAATAGAGATTGAATACTGGAGATGAAAACTATTCTTTCACTTCGGACAGACAGCATGGATACATCAATACGCCCTATCATGACATAGCATCTGCCCATTACTAAATGGCTCTAGTAATCACATACAAACAATTTAATCTTTGAGAAAATGAAGCAAAAGAGTATAACGTCTTTTTTCTGCAATATCCATTTGGTTCTCGATCTCCCCCCTTTGATACAAGCTAGCATTCTCTAGTTTCCAGGCTAGGCCTTCGATCTCAACTTCAAGTTGTGCTTGCTGGTATTCAAAAAGTTCTTTTTGTGCCCCTGGGGGTGAATAGTAAGCAAGAGGATAAGTGTTCTGAAGAGTGCATCGGCATTTCGCAAGCAACTCTCCACCCCGGAGAAGATGCTGCCAGTCAATCCATGTGCCTTCGTTCTTCATTACTTTTGCCTCGATCTGAGATTGGATTTTTTTTCGTGCTTCTGCTTCAAGGAGCAAACTCTGATTATGGTTCTCCCAACGTTCAAAATAGAAAAGATATTTTTTCAAAGCTTCACGAGCTTGTGCTTGTTGGTTTTGTTCAGCTATCAGAGGATTCTCTTTGTATCTGCTGCAGACATAATAAGAATTTCCATGGCTCTTCCAATCTGCGAGGCACATCCAACAAAAGTCAAATCTACATTTCGAACACTGAATGTGGTTGCATCCGCCGTTTTTTTCTATGCAGATATGACACTGCGGACAGTTCTTGGTATTTGCACAGATGTAATGGGCGGTTTCTGAGTCGTCACCACATTTAGTCAGCCATCGTTTAATGGTAGCACAGTTGGTGGGACAGTGATAATCATTCCCGCATTCAAAACAGAACACTTTGTCGCACTGATTGCACTCCACACGGCGAGCTTTGGACAGAGGGGCGTAAATAACAGCAGGGCAATCTGCCCCTGGGCAAAAGCGAAGTTGATTGTGTGATACAATGCATGAATTTCTGTACAAACGTGTAAACTGTGCGAATAAATCAGGGTTTGAGATAAGAAATTGCTCTATAAAATCCCTGGTACAAACCAATTCACACCCTTTTGCCATGCATGTGATCACAGAGGGTAGGCCGTTTGCTATGCACACATCAATGTGCCTGGTCCAACAGCCTCGGCAAAACAGATGGGAGCAGGAGAGCCAGGCGAGTTCCTGCCTGGTATAGAGTTCCATGCACACCCCACATTCCAATATTAATTTTGTGAAATCTGGGCTACTTCCAGGAGACGCTTTCGAACCTGGCAAGCACAGAACTCCGGACTGAACTAGTAATCGGGTCTTTTCATTTGGTAAAACTGCTTTGTTGATTATGAAACTAGATTTCCATTTGTTTGCCTGAAGAACGAGCGCTGCAGAGGACACAGAAATTTTTAATATGGTGGCTATGTTGGCAGATTCGCTTTCTAATTTTTCATCGACTTTTTCAAGAGATAAACATTCATATTGGAAATATTCCAAGTCCTGAACAAGCTTTTTCATATTGTTATTGACATGTCCATCACCCTGACCCCGCTGGGCGTTGTTTTTTCCCCGGTCTCCTTCACCATCACTGTCAAGTAGGTCGTCATCATTGTTGTTGTAATAATCATCGATTTCGTCATACTCGGAATCTGATTCCTCAATGCTGCTATTGTCAGATGATTCCTTATACACTGACATGGCTGTATTCTCTTGTGCACAGGTTTACTATGTCAAAGTAAAAGTACCAAATTTAAGTTTTGTGATTAACGTTGTTTTACATTTTATTTAATTCTAGAATCACTCAATTCTCAACTTACAAACTTTTCTCAAATTCTATACAATTCGTGAGTTTAAACAATCGAATCTTGTTAATTCTGCTTCATCATTCTTCTTTACGTTGAATTATGAGAAGCGAGGGTCCGAATACCTTGTTTCTTAACAATGACTGTCCCTGTACCGTTGACGGCGCCAATAAAGTAAATAACTAGAACATAACTCAGTACAACAGCTGTTTTTACAACTTGTCGCTGTGCTCCTATAATATCTTTTCGCAGTATTCTACATACCGGAGCGAATATTGCCACCTAAGCCCAATAAACAAACGTTCTTTAGAAAAAGAAAAAAGAAAGTGATCATGAACAACAAATAAGTTGACACGTGATGTCGTTAACTCTCCCAACTTAGTTGTTTATCAGAATTCTTTCTTTATCACGATGCGAATCAGTTCTGTTTACAGAAAGATCAAAAATATCAACAACATTGATATAGCTACAGAGACAATAATATTTGTAAATTTCCTCGTACTTGATTAGAAAATATGGCGACCCTAATCTACTGGCCTTCTACACTTTACGCTAGATCGAGTGCTGGTAATATGGACTAGAATTAAATCTGTTCAAACGCAATTACCCTTATATAGTTGCGTCGAATCAGATTTATATAATGCACCGAAATCTATCGCAGATAATCAAACGCTTTAAGAGTAATCAACCAAATCACTTAATAGGTCATAGCATACATATGTCAAATGCCCAAGGCAAGTGCGAATCTAATAGCGATTTCACATCCATGTTCGGAGTATTGAAATTTCACATGTTACAAAAATTGCTGTTATAAACTAGTAATATTAAAGTTGTGTTGAGAATTTATTGAGTGCGACGAGCGACAAAAACGAATACAGATGCTTCTTGACTTAAGAACAAGTTACGTTACGAGATGCTGTCGAATTAT
This sequence comes from Halocynthia roretzi, assembly GCA_013436055.1. Classification (NCBI taxonomy): domain Eukaryota; kingdom Metazoa; phylum Chordata; class Ascidiacea; order Stolidobranchia; family Pyuridae; genus Halocynthia; species Halocynthia roretzi. The sequence continues at coordinate 254,803 of QRAM01000115.1, forward strand.
TCCCAAGTTCGTATTACCCTAACAGTGCTTTTTATCACTAGCGCCAGCATCGCTAGCTTTTCGCTGTTCACTAGTAATTTTGAAAACACAAAATCATTAAAATAAACTGAGGAAATCATTGGAAAACACAGCACGTTTGTACACACAACTGAACACACAAAGTACGGAATGCGTTTAGAACGTACTACTACCCAGAAGAAGTGCGGCGAACCGATGTAACGGTCATTACAAACATAGGACCTAAATCAACTTCGTTGGTATCAACAAATGTTCGTAAGTCGTTTGTACATAATTCGGCGAGTGCCTTTATATATTGTATTGTTCAATTTATCACGGCCGACTGGGTTTACGTTCTAGCAATAGTTTATCTTACATCAAGTAAAATCTCCTCGATTTAAAAAATTCAACTTGCTTGATAATGAACAAACAAAGTAATCAAAAAAATATCTTTTGATAAAATACGATCATTTGATGTAATTTGAAGCGCGGCAATTTTCAAATGATCTTTGAACTCCCTGTTCTGGTCCAGTGATTACGGAAATTGCGGGATATTTCATCCTAAGTCTTATTCAGAGAGACTTTGATTGCATTCTGGCAGCAAAGTTCCAGCTGTTAATAAGAATCTTTTCTGGATACTAATGGTCGTTATGAAGGTTAAAGAGAAAATATACGAAACTTTTGACAAGTGTCAGCATGGACACCAAAATCAGACGAAATTAGCTGACGGATTGAAATCATTTTATGAAAATGTACGTAACTGTGAATTTTGAATATGAATGTGCTTATTCACGCTTACACAAAGCTGTGGTAAGAGCTTGAGGTTTTGGTAAGCTGTGTCTTTGATGTTTGATGATGTTGGATGTATAGGGCTGTGATATGGTTACTGTTAAGATTAAGAGTTGGAGTAAAGTGTTTGTTTAAATTATTTAAAATCTAATTAATTCAAAACTGAAATTGAAAGTACTGATAGTGGTATGTAAATGTAGTCTCTTGTGTTTAATCTTATTTAATTATAGAACAGCATGTTGTTACCCAAGCTTACCTTGTTTCTTCAGTCTTCCCCTAAGAATCAAAAGGAATTCCGAAAAGAATTCCTCATCCACCTGAAACAATGCATGGTGATTTTCAGTCGGGAACCTGCTGTTGAAAGATGCATGGAATTTGTGGCAAGGTAGAAATTTATATTTGCATCAATGTAAATGCATAAACCATAACCTCATCATCATCTTCAAAGATTTGCTTCCAAATTTGCTGCAACTGGTGACGAAGAAGAAGATCCAACCGAAGATGACAACTTTTATCTTTTCCTTTTTGATTTTTTGTTACAGGTGTGTTTATATTTAAATATATATTCCTTAGAACCAACCCAGGGACTCGTGCATCTAAAATAGTACCACTGATATTTTTTGTGCCACTTTTTTAATATTGAATGTTAATTATTATTGACTATGGCTACTGGATGATACTGCATCGGTTTTCTACCTACTCCCACTAAACAATTAATGACAAAAACTGAGGTTATATTGTATTTGAAAGTGGAATAATTTCCGATTGTCTGACTGCATCAGTTAGAGAGCCTAATAATTTTCATGACAAATTGAAATTTAACTTTTTTTTCTCATCATTTTCACCATCAGCATCATTCTGCTCATGGAAGAGCGGTAAGATTTCGTGTTTGCCATCTTGTGAACTTGATGTTGCAAGTCATGCCGAGAGAAGCAACGTTGGATGAGAATCTCGTTGATGAGTATGTTACCATTACTTTATGTCAGAAATAGTAGTCACTATTGTTAATATTTTCTCGTAGCCAAACTTGTTTTCAAAACTTACACCAACGATTCTTCAGCATTGCATTGTCTGATATCTATTTTAGTTTAAATCAACGAATTTCTTTTTCAATCAGCATCACAAATGCAATGCTCACTCGCATGTATGACATATTTCCAAGCATCCGCTCACAAGCTGTCCGAGCTCTAAACAGGCTTCAGCAACCGACTTCCAGTCACTGTCCTGTGATAGAACGTGAGTCTTTCTTTCAATAGTGGATTTTGTACAGTGGATTCTCATAGTACGAGTTTAATTCGTTCCACGACCGGGCTCGTATAACGATTCACTCGTATTACAACACGCGTTTTTCCATTGAAATTAATGGAAAACTAATTAATCTGTTCCAAGAACCAAAAACCACGCAAAATGCCTTTATTAAGGTATTTTTTAACAGAAACGTACAGTTAAAATTAAAATAACAATATATATATGTGTACATGTAATAAAAACATAAGAGATTATACAAGAAATGATCGTGCAGATCGTCGACGTTGTTCGGTTGTATTGCTGTGACAGGTCCACTACACGCACTCCTTATGTTTTTCTATTATTGCACTCTTCACTTCTATTGTGATAAGCATTTTCTTCTTACCACTACTATCTTTAGTACTCACTTTTTTTGGTTAACATGGTTTGGTTAACACAAAATCAATCCAAAATATGCACGAAACACGAAAAATTTCACTAGCACAAAACGCTCGTTACCGCTACGAAATAAACATATGAATCAAGCGAGTGCAGACTGCGCTTGGTGAGTAAAGCGCGGTAAATTGAGCATGTGCTCTTTCTTTCTTTTCTCTCTTTTTCTTACAAATCGATGAGTCAGCTAGAAACGATATTTATTGACTCCCTTTACCTGGCCATTGTGTATGATGATCGCTCGTACTGTGAATATGTGCTCGTCGTATGAAACAAAAATACTCACAAATGGCGGCTCGTATAGCGAGTTTCTCGTCTTATAAGTCGCTCGTACTATGAGGATCCACTGTACATTCAAATTTTTGCTTAGCCAGGTTCCTTGCAAAATTTCCACATGAAATGCATTTGTCTTGTTGTTTGTTTTTAAATTAAACTTAAAATAATTGAATGCTGGGGTAGGTTACAGGCTTTTATTACGATGCGACGAAAGCGCGGACGTCAGGTCCTCCGTTTTGCAGTGTATAGCGCTTAACTCAATAACTCTACCTGAGATCATCAGAAGAGTTCGAGATGCTAAGGAGAGTGTCAGAAAGCTCGCGTATCAGGTGATTGATTATACTCTTGTCATTATTTTTATGCATATTCAAATTAGGGTTATTCTAATTTCTATCATATTATTCATGCTGGTTATTCATTATGAAATTTTTGGCGGGCTACTGGAGATCTGATATTTATAACATATCTGTACAGTTCCACAAGAAACATTGATCTCACATGTTGGGTGGTCATAAGGGCTTAATTATTGTTGTTGAATAATGTACTTGATAATTGATTATGAGATGTGTTTGATATTACCAAAATATGACTTGTTTTATATTGCCGAACACATTTGGCTCTGTGCGAGTAACAGATGGCAGGTGAACTAGGTAAGGCGGTACTATCATGTGGTATACCAGATATCATTATCATGCCCTGATAGTGTGCCCTAAGCATGTGTAGAGTATTAAGGGTAAATATCAGTATTGTGATGCTGTNGTCAACAGCCTCATATTGCCTTCCATCGCCAATCCTATTCCAGCGATTCGTGAAGTTGCAGTGGAATGCTTGGGGAATTGCTGTCTTTATTCGTTAGAACTCTCTGCCCAACATTTACCATTATTTCTGCAGGTGAGTAGAGAATAGTCTTCATGAAGGGTTTATGACACGACACCTCTTTGAGACATTCTTTCGCGGAAAATAGCAGGGTTTCTTGATAGAAATATAGTGCCAGACAGAACCGAAAAAAAAAAGGTTATAGTACTAGTATAGATCAGCAAAATGAAATGTGAAATGCCATTACAAGGTCCTAGTCTAATTTTCCTGACTCCAGCATTTATTGATGTTATTTTAGAAAAGTGCGATTTGCACTGCCAACCGATGGTCCGGATCAAAGTTGACAGGCTGAAATACCTA
>QRAM01000116.1:0-54477 GCA_013436055.1 Halocynthia roretzi
ACTTAAAAAACACTTAAAAAAACACTTATAGAAACACTCAAAAAACACTTAAAAAACACTTGAAAAAACAACACTTAGAAAACCTTTAAAAAACAACACTTAAAAACCCTTTTAAAACAACACTTAGAAAACAGTTAAAAACCCCTGAAAAAACACTTGGAAAACACTTTGAAAACACTTGGAAAACACTTATACGAACAACTGATACGAACCTGAAAATATATCTAAAAGTACATAGGCAATAAATTGTGTGTTTATTTATATCTTACTTGTGAGCATCATTTAATCGTCGTATTACGTTTGTTTTTACGCGACCTTCCGTATCGTAGTATCGGACGAAGATAACAAAGTTCCTCCTTGTAATCAGGAGTGTATTTGTAGTGGTTCACAAGACAGAGTAAGAAACAAACTAGCAATAAACTCTCACCACACCAACCGCAACCAGAGTAATAGGTGAACCTTAGTTCTGTATTTTTTGTTTATTTTCGTATTTGTATGAATCTGTCCGGTCACTTCTTTCGTTTTATCGAACTATCTAAGTAACGGGTTAATAATTGGTATTCAGAATTATATTTACGAAACTTCATTCTGCCAGAATGACCGTGGTCTTCTGTTCGTTAGCATTGCAACTCAGTTAATTATAGATATAGATATTATAAACAACTATAAAAGAATGGCCACTCGGTCGCTGCAATGCATTCAGCCACTGGTAAACTCATTGATGAGCCATGTTAGAAGCCTAACCACGTCTAAAGTGAAGTAAGTTGGAGATGCAGTCGTTTCGTCAATCATGTCTTACTAGGGCGCTATTTAGGGGATTGGTACATTACCATTTCTATATTACAGCGTTTTTTATTCAAATAAAAGAAATGAGGCCCAGATTATCAATGGGACTGCCATGGCCAAAGAGATCAGACTGGAAGTCAGACAAGAAATAGACAGCTGGGTCAGTAGCGGCAAAAGAGCACCACACCTGACTGCTGTACTTGTTGGTAAAGACCCTGCAAGCGTCACATATATCAAGAATAAGATGAAGGCTTGCCAAGAAGTTGGTAAGGTTCTATATATACTAATAGACTGGCAATGTATTTATTATATGTAATTTTGAATATATTCATTCTACAAGGAATAACCAGTAAGACCATTAGTAAACCAAGCACAATAACACAAGAAGAACTTCTGGAAATTGTCGAGAGTGTGAACAGAGACGATACAGTGGATGGAGTCTTGGTCCAATTGCCATTGCCAGAACATATAGGTACATTACTGCTATGTACCAGTACCCAGTAGCAGGATTCAACCGGTTTGCAATTATTGTAATCACCATAATTGACACGACTACGGAGTGAGACGTATAACTATAGAATTCCGAGGTTTATGTTCCGCCTGACAGCCTTGGTTATATGAACCAGGGATGAGGAACCTATATGTTATTATATTTATATCAGATGAGAGAAGTGTGTGCAATGCCGTCATGCCGGGGAAAGATGTCGATGGTTTCCACGTCACAAACATGGGCCGGCTCTGCTTAGACGTGCCATCGATACTTCCTGCTACTCCTGCGGGTGTTTGGGAAATGATGAAACGAACAGGTAGACATTATTATGTTTTGATGGTTTTATGGAGGTCAAGAAGATAGTGTGAATTAGATGTTTCATATCAATTGATACAAATCTCCTAAAACAAATGTCTAATTCTAGACTTGTGCTATCAGAATGGGAGACAACCTTGAGTCAGGTTGACTTCCTACTACTATAGCATACAAACTTTGCATTATTGTCACCTGAGATATGTATGCAATAAAAGAAATATGTTGACAGGGATAGAGACCTTTGGCAAAACAGCCGTGGTATGCGGTAGATCAAAGAATGTAGGAATGCCGATAGCGATGTTACTTCACACCGACCACAGACACCAGAGACCGGGAGGTAGATGTTATTGAATATGTGATGTTTCGTATGTAAATAATATCCGAATAATAAATATATTTTAGTATGATGGTGACAGATTAGTAGGATAAGGCTTTCTTTTAGGATTAGACAGTTACTGTATATACTTCAGTATAAGTTGTTATTTAACAGGTAAACACCGGTAAAGCAGTCTTTTGTCTCATTTTCTAACTGACTATTGTCTAAATTTTCAGAAAAACCTCGACATGCTACATATATATATTTACATATTACTAACTTTATAGAACATAAAAGATACTTTCAAATTAACATGACTACAGTTAAATGGGGGATAAAATTCCTCACACATTTTGCATTCAGTTGATATCCTTTAGAGCGGTAAAATTATTGGAAAATTGAAAAATATATCTGAATATGAACCCCTGGAAAATGAGGTATATAGTAGCACCCACAATATACATACAGTTTGTATAATTTTGTTGCATGAATATTATGAATTATAGGAGATGCAACAGTAACGATAACTCATAGATTCACACCGAAGGAACAATTGAAACTATTTACCAAGACAGCAGACATATTAGTAGTTGCTGCAGGTAGATATACCAAGTCATGTGTAAGTTTTATTTGTGCAAAAGTCGCATCCCAAAAATTGAATAAAAAGTAAAACTTTCACAATTGAAATTTTAAATTAACCTTGTCTATGTCACATCCTTGATCTTTTGTTTTGTGTTCAGTTCTAAATAAATGCAACTTACACATGAATAAATATGTTTCTATTAAACTCTATTAGTGATGTGTCAACTGAAAGGTACAGACCTAATATTTATTATTAAAAATATATATATATACTGCTATTAAGGTATTCCAGGCCTCGTAACTGCAGACATGGTCAAACCGGGGGCATGTGTGATTGACATTGGTATCAACAGGGTAAAAGACTCTGGCAAATTTAAACTGGTGGGAGACGTCGATTTTGAAGGAGTAAAGGAAGTGGCTGGATACATCACCCCGGTGCCAGGCGGCGTGGGACCCATGACGGTTGCTATGTTATGCAAGAATACATTACAAGCTTGCCGTGGGGAAATAGAGTATTAGTGTGTAACATGAATTTACAGCAGGAATAGTACAGTAGAGTAGAATAGCTATTATCTCCTGCTGTCGTATTTGTCTTTTTACATAAGTTCCGGTTAGCAACTAAAAAAATCTGAATGTGAACCTCGATTTTCCTCAACAGTGCCATTATAATGGGGTGGTGCTGTATTGCTTCACTACGTGCCATGTCCGCATTTTGTAAAAAATTTTTAAATACTCGCAAACTTTAGATTTCGGAATGTGTTCTTGATTTGGGAGGCCTGTATGTAACATTTGTAGGTCACCAAATAGTACAATTTAGCCATACACACACTTGAATTATATTGACACAGAAAAATTTAAGTTAATGAACAATCATTATAAAATAGTATTAGTTTTTAACATTTACCTTCTATACTATACACAACTTGCAAAGTTCAACAAACCACATCTGTACACAAAAAAGTTTCATGTTTTACCAATTTACAGTTTACGTAAGTGAATATTTCATTACCCTTTGCTCTTCATGTCTTAGTTTTATCATGTTTTAACCCCCCAAGCACTTCAACAAACTAGTTTTTATTATCCGAAGCTACTGTAGGTTATACTTCATATATTTTGTGTTTTTATTCTCCAATGTTAGCATTTTTTGAAACACTGTAATACCCTAGCAAGATTTTTTCAATGTAGTGGTCTGATACGCAAATATAAACAGCATTTGTTGCCAAATTCAAACAGAAATCAGTATTTTTTATGCATGGATGTATTTTATGACAATGATGTTGTATTTCAGAAAAGTTATAGAATCCTTTTAGCGAACCAACAACTACCCAGCATATATTTCTACATAAAACCACTTTATCAGGGAATCAATTATTCAGATGATCAACTTGAAATTTTTACTTCAATGTTTTCTGACCAGCAAACATGATTGGACACTTATGACCTATTTAACTCTCCCATTCAAACATATTGATCATTAGAATATACAATCAATTACAGTGAAAATTTGAACTATGTTCCGAAGCATTTCAACCCGTTTTCTGTAAGTGTTTTATATATTGCAACATCGCTTATAGTCATTGGTAGGATTCGATTGGTTCTCACCGAATTACAAAAGTGCGCAGAACCAGTTTCTGAATTGTGTTAAAAGTTGAAATTTTTGCTCTTAGCCAATTGCATTGTCATTTCTTTATCAATTTTCCATCGACAAAAAATATAGGGATGTAAAGTATGTGAGAACCAGTTATTACAAAATTTAAATCCTACCACTGCTTATAGAGTGTATTGTTACATATATTGTTAGGTTTTTACTAATTTATTTTGAATAGTAGTAGTAGTAGTTCACCTGACTGTATTGTATGTTTTTTGCACACCTTGTTGGCCTTGACAAATTGATATCAATTGAAATGAACTAATACAATTGAACTTGCCTTATCACAGTTCTTTTTTTGGGCCACATACTCGACTATAACTCAATGTTTTACATGAAAAGTCAGTGTCCCAGAACCAACAACTCGACCATCATAGTAAAGTCAGTACTTGTTCGTCTCTTAATTTGACCTCAGACCTCTGTCTTATACTCCCGATCGACTTATACAAAAATATATATGGTACAGTGGTACAGTAGTCTCGCACTTCGCACAATTCTAACTTCGTACGGTCCAGACTAAGAATGCTATATTTCATAAAAAATTCCATTAATAGATAGACCAATGCTTCTACGTTCGAACTGCGCAGGTAGTAAAAAAATGCACTTCGAAAGTTTGTAATCGGCAGCATGTTTTAATCGGGGCGAGTGGGGCGAGGGTATCGTAATATATCAGAAGTCTATTCACAGCCAAGCAACTGTGTGTAATTTAGTGTGTTCAGGGTAGCCAGATTGGCATTTTTTTTGGTCAATTAATATTTAATTTTCATTTAACAAGAGTACGGCTTTTTTTTTAATTATTCACAATTTCTTTTTCACATACGCTCAAGTCAAGTAGCGCTGCATATTATGAAACTATAGATCATGAATAACATGATTTGAGGTCCGAAGTAGATCGCCAACATGTTTCCATGGTGGATTCAAAAACTTTGCACGAATTTACCCCTTACTCGGAAAACAGATGGTATTCATGCCAAATACTTTATCAATGTTTCTTCGCTAGTGTCAGGGGAATATCCATACACAAAGAACTTGCGAACGTGATAGGCTATCTGTATCGTGACGTCATACGACGGTTATTTGTTCGCTATTCTCTGTTATCTACCTCGATATGACAACGTATTCGATCCACTGACCCACGAAAAGTGTTCGAAGTGTCAACGCTGAACGCAATTGACAAATGCGTCGTGCCTAATATAAATCATGTATTTACAACACGAGAAAGTTCCATCAATAGATCGTTTACGTAAAACGTCCTCTCTCAAATGTACTTCTGACGTGAGATAGTTTACGTACTTTGGAACAACCCACCGGAAAATAGTATCGGAAGAAAACTTGATGTGGGATTCAACTGGTGCGCACACATGTGATATAATGAAATCAACTGCCAACCCACGCAATATGATTCAGAGATTCAGCTCTCGCAACTTAACTTTGAAAATCAATGATAAACGGTTATATTAACTTAGTGGAGTACGACAGTTGTTTTTTGTTTTCTAAATTTCAATATCTCTTAAGGGACTCGGTTATGGCAAGGGAACTGGCTGCTACCAAAGGGAATTGGAATCAAAGAAATGTTAATATATTCGTAAATCACTATTATACATACTTTGCAGGATGCAAAAAGCGTACAGGTTACATTGGAGTATAGTTTTAATCAATTCCTAAGTAGCTAGTATTGATTTGCAGAAAGGAGATGACAATGCTAGAGGGGAGCAGACAATTAGTTAATGCTAGCAAGTATGCATGATGGGTGGAGTTATATTTAGTTTCACGAATTTGACTAGGTATTATTCTAAGTTAAGAACGTGCTATACCGTGAGCGCAATCCATTAGCTTATGCCGGTTTAAAAATAAAACTTGAATTTATATAGCAGTCGTAAAAAGGACATTCAAGACGTGCAATAAAACGGTTTCAAATACATAAAAATAGTATACCCTTTACGACAGTATGAATAATAACTACCAGGGTAAAATATCAAACCAATACATGATTGATATATACGTTAATGTAGGTCTCCAGATCGAGCCGAAATTCGTTACCGGAACGCGTGCGTCCGTGCGTCACGTTATCTGACGTAAAAGCGCGGATATTATCCTTCCAGACAACCGGCTTAGGGTGCGTCGGTAAAGAAAGAATAGTTGTTGCAAGTTCGCTACGCGCTGGTAGTACATCAGAGTTTCGCGAAGAGTTGAACGCATAACGGGTAGTCACGCCCAATCGATATTATGTATTACAAAATGTGCTCAGTGCAGTTGAGGCTTGTGTTTGTAGTCATTACGGACAAAGGCAGTATGCCACTAGCTTGAATGCAAATAAGTTCTAGATTGGCAAGATAATTAGTTTCAGGAATAATAATTTTTATGATAATATAACAGAGTTAATGGTAAATATTGGGTTGTACGATTTTTTTTATATCGTATATATGAAGCATATTGTATTTGGTAGTTAAAATGATTAAAAAATGCATAAATGAAATCTGTTAGTTAAAAGATGCTTTTATTTTTGAGTGGTTAAAAAAATTGTAAAGGGGGCGCAATTCCAGTGCTATCATTTGCAGCTATTTTCCGTACTAACTACGCAACTGTTCAGATGTACACATCACATATGGCCTATACGAATTCATTTGAGATAATGTACACAATCGTTCCATATGCAGTACAGTGCTTGCAGACGCTTTGCCTTCTTAAGCTACATTACTCAGATCGATTATGCACAGATCTTGATTACTGCGAGTGCATTTCCTTAGGTAGTGACGTCATTTTGTGAAAGACGCCCACTTCGGATGCCGTGACACAGGTGTCACAACAACTATATCACTATTTGCATGATATATGCTTTGGCTACATATAATAGCGCAAGTGAAAAATAATTCTCCATATATATATATACGGCTATATCAGATGTTTTTCGTGCTTTTTCAATATCACGCAGCGAACGCATATCCATCAATTCCTAATAAGGAAATATCTTAATTAGAGAAACAATGGGCGGGCCAGCTATGCAGGCTAACAACACTCGCTTGTAACGCCGGCTATTCAAAATGCGTTGGGAACATGAAAAAATAGTGCCGAATTTTTAAATTGGATCTACTGGCTTGAAGATGGATCGTATTCAGAACTATATTTCACGGCTGTTAAACTGGCGAAGTACCAGTGCTATTTGTAATATTAGGTAATTATTAACTGCGTTACTAATATGCTGTGATACTTTTAGAAATATTGAACCGCTTACACGGTATCCGAATCCAATTGGAACGCTTGGAAATTAATCATAACACTGAAAAAAATATAATTGAATGAATCACGATGAATCGACACTCAATATTAAATACGAAAATACGTATTATTAGTAACTTACTGGCTTTAGACGACCATCCACTTATGTGGATAGAACAATAGGTACAGACTCTACCATTGATTTATGTGCTGGATAGCATTTACGAGACAGAGAGGATACTGGGTTTCAGGTCGTAATATTCGTTACTGCGACAGATGGCAAATGTGTGTCAACAAAGTGTATCATAATCTAATAACTCAACGACACCTTCGCACAAGCAGAGCTACTCCGACCTTTAAAGGAAAAGCTCTAATAGGTATATACTGTAACCCGATTCCTATTGAGCCGCTAGGGAACGTTAGGACGGACCAAACAACCAAACTTTCAAGATTATAAGGGCATACAGACATACAGAAGTGTACATTTACAATAATAGTACTGTATAGATGTGTGTTAATAAGCCGTTTACGTATTTTGATTTGGTAAAAATCAATCACATGAGGTAAATTAAAGACAGAACGTCAAGTAAATTCGTATAATTCGAGTTGTTAAATTTCTGAAAACTCGTCTTGACTTAGAGTCAAGTCAAGTAAATAATGGCGTTAATCAAGACTCATTTACATAGTTTATACACAACACGAAGTACTGTTAGGGATTCATTGGTTTTCTGGGTGTGGCTGGTTGAATGAACAGACGATCATCATATTAAAAGATGTTTATTCAACCATATCGTTGTCTGCGGTTTGCAATGTTTATTAGCGTCAACGAAGGAAAGTTGCGGTTGTTCTTATGACGAGAATATCAAATCTGAGACTAGGAATGGGGTGCCTGGTAAAAAATTAACTGTGAAGTCGCTTCCCGCCATACATCGATTATTTTAACGAAAGTAAAAATTTACAACCCCGAGATAACTTGTCAACTGCTGTTAATACGTAGCATTTATCCAGAGTATATTCGTCCATAATAATAGCAAATAAATAATAAACTTGGCCACGTGCTCCGCTTAATCCGACCCTTTGGCATTTGCATCTATTTTCTATCACTTTATTTTCTATTTCCCATCAGCTGAATGTAATGACTTACAATATAATATCTTTCTTTAAAGTCTATACTAGTACATGGTATTAGGAAATATAGTGGTGGTTGAATGCCTGCTTTTTTGGGGGTCAAATGGATTCGAACACATATACAATACAATACACGTAACTGTATATACACTAGATACCTTACAGCGCTGCCAATTAAATTTCGACAAGGGAGTCTCCACAGAAGCAGATAACAAAAAACTACATTTGATGAATTATCCATATTTATGAACCGGGCGAATCGATCAGTAACTACTGCTGTTTGAGAATATATTATTCAGAGGTAGTAAGTGAAAAATTGATGAATTGTATACATTAGTGCCGAGAGCATATTTGTACAGGAAGGAGAACAGTTCAGATAAGTTTGGTGAGTTTGCCGACTCTACGTTTGAAATCGTGATGTGTTATATGATATGATTTCATTGAATATAATGACATCGAATTGCGGTGCATTAGTACTGTATCTCAAGATTGTCATTCATTTACAATGAATTTTCTCTCCAAAATATTAAACGGATTTCGGATTCAATGGGCAGTACAAATAATAACACATATTTAAATATGTGAAAGCCGAACCATGCGCATCTTATATAGCACTTCATATCGTTTCGAGTAGAGTAAACGCGCTTTGTTTCGGTTGGGGTTTACGTAGAGTAATAGGAATAAGAATACACATTGGTTGAGATCTGAGTTCATACACTACTGTACTATAAACACTGTTATTTACATATTTATGTACAGTTTACTGAACTTTACAACACTTTTGGTTCAATGATACACTTTATACAGACAATACGTATGTCTGTAGCGCTGTATTACAATTGCAGCGTTTCTAGTCGATGCGATTTTGTGAGCAATTGGTCTGATGTAGCTTACTCGTATTATTATGTTAATTATTCACTACACTAATTTCACTGGATTGTATTTGACAGAAGACGCAAACAGCCCTATTTAGCGATCTGCATCTGTATATTGTATATATGTATACGAATTTAATACCGGTCGATACGTTCAAACAAATCCTATTGGGAAACAGCTGGAGATCTTACGAGTTCGACCCGTTCGGTCAGTTTTATAAATAGACAAGGACTCGTTTGAACGATATCATTTCTAGAAGTTGAGTAGTAGAGAGGTGGAGGGTAGTAATTTGCCGTCACGACAGCAAGTACGATGTTCATTTTTCCCATTTCGAACGACCTCATAAGTATGAAACGAAATTTAAAAAATGGGAACATTACGAAACGTCAATTTCCGAGAGTTTTTCAGCGTTTTTTTTCCACCAAGTCTGTGTCCCAGTTTAACCCAATATAACAGACATTGCCTGAGTGCCCTCGAAGCCATTCCCGTCCTGGAAATAGCTCCCAGTGCCTAGGTAGAGGTAAAGTCGGTTCAAATTGTTAATCGTAATTATCTACTCAATATGTTTAGAATAGTAGTACTTGCGTTCCTCGGCAACACAGCTGAAATATTCTACTGCTTGAAGCCTTTCAAATCCCTGGTGGTCTAAAGAATGTTCTGTGTAGTACACATTTACGGAAGACGAACGATTGTTTCTAAGTTTATACAGGGTCAATGTACTGCATTGAATATGAGCTCACATATGTTACAATAATATAAAATATCGAATAAGCTAAACCGACAGTAATTTGTTACTTGTACACATTGACTATCGACACTGAAGGAAAATTAAGACAGTCAGCAACCAACCGGTTATGCAAAAGTATTAACACGCGCCAATAAAAATTAGACATCTAAGGGAAAGGCCTGTTATACAGTATTATCATAAGTTGATTACTTCTTCCACTTTACGCCGCCATATACTTATACTAAACACGTGGTGCCGTATATACTTAAGTAGATTCTACTACAAGAAGAGTTGTTAAGTTTTGGAGTACTATTCAGGTAAAAAAATTAGCCCATAGTCAAGTCTATACGATAAATCAGTATCAGTGTATCAATGTAACCGTAGTTCATTTATCTAACTCGAAATATCGTTTACAGTTACGTTCAGGAGACCGAGATTGTGCTAGATGTTAACATAAATAAATAAGGAAAGAAATTTGCTATCCAGTATTATATAGTACATGCATTTTGAATTTAGTATCTCTTAAAACAGCATCAAAAATGCTAGTACACCCCTATAAATATACATTATCTCTAATACCAACGCTGCACATGGGAAATCGATACGTAATATGGTACATATCATTATAACAAGGCGGTAAACCATGCCCTGAGGCAGCGAGTACTGCTAGCTTATATCAATTATGTATCAATGTATTTCTAAATTCTGTAGTATTATGTTGGACGCTTCAAGGAGCGGAAGTCTTTCAAATTGCAGTGTGTTGTAGCAAAAACGTAGCGCAGTAAAGTGCATTCTGATATAGGGTTATGGAGAGTTGAAGGGAAATGGTCAGTACTATACTATATATAGCTGAGAAGAGGAAATTTCGTTGTAACTGTATTACTAAGAATTACCGCACATTAGCTCAAGGTATTCGGAATCTTATGAAGTTGACGTGATTTGCAAATATCTATCGCATTCCTGATGGGTTGAGTGTGGGTGTGGTGATGTGTGATCAACTCCTAATACACAGTTACATGGAAAAATATATCATTACATTGGTAGATTGTTATACAGGGAAATAGAGAGAAAATAACGAATATTCTGACGTAAAATGATAGCCCCGAATATTTCACCATATTTTGTTATAAAATGTTTGAATAAAGCGAAATTCAGTGCTAGCCATAAGCTTTATTTTCCGTAAATACGTCTCTATCCATTACCATGCCATGTTACCAAATAACTGGAGCTTGACTATATTCCCTTTCCTATCTAACAGGATTTCATGGTCGACTACACCATACAAATAGGGCTCCAACAGAATACTGTACTCTTCGTAACCATTATATCACACTCGTTCTTATCATATTTGGAAGCGGTCTCTAAATAGATTTATCTACTATCTAAATATTTGTATTTCCTTCCCGGAAGGAGATCGGCCCAGTTTCAAGTTGTATGAGTATGAGCTATTGAACTACATTTCTCAGAAATTTAACAACAGTACTGCCGCAGTACCTACTTTCACTTCGTGTTAAATATTACTCTTCGTGATTCGACCTGGTCTGGTTTGCCTTCTCCGGATAAGTTCGTGTATACGTACATGCTTGCGTGTAAGTCAATCTTGTATTATGCTCGAGTATATCAAGTATTTCTCAAGATTCTTAGTTATGTCGCTACAGTAGTGACGTTTATTCCGGTCAATCGCATATATATGTATACATAGCACCTATATGTTATTTTATTTCTGTTATTTTAGGCTTCTTTCTCACAGGAATTATACAATACAGTAAAGTGATAATTAACATTGCCAAAGAGACAGAAGCATGACGACTGAATTGGAAATTCAAAAGGCGGGAAAAGAGACAGGAATTCAGGTAATTAAATTTTAGATTGTAATGTAAATAATTTATCAGGACCACACTGGGAAACAGCTGAATTGATTATAATAACTGAATAATATTGTTTAGCGACGTGTTCAGTATACAAATTAATATCTGGAATTGCTACTGTACTATTTAAATGTACTGAAGCCTAATCTTTGTGAATTTATTCAAAACTCACCTACAACATATCGAGCAGATCACAAGTACAATTATAAAAGATAGGGACTGGGTTTGACTGACCCGAGAGAATTTTTAAACATAGCATGCCAAATTCGATAACAACCAATTAGAGCTCCAGTGATTGTTACGCTACAAGAAAACTTGGCTACAAAATATGGAAGGTTTAGTTCATTAGCAAATAAATGCGAGAAAAAATAAACAAATTTCGTATAGCTAAGCTGACGAGAGTTCTTAATTTATGTCAGCACACTGTACTGCATTAGTTTTGAATTTTCCCTACTTCATTCATCCTAAGAAGACGTTTAATATTATTAATTTATAAGAGACCGACAAATAATAGAATGACGCCGGCTAAAGAATATGTGAACACGCATCTCCAACGGAGAAATCCTGCATAGATTAATTGATCATGTTTTGTATTTACTGAAGCGCCCAACAGATTTGTAAAATGTCGCACATCCTCCATCAAATATCCATATACCCCTGTACATATTTTATATTACAACATTGTTATTTCTAGATATGGCGCATTGAGGATTTTGAACTTGTACCCGTGCCGAAAACAAATCATGGTAAATTCTACACCGGGGATTCCTACATCATTTTGAAGACAACTGCACTGGAATCAGGCCGCGGATTCGAATGGAATTTACATTACTGGCAAGGTTGGCTATACAAAATTTTATCATAGTCGTAGCACAATACGTGCAAAAGTTTTGTCTCCCTTTCTCGGAGTCCCAAGAACAATTTTTTTTACTAATATTATATAAATTATTACTGCACAGCAAACCTCGTTAATATTAAACAGAGGAATGATAATTATCTTGTGTTTGTAGGAAAAGAGAGCTCTCAGGATGAGCGAGGAGCCGTCGCCATTCTAGCAGTGAAAATGGACGATCATTTAAACGGAGGGCCGGTTGAACACAGGGAGGTGCAAGGCAACGAGTCCGCGGCATTTAAGGGTCTCTTTCCGACAATTACCTATCTGGTAATATTGCCATAATAATATAAAACATTTTATCAGTAGATAAACTAGTAAGTTTTGCCCCCCCCTCCCCCCAAATACGTGAACTGTAAAATACCATAGAATTAGTTAAAGACATCTACATTACAGTAATTGGTATAGTAAATGACGGTAACTGTAGTAAGGAGAAAAGGACTTATTCTAAAATATATTTTTCAGATTGGTGGCGTTGCATCTGGGTTCACACATGTTGAAATTAACGAAGTTGAGGACAGGAAGGTTCTTACACGCGTCAAGGGCAAGAGACCAGTACGAGCTACCCAAGTACCGATAAAATGGACAAGCCTCACGGATTCAGACTCTTATGTGTTCGATATAGGAAAAGTAAGATTCAGTAAGAAGTACAGTAAGTCCCCGGTTCACGAATGCCCTATGGCACGGAATATATTATGGTATAACGCTACTTACGAATGTCCAAACTCCCGAACAGACCTACCTAAAGCAAAATAGTTATTAAAAATCGTGCAAACAAGATTACGTGGGGACCTGCTGTACTTTCACAAGAATTCATTGTCCATATCTCTACCGTTATATACAATATGGCCTTTTTTACTTCATCTATTTTTGCCTGGTTCAGGCTATCACTGTTTTACGTTAAAACTCTGGCAGGAAATCTATGTATGGTCTGGGCCAAAAGCAAGTCATTTCGAGAAAAATAAAGCGATCCAATACGCTGACGGTCTGAAAAACGAAAGACAGGGACGTGCCGAGCTCCATCATATCGATAGTTTGGACGATAAAGAGAGCAGGACTATGGTATTGTGCAACCTATCACATTTCCAACAATGAATATATATATATACAAATCGCATTTTTCTAACTTTTATCATCAAAAACTCATAATTCCAGCTGAAAGACTTCTTTGGGGAAGCTTTTCCTGGATCTATCCCGTCTGGTGAGTCTGATACCGTTCAACAAGTGGGAACCACCATCAAGGTAAACTTCCATGAACAAAAAGTCCTGTTTAATGTTGCCCAGAAACTTCGTAAAATGTTTACAGAAGTGGAATACAGGGAAAAGGCTACGAACTTACTGGTTACATGCTGGTTTTGTTAGCTGATAGGTTTTTAGAATTAATAATTAATCACAGAGGATGATATGGATGACGAATGCTAAAATTATTAATAATAGCCGAGCTATATATATCAAATAGATCTACGGTTTATATATTACAGACAATACAACTCATCATCATGTAAGCTTATTAAAACATTTCCTACTTTGGAAAATAATGTTACAACTATAGAAACAATATCACCGACGAACACTGCAGGTTATAAGTGAACAGTTTATCGTACATCCACTAAATTATTGCACACAACTATGACTGCAGTATTAAAGTAAGGTTTTCCAGTTTTATATTGAACAATTTCTCTATTTAACTTCTCCTCTTTCTTCATTTAGCTGTTCAGAATTTCTGATGATAGCGGTACCCTCAAGATCACCCTCGTCTCGGAAAACTCCCCATTTAACCAAGGGGACCTTTCGTCCGGAGACACCTTTGTGTTGGCGAATGCGAGGACCAATCACATTTTCGTATGGAAGGGTAACGAATACCATGTGTATCCTACGCTATATAATGCGATATACGGTATAATATGTACAACTTTGACCTAAACAGGCAAAGATTCATCGAGGACTGAGCGCGCTAGCGCGGCAAACCCTGACAACAGCTTCTTCAATAAGATAGAAATGCCGCTAACGTCCAAGCTCACAGTTTTACCCGAAGGAGGAGAAACTGCTAACTTTAAGAGTCTGTTCACAAGTAAGCTGACTACTCGGGATTAGTTTACCTAGTGATACTACTTTACTACTATTTTGTAGATACTTCAACACAGATTCAATTTTTTGGTGACAACACTCCACAGTATTAACTAGGTGTAGTATTTACAAAAATAGCGATCAAGGGATGGGCTAAATTAGACTCTTCAACGATTCTATGGTCCCTTTTCGACGCAAGTACAAAACTCAATTAGCATTTCTCATATCACTCTATCATGAACATCATACATATATTTACATGTAAAACTATTGCGACAAAATTTTGGACAACTGCACCTCAGTTCTAGTTCAAGCCTTATTCTCACAAAAAAATCTACAACACTTCTGAACACCAAATATGTAATTTAAACACAACATAAGTACTAGGCAACTTCGATTTTTGAAAATATACGTTTTGTAGAAATTATAGTTATGGTTTCATAAAATACACGAACTAACAACTAATGAGCGGAAAAGTGCGTTATTATTACATCACCAAAGATACCAATATCCTATTGCGCGCCAATGAGTAGTTTACGAAAACAAATCGCAACTGTACAGCAAATAATAAGTGCACGAATAAAAAAACGTAATAGTTACTGTAAATATTAATAAGGGACTCACGTTTTGCAGACTGGAAATCATCCAGAGATCAAAGGGGTCTTGGCCAAGTGCATTCCATTAACAAGACCGCCAAGGTCGCTAAAGAGACGTTCGATGCCAGTGTACTCCATTCCAACCCGAAGAAGGCGGCCGAGAGCAAGATGATAGACGACGGTAGTGGCAAAACCCAGGTGAGCGAGCCAAATGCAATCCAATTCTATTCGGTGCTCTATTGCGCCATCTCGTGACTTCTTGACCACCTGTTTAACAAGCAATAGTTGAATTTTACAAACCAGGAGTTATACGAAGAGTTAAGCTTAAATATTGGATAAAAAAATTGGGTTGGGCCTACCCCCTTTTTATGGTTCGGATTAGGGTAAGGGGTTACGGTTGAATTTCGATTTTGAAAAAAAAAATAATCCAATAAAGAAATTCAAAATCCAACCGTTACCCTCACTCGAACCACCGAAAATGAGGTAGCACCAATAAATGTTATGAATCGAAGGAGATTTCTGAACAAGATTCAGAGTCCTAATTTATTACTATTCATTTACCACTTAATTTAATAATTTACACCAATCTTAGATATGGCGCGTCGCTAGTCTGAGGAAAGAACCTGTCCCTAAAGAATTGTACGGACAGTTCTACGGAGGCGATTGCTACATAATCATGTACACTCCACAAAGGGGCGCGAACGTCCTTTACTATTGGCAAGGCAACAAGGCGTCGATAAATGAGAGAACTGCTCTGCCCATTCAAACCAAGAACACGCACGAGACTGAATGTGATGGAAATGCCTCTCAGGTAGGCATGAATTAAACTCAATACCTAGAATGCTCTGTACACCAGATTTACTGCGAAAGATATTCCCAAGCACAATTCACAATATCTGTCTTTTATATCATAGATTCGTGTTGTACAAGGGACTGAACCACCCCACATGATGATGTTATTCGGTGGAAAGCCTTTAATTGTGCATCTCGGAGATACAATCTCACCAACTGGCAAGAGCAAGGCTGCATCAACCAGGTTAGCAACGGGCCATCATAGCTCATCTCAGACTTATTGCAGTATAAAGTGGGTCATAAAACGCTTCTCAGCAAGACTATTTATAAGTTCACTGTGCATTAATACAAAAATATACAAAACAATACTGACTTATCAATTCAGTAAAACTAAACCTGTTTCTGTTCTCTGTAAAACCTGCAATCTGTATTCGATTACCCAATAACAGCACCCATACGCGAATTAATGCAGCGACATTTTACTTACTACTCGTGCGCGAAGGTCTTTCTCATTTTTTTTGGGGGGGGGAGGGGCTCGGATATAAAGTATAGTGAGGGTAAAATGTCTTTAAAAGGTCAAAATTTCAGGTTCGACTGAAAGAATGGAAAAAATTCGTGTAAGAAAATTTATTCTGGGGAAAATATTTATGTAGGATGTAAGTCTGATGTAGGCAATTATCATGTAAGATATAGTTCATAGGAAATTAAATTATGTCGGAAATTCGAGCGAACACTGCTGGCATACGGCATATTCACTATATCGTTTGCATCCTAGGCTCTACCAGGTACAATCATTCTTCGCCGGACGATGTCGTGCTGTCGAGGTCCCCGCCAAATCGTCGCACCTGAATTCTAACGACGCATTTTTGCTAATCACCCCCAGCGGCTCTTACATCTGGGTCGGAAAAGGTGAAAAATTTAATGAATCCCGAGATATCTCGTTTATTGGGTCATAAATATTTACACACTCGTATTCAAACGAAATATACAGGCGCGGTTGAATCGGAAATTCAAGGAGCAAAAGACACTGCCGGTATATTGAAAATCTCCAAGTACGAAATTATCAACGAGAACCAAGAGCCGAACGAGTTCTGGACTGCCCTTGGAGGGCAGTCTGATTATTGGAGGGATGAGAGAGAAGAGGTAAGGAGTACCATAAATAAAGAACATCCTTCGTATGATAGTTTATTTTGGCAATACAGAGGATGTGCGACATATTGGCATACCACAGCTGTACGACATTTGTGTAATACTCGAACAGCCATTAACTTGATAGTATCTGCTATGGCATTTAGGCTTTAGCGTAACTGGATTTTTTGATCGGTATATTTCCTCGTTGTCAGGGCGTGCCCGTCGAACCACGTCTTTTCGAAATGTCAAACGCGACTGGAAACTTTATAGCTGAGGAAATTAACTCTAACTACGTTCAGTCCGATCTAAATCCGGATAGCATAATGATGCTGGATGCATGGAACTACATTTACGTTTGGATCGGTAAGCTAACTGTCTGTTTCTAATAGCACTTAGAACATCACTCTAAACATGAACAGCGGTTACTTTATCAGTACCTAGTCGGAGAAAAACAATAGTAAGACATATTGCAGCGATACCTTGTGGTGATAATTAGTTTTGAGGACTGGAGTAAAAAAACGTGTTGTTCTCCAAATTACATTCAATTCCTCCCTCATTTCTAAATGTCATATTTTCACCATAGTTAAATTGAACGCTGATTCGTCTAACAAGTTTTTTCATTTTTTTAAATATAAACACACAGTGAGTGTAAAGACTGCATTCAGTTTACAGTTCATTCTCAGACTGAAGTTCCTAAAAAATATCTACATTCCTATCTTTCAATCCATGCCTTACTTACGAGTATTTATTAATCGAATCAATGCAAACTTCCCGAGGCGCGCGTTCCTTTTTTTGTCATCGGGAGTGTAGTATAAAAGACGAATACCAAATATTTAATATTTATCGATAAGAGGACACGCAGCCTAAATGTGAACTGTCATATTATACAGGAAAAGAGGCAAATCAAGAGGAAAAAATGTCCTTCAAGAGCCTCGTCGACAACTACGTGAAAACGGATGGTAGTGGTCGCTCCAAAGACATCCCTAGAGAAGTGTTCGATCAAGGAAAAGAGCCTTTATCTTTCACCGGGCATTTTCTGGTAATACAGATAATAGTAGATCGCAAAAAATACTATATTCGATTTTATCAACTTTTCTTCTCCCTAAATGATCCTTTACACGTCGTTGCTCTAAAGAAACTAAATCCCAGGAAATTCTAGAATAAGACATTACTCGTCTATTTCAAAACTATTGCCGATCAAGTGGTAATAGAAATAGATTGTTGTAGTTAGTTGTATTCCGAAGTGATTCAAACACTGAAATTATAATAATCATACCAGCGATAAAATTCTTTTAAATGAATGTATTCACTTATCTTTAACCCTTTTTTTCGTTCAGGGCTGGGACAAGACACTCTGGGATTAACTGACGCGCGCCCAGCGGAAGAGCGAAGAAACGTGTCCTATATCCACAGGATAACGACATTTTAGACTATGTAATTGTAATGTAAACAGTGTTTCAGTGATGCATATAATATCGTATATCGCTTGTCTTTCATGAATTTCTACGTAACATCTATCATATTTGTTCTAACTTTGTTAAGTATAATTGAAATTGTTAATGTTAAATGTACTATTTCTATGCACAGACAGCTATAGATAGCTATGTTACTGCATAAATTTAAGTTTGACCACAATTTCATCCCCAAATTATTAATCCTCTTTGGCATACGCAGTTCGCAAATGTAAATCTGAAAAAGTCAGGGAAAAATCTAATGTATCTTTTTTACTAATCTGCCAGATATACTACAAAGCGATGAAACTAGAGCTCTAGTTTTATCCATGCTATCTCTTTACACACATAAAATATACGCAGTACATTGTTGTCCAAACGCTATTTCCAGTCTGTATATGTTATGAAATTAAACGACTTTGAATAAAGCAAGCGAGAATAGACAATCTGACTCATTTTGATGTCTCCGACTAGCGCGGTTCAATCTACTAGCAGAGTCTGAGTATGACTTCAACTGATAAGCTTTTATAGGTATATAATTTACTGTTTAGGGCGTTAGAACGATCCTGAGTAAGATTCGCTTTCCTGCTGACCCGGAAAAATATATTAGTATTCTTTATTCGGGCATTATTCTGGGATGCATCTAGACCCCATTCAGTGCCAGAATAATGGGGCAACGGAAGTAGCGAATGCTACGAACCCTGCATTAAATACAAACAAGCCGGCTAGTAAAATGGCATCTTACGGTCAAAAGTTGTTAGTAATCAGGCCTGCAGTTGCCAATTTCATGAATCTTTTTCCTCAAATCACCTGCGATCTATCAAGCAGACATTACGGCATGTTTTTTTAAACTGATGATCCCGAAAATTACATTTGCTACAGGCCTAACATTAGCTTGAGCCGGCCCTGAAGTCCGTGCCAAATTTAGTTAAGATTAACATTGGCAAATGGCAGATGTTCTTTCAAAACAAACAGACAAACTTTCGCGCTTATTATATAAATAATCAAAATACTGAACAACTTATTCTATAATAAGAAAGTAATATCATACCAACACCCTACAGGTGTCATCCGCCATATTTTCCACTTGAAATAACACGCGTCTCTCTCTCTCTCTCTCTTTCGAGATGACCTGTACCATAATCGCATTAGCAACGTATACGTGCTAAGCTCATAATTTTTCAGTAGCAGATGTATATTACGTTTCACAGTCTTGCAACGTCCAATTATACCCTTGAATAAAATGCAAGTTCTTATACTTTCTATTGTACTTTTAAGAATAACGAAATAGTATGTAGTTAGGATACGTGTAAACTATCACAGTAACTTCATATTACAAGATAAACTCGTGACAGGCTCCCATTCACTTGAATTTCATACCTGAGTCCTTCATTACATGTTACATAGACAATTGTAGAGGAGTATTTTCCTAGGACAATAAATACGACATCCTAAACAATGGCGTAGACGAGGTACGACACGTTCTCTGGGCGTCACTAACACTAAACTTTCTGTTAAAGTCAGAAAAGCTCTCAGATTGTGAGAACAATTGCTTAAGTGAAAGCAAGTCTTTTGTCTTATTTCACAACCGGATTGCCTATGCGTCAAGTTGTTAATTTTGGAGTCATATTCAAGTAGAAACCCCGACTATTTACTGATTAAAACATCATACACGTCAGCCAGCAACTTTACAAATCACAATGTCAGGGAAAAGAACGAATGTTAGTAATGAATGACACGGCTCCCTATAGCATAAACCTTATGCAGCCCACAATTTTGCATGTTCAACTTATAGCTGATTTAGAAGTTGCCGATACGTACTTTTAATTAAAATGTCACACCATGTCAAATTAACGGAAAATGTTAACAACCATGTACAACAACGTGACAAAAGCTTTCAGTAACAATTCGACTTCAGCAATTTGAGAGTTACGGGACAAATTTCTAAGAATCTCGTCTAGTTCACGGTAACCAGTTAGCTAGCTCGGCATTTTAGAAGGCGCTGTCGTTAAAACCCTAAAGATTTCGTTTTGGAATCGGTCGCGCATTGTTCGTTGGGGGTTGATCGCTGCCTAGGATTCGGTTACTTGGTCTTATCGAAAGCGGTCATTACCGAAATGCATTGTTGCTCTGCGGGACGGTTCCTTCAGATTGCGTTAAGATACGACGCAATGATAATAGCGGTGTCATTAACGAATCGTAATTAATTAAAGAACCGCGCTAATTACCGGCATAGCTATTTTCTTAGCTGGTGATGTCGATTTGCGTTGAACGACATAATTATAACTGACGAATAGAGGCGAATTACGGTAATGATTCGAGTAAGGTATTCCGTGAACCTTGGCTCCTACAAGTCTGCTACGATACCCTTGACTGTCGATGTCCAGCGGCGATTTCCTGGAAAGCGACTTAACGGAAAGCCAAGCGAATTAGCAGGCGACGACTGGTGACATCCATAAACACGTGATGTAATGGATTAATATGGTAAAGTGAGGTGTCTTAAGGTAATCGGGAAGAGAACGTGGATTGGACGTTTTTTGCACCTTCATTATGTTGCTTTGACTATACCTATGTGTAGGTGGAGAGTGTTGGTATTGAATCGAACTTGGAAGTATGAGGTGATGAAAAATGTATGATATTGATGAACGAAGCACCAGGTATAAATGGCTTTTGAATGTAATCATGATTAACACTAAGGTTATATACTCAGCAGCAGGTTAAAACATTCTACTACGATAAGAAAAACGACTATATTATGTCGGCTGTAAAGTTCAAAACTATGTTGCCTAACTAAGATATAATAAAAAATCTAGAAACTATTTAGCCAAGTATTCCCACCGCTTTGTTAGGGATATATAATGGAGTTTTCGATGTATCCATGTAACATTAACTACGTCAAATTACAAAAATTATATATTAAGATATCATATTTCCAATATCTAGTGTTTGCCTGTATTGAGAACATTGGAGTCATGTAGATTTACAAAACTGTCGGTAGGACGGTACTTCTCCCCTAATATATAAAACGTATGTGTGTATATTTAAAGAAACGAACAGACAAGGCTTATGTTAGTACTGTAATCTAATCCTTACAGCAGTCTGCCAACATGTTATTGGGAAGTTATTAAGGAGTGCAAACCCGACTAAGTTTTCCTGTAACTCAGTACTTTACGGAAATTGACAACTCACGTTTGGTGACATTTCTCAGATTTCCCGATCGTAATATCGAAGCCATATCCACCGAACGAGTTGCGTTCTAGGTAAACGCATTAATCTTTGTTGCTACTCCAATAAACAAGAGAACAACTTAAAAAGCAACGAACTGGCCTCGGGGAAGTTCGCAATCAATTTTGTTTGTTTCTTGCAAAATTCCCCAAGAAACGTTGCCCTGACATAATACTGAACAAAAGCAGTGATGGATAACTAAAACAAATCTTCTAGATTGTTATGAATGACGGTTTTGGACTTAATGAGTTCCTCCAACTTAAAGATTTATTGCATATCCCCACAAATACATTGTCTGATCTAAAAGTGAAAACTGGAATGAGAAGTTCTAGCGCCGCTAGCGGTGGAGATTGGTTGTTCGGAGTAAAATACACAGGTTCGTAAGATGCGTTAGCACTGTATTCAATTCGAAACGAGAAGGAATTCTTTCATTGCATGACATGAGGTGTCCATACTAATACTGGGAACGTTGGGGTAAGTGTAAAACTGGGCCCTTCGACTGATTAGAAACTCACTTACCCTACATATGCACCTAATCACCCCTAGTACAGGAACACATTAGCAACATATATACATAGTAGCATCTATTTCAGGATTACAACTTATATAACAGTATAACAGTATAACAGTATATACATCCATGGATACAAATTATATGACTTACTATCTCAAAGGCAATATGATATATAGTTTGCAGTACATAGTTTTTCATGACTTATGCACAGGGTTAGGATCGAGTAATGTTGGGACGGGATAAAGCCAAATTTCTGAGATCAGTGTTATATATGATAGAGTCCATTGTCTTTATCCAATAGACATGAAATCCTAGAAACTTTTGTGAGGACCCAAAACCCAGGACTCAGGACCTGTTATAGTATCTATCAATACATTCACAAGTACGGCTTCACGTTCTATAATTCCCGTTAACTCACATCGGTATATTCCAAGCACACTATCCGTTAATCACTTGAGATTTAAGAGCTGTTACTTTTCCTTCGGTTTTTCGTATATCTTTGTTCGTTTACGGTCATTCTCTTTCCCCGTAATTATCGCCCGGTATACAATTCACCTGACGGACAACGACAACACTGTTGGATACTATCAACAAAGGAACCATTTTTTCTCCCTGTTCATGCATTATTATACGGCAAGCTCAATGGCACTCGGACGTCAGTTACTTTTATCACCGAGCTAGAACGTGACAAGTAGAAAAGCAAACCTATAGTAGCTTCATACACGTGAAGTATGGTTATTATATAGAGCAGTGTATACATGCATATAGACTGCAGCAGTACATGTAGTAGATATGCAACACCTAGTCAAATAGCTAATATATAGGTTGTAGCGACTATTGGCTTTCAAACCGCATTGCTACGTAAGACTAGCTTATCGTTAAGTATTTTAGTTTGACAGGTTTGATTACAATTTCATGCGGAATACTATATGGATATACCTATACAGCGCAGTCCTCGGTGTATAGGGGATATAAGCGTAATACAAATGATTTCGATGCAACCAGACAAACCTTGATAATTCCGTATACAGTAGATCAGTATTCGTCAAATTTCTATCCTTAAAATATTTCCAGAATAGCGTTTACGTTTAAGGTAGCTGGTTACAACTTGATTAAAAAAGCAGATATGTGCCGCGCCGAAAATTTACTTTGCGGAATGTGTCGTGGTTTAAAAATTTGAAAACCATTGCTGAAGATTAATATACCTCTCCAGCTAGAGATTTACTTTAGGATTTGAGCATTCCTCTAAATGAGCACCGAAGGCACCAGATCCATTCATATACAGCGAGTTAGGGGTCTAGGCCGTGTACTTGCAGTATAGTACAGCATACAGCGTTATTTTTTCCCAAACAGTTGCCAGAAGTGTAGTTACTACGTTTTGCAAATAAGTATATAAATAGGCACGATTATAATGCAGCAATCATTACTGCCTATAACATTATCGCAATCCGTTACCACGAGGTGATACAATAACCGTGTTAGTCGAAGAACAGTGTTAAAAGAGGTACGGTAAAACAGATAGGGAGAAGAGGAACTCCATACAAAATCTATTTATCTAAAAGGTAAAAAAAAAGGTTCATTCATTCACTTAACAATGCGAAAGACGAGGTTCCTTTAACTCCATTTAAAGTCGGAATCGTAGGTTCCTATAAAGCTGCTGTATATTGTTCTACTACATTGTCTTACATAAGAATGCAGCACAAGCTAGAGACAAGAAATCGAGCTGATCCCGACGCATTACAAATCTATCAATGACTCACGTATACATTGAACAATGGATACGAAACGAAGACTTAGCGTCTTCACGGAACCGTTGAGATAGTTGCATAGAAGATGCGCGCAACAGCGGAAGATGTATGACAATACGATCGGAATTAGCTTTCCGTTATGTATCTATGCATAGAGCAATACTTCCAAGAAACTTGCAAAGCCATAAAGATCCCATTCAGGGAAGGTTAGAATGAGCGTATAAACGCTGTTACATACGCGTCAGACACCATGAGGAAAGCGTTATACTAAGGTCGCTTATAGATATAAAAACCTACTTTAACTTCATATATAGAACCACGATAAGATTTTTTATGGAATGTATTCACTTATAACACCACGTGGTAACAAACTAGCTTCCACTATATCTGGATTTGCAATTAGGGTGCGGCAATCAACAACTGAAAACTGAGGAAGTTTGTTATAAGGAGATTTGCTAGAAAGCATCAGAAGAAAAGAGAATGGAAATTTAGGACATACATACCGGGGAAGTAGTATGCGTAAAATTAGTATCAGGCGGTTGGGGTGTAAAAATTTTCACTTGATAATAAAATTTTACCAAAAATGATACAAAATTGAATTATTTAAATCGTGGTGATACAGTATTTTGGAAAAGAATAGAGTTTGGGTGGTTATATTATTATTATAAAATTTCTAGTTGAGACGATTATGAGATATATATATTGCCATCTTTTAAGGGACTACTCGGTAATTAAGGGTACTGTGTTACAAATATAGCTTATTCTATTTTATATATATATATATTTCATATCAATAGAACCTTTAATAATAATATTTTAACCTTTGATTTGTTACATTTGAATATAGATATTTACTATGAACTCCTTCAGAGCATTTAAACTTAAGCTTCACACCAACGAGGAACCCAATAAAAGGCATGCAGATCAATCACCGAGGTCAGCCGTGCACTCACAAACAAAGAATATTCCTTCATATTCAAGCGAAAGAACTTCCCTTAAAGTCAACCCTTCCCACATTTCTTTTAACGACAATACACAGCAAATAGCTACGACAAACCTACGCTGTACCGAAAAACGATCGAAAAGGCGACTTAGCGAAATAGGGATTGATTATGTTGACCGATTCTTTCCCGAAACAGGTGATCCTTTGCCCGAAAGGCGGATAGGCAGTAACCAAATAGTGGATCAAGAACAACTGGAAACTGTTCCTACAATTGCGAGAGTAGACGGAAGCACTGGTTTGATGGATGGTATCAACACATTGAATACCAAAGTCCAACACAAATATCCATGGCTAACACCACCTCATTCCGAAACATCCATAGAGGATCAAGATAGTGAATTGGATGTGTCACAATCTTCCGAAGCAAAAAGGGTAGTTTCAAGCGGGTACCCGTCCCCTCCACAGACGGACCCGTGGAAGACGGGGGAAGAAGCTAAAATGCACAACAGTGAAGGGGCGAACGAAGTTGTTAAAAACGAGGGCAACTTCAAGTGTACCTACTGCAAGCGGTGTTTCTCATACTTGTGTCATTTGAAGGTTCACGAGAGGGTAAGATATATACACATTTATACATTGCCTAATCCTATAGATATTCTACATAATGAATGAATTCTCCGTCTTTCCCATTAGCAATTCTTAATTTTACGGACTAATAGGGGAAAAACTTTGTCTGTTAATGACAAAAGTTCGTCGTTGGAGGCGGCGGCTATTCGTAAACGTGGCATAACAACGTAACAAAACTAATATCTAAAGTGTATCATTGATTCGAAGTGTTATAAAATGCATCAAATGCTACAAAATATGTAAATAACAGTGTTTACAGTACTATGAACTCCGAGCTCAACCAGCGTATATTCTTATTGTTGCACTAATCGAAACAAAGCGAGCTCTACTGTAACAGGCCA
This sequence comes from Halocynthia roretzi, assembly GCA_013436055.1. Classification (NCBI taxonomy): domain Eukaryota; kingdom Metazoa; phylum Chordata; class Ascidiacea; order Stolidobranchia; family Pyuridae; genus Halocynthia; species Halocynthia roretzi. The sequence continues at coordinate 26,277 of QRAM01000116.1, forward strand.
CCTGGCATTCTGCCGACACTTTACTTTACAAAAAAAACGTTTTGTCAACTGCCTGCTACGCTCCATAATTATTTCTCCATATCAAAATTGAGTTCATCAAATTTTAAATTACGTCATATACATATTCAATAAATTTAGTGAATCTTTCTATCACAGGTTCACACCGGCGAAAAACCATATTCGTGTAAATATTGCACCCAGCAGTTTAGTCAACTCGGATCCCTTACCGTCCACATGCGAATTCACACGGGAGCAAAACCCTATCAATGTTCTAAATGTTCCAAGAAGTTTCGCCACGTCAACAGTTTACGACGTCACCAGCGACAGGTAAAAAAAATTCAAAAATCTTTTTTTCACAAAAACTCATGATTTTAAGCTCAATTGTACCTTACGACCTTATTCACTGATAAGTCCAGAACTACAATGCATCCTATTTATTTCTGCACACCGCTTTTACTTTAATAAGTAGAACCACTAAAATGCAAGGTTGAATTTTGAAAACTTTATGAGGTGAAAGTCATATTTATTGGTACAATGGGATAAGGGTAGTGGGTACTTGAGAATGTATATTAGCTGCATTGCTAACATGCTAAACGGTCTAAATCTCGTTACAGGTACACAACACGAAGGAGCACGTCGAAATTAAGGTAGTTAATACCCCAGAAAAGCCGTTAGTGCCGAAACAATATGTCTTTGACACTGCAAAACCAGACTGTCTGTCTCCTGCCAAGAAGACCAAGAAAGATTTCAAACCACAAGGAATTAGTCTACCTCGTTTTGAAGAACAGTTCAAATACGAGGAGTCAGCCCATAAAACCAGCCAATACTGGTCGAGCGTTTTAAGGCGTACCGATGCCAATGTAACATGCGGGCCGCCTGACGTCAAGCCAATTCACACAAGTAAATTCATACAAGCACTTGAAAAGAAAAACGAAATGGGATGCAGTCAAAGAAATCCTGTTGTAGATGCTGCTGAAACACTAATTTCTTTGGCGAAGGAAGGTAAAAAAGCCAAGACTACCACTTGGAGACCTTTCAGCACCGATGATGAAGATCAGCAGCTACACCAGGTGCTGGTTGAAGGGAAGAATGCTGGAGAATACCCGACGATAAAGGAAAAAGTTCATAGACAGTCGTGGTCTTCATTGGGACTGACTTGTTCTGGCAACGTCCTGACGAATTCAGATCATAAATACGATCCAATTATTCGTGAATTCGCTAGATATGGAGAGATCATAAATTCGAGTCGGTGGTATGGCAATAACAACTTGATGTGTAGCGACCAAGGAGTCGCTCGCCCCAATGGGTTGTGTGTCGGTAATGACATGGATGCAGTACTCAGAAACGTTAATGTTGCTGGAGGTCGATCTTGCTTTAACGGACAATATTTCTGGCCATCAGCGCTTTCTCTACAGTGTCAGCTAGCTCCAATGCCCCCATTTGTGCCCCAACAGGAGCCACAACTAAAGAAAGAACGGGCCTTGGTCAGCAAACAACAAAAGAGCATAACCGACCGAAATCCTAGCACGAGTGACAGTGAAGAATCTACGATTTCCATGGACGGAGGAACCGCAAAGGACGACAACAGCTCCGACGAAGGATTCTTGTCCTCTTGTTCGAACGCGGGAAAAAGAAGAAGCTCCGACTCCTCAATGGAGGAAAACGCTGATGCAGTGAGTACGCACCGCTTGGAGAGTTCACCAAAGTCTGCCGAGAAGATCTCGAAAGTTGGAGTGATAACGGATGTTGGTAGAAAGAACATCTTTACAACAGAAGATAGAGGATTCGATAGAAAGTGGTCCAAAGATTCTGGTTTCGGTATTTATGTGAAAAGTGAATTGAAAGCAGTGGCCTAGTGGACCACTATGGTCGGTGTTGTACTGCAAACCCAAATCTCTATTTTAATGGATGTACTGTTTATTTTAATAGCAAAAAGCATAGAGTAAACAGTACTGTAGATATTTTACAAAAAGAACAGATGGGATATTAAAGAGATTTTTTACTAAAATTGTTCACGTGCAATGTAGGTAATATCTTATTTCGCCACTCCTTTTTCCCCTTTTTTTATGCTATTTCTTTCTTCCTTTCTGAGATAACAATATATCGCAGTGCACTTATATATTGAGGTCGTTTAAAAGTGCTCCTATCCGTAGCACATCATAATATAACGGAACCCGTTTATTTCCGATATATGTGAAACCCGGCCCCACGTCAGCCGAAGGTTGGGTTGGGATTTCTACTACCACTGGTCCACTCATTAATGAAATGGGTGCCAGATTGAGCAGACCCCTAAAGAGTAACTTTATACTTTTACACTACATACAATGTACCAAATATATTCTCCACTGTAAGGATGAATTTTTTTTCTTTTTTTCATTTTTTAATTTTCGATATATTGATTCCGTAATCAGTTTCATACTGTCGTTTCGTTATAATTTTATGACGTCAAAACTTTTGTACGGACTACTGCCTTATATTATTATATGTTACAGAGAATAAAATGTATTCAAAACAAAATAGGCTATGTTTCAATCTATTTTGTCGAAATGATTTACAAATTCTTTGGACCTTTGGGTAAAGTAGCGAAAATTATAACTAGAAACTTGGTTAGACTCAACAGCGCATTTGACCCACAGGGACATTAATTAGCTTTGATAATTGATAAACTTTGATAATTCCACGCCGGCCAACTAATTTACTATATACGTCGATATTCATAATACATAGATCTGCAGAAAGGCATTATCGCCCTTCAGGCAGTAGTAACTCAGTAGTCTGGATTTGTACATTTGAGAGTCATGTGTTCTCATTGGCTGACTGAGTGTGGTCCTAGTATTGGTATCTTTTCATCATAAGTTGTTCATTAATAAATGAAATAACATTTTTATGTATGATTTGGAAACTCTGACGTGGATTGAAACCAACTTAGGTCGCACCTACGTTCTCACACATACGGGATTGATGACGAAATATTAGTGGTCTTTTATTAACAAGACAGGAATAACGTATTCTCTTGGGAAAAGCACAAGCCTAATATCACTGAGAGAGCTGCTTAAGCGAATCATGCGAACTACTAAGCATCAGCCATTTCTTAACCTTAAACTGAAGCGTAGTTTACTCTATGATATGGAGTTGCTAATTATAAGATGACTTATAAGTTTCGATACATTGATAACAAAAGCCAAAAATCTGCTTGTACGTTTGAGTTATTTCTGTTAGAACAAAGTCATAGCTTGGAATCGCCTTTCACTTATGCCTTCATACTACTGGAAGAAGTCATTACTGAGACGAAATATTGCTGGATTTAGCGCGAGAGTTAAGGTAACGCTTGGTAACACTGTATTTACTCTGATGTAGCTGGGAACTATGGAATATTTTCTGTGCTTTAGCTAGTGCTATTATCTGTGCTTTAGAATAAAAGGTTTTATCAAGAATATGGCACGCTGGTGATGTACCATTATAGTGGTGTCGGTGTATGGTACGTTTTGAAACTTGCCTTTATGGCCATTCAATTTCTTGACATCGCGAAAGATAGAACATTTGAAAAGGTAACTATGGAGCAAGCTCTACTATAATTGCTTTAGTAGGACAAAATTTCAGTTAAATTTATAGAGTGTGGTTAGAAGACTGTTTCATACTAACGTTGTTTATTGCATACAGTGCATAGGAGTAAAGTTAATACTGATTTGCTTTACACCAGGTACACCCAGAACGTAAACCACAACTTTACGACTTGCTTTACTACATAACGATATGTGAAAAGGATGTGCAAGCTATCATTATTCAAAGGTAAGGAAACGGGAAATATGGTTAGTTTAAGTATACCACAGGCCTTATCAATAACTATTTCTATTATATATATATATATATATATATACAGTACGCCCCCACGGGCGGGCGCAAAGTACACGTTCAGGGCTGATTGAAATTACTGAATTGAATTATACTTAGAGGTCAAGTAATACGCCGAGTATAATGTTGTCGATACATAGCAGCCGGATTCGAACGTTCAACTATTAAAAAAGTCCAAAGAACCAATCGCGTTATATGCGAATTCACGTTAAATCGGGGTTCGCTATAACGGAGTTCTACCATATATACTTTCATGTTAGGGGTGTGCAAAGCTTTCTAAGACGAAGGCGCTCCCTCAGAAGAAAACAACTTCCTAAAATCAGAATTATTCAGAAATGGTGGAGGATACAATTACGTACGAAAGTGCTCCCAGAAAGGGTAAAAGATACTATGGTAAATTACTAGAACCTTATTAAGATAATAGTTTTTAATTGCTCCAGAGAAGAAAACTCCTTGACGTGGCTAGGAGAAGTAAATCCACACAAACTTCCCAAAGCGAAACAGACGAAACGGGTATACAAGTACAATGGGAGAACGTTAGTAGTGGTACGCAAACTGAACTAGATGGCGTGTGTAATGAGGTATGTGTACAAAGATGATAGCTTAGGTCCTCAGTAGCTTACTGTTACCCTCAGCAAACCTTTCCTAAGGTAGACTCCGTTAACTTACCTCAACGTAAGAATGTTTTCAGAGAGACAACATTACTTGACTAGTACCGAGAAATGTACAGTAATATGTACAGCAGTATAATAAGGAGGGAAAGAGGGATATGGCCATAACTGTCTTAGCAGCCCCCTATCACTTTATTCTGTATACGATATAAATATACGAAGTTATACATTTACTGTGAGGATTACCGATAATATACAATATCTATAATTTATAGGTGAATTCGTCTCAAGCCCGACTACATACTATCCATCATGGACTAAACTACATATTAAATCTACTAACTATCGCCAACAGTAACCAGGTTCGCGTACGACAATTGTACGAAGATGTCTTCCCCATAGCCTTAGCGTTACAAGAAGCTGCGTCGGTTATTTAGCATAGACGGAGATGAGCTAAACTCTATAGCTAACTACGTTACAGTGGAGAAGATGTGATCTGTAATTTACGACTACAGTCATTATTAATTGGTTGATTACAAACGCTTTGCGAGAGGTCGAGACACGCGTGAACTGTGAATTACTATCTTCAGAGGTTCTGGTATCAGATAGATGTGTAGGGATATGCTGATATATATAGATAATACTATGTAATATTCCAACAGAAGAAGTAACTGCTTTACACTACCGTATATCTATGCATATAGTCGATATATAATAATTTAACTGTTGTACCGTAATCACAGACTAGTTTTATGCGATAGTCCAAAACAAAAACATAATAATAACAGCACAGGCAAAATTCTGCTTCACTGTCAGGAAATACATAACAATATCAAATTGTACATGAATTTTTCTTACCTTTTAACGGCGTAAATCCAATGACGTACAATCCGTTTTCCGAAACTAACTATTATATACGGTAATACGCTTGCTAACACCAAATCAGATAAAATTTTACACGACCTCTCTTCTCAGCATCTGTCTAGGATTCTCCTCAAGTAAACACTCTAGAGTGGATTCTCGAAGGGTCGCTTAAAACATACAGTAGAGGGGAAATTGATTATTCACCCATGACTAAATAATGATAATGCTCCAGAGTTTCTGTAAAGTTATTTAATTTAATATAAAAGTAATTTGAGGCTTATCTACGATATCTTTTATTCTTTTAATAGATGGTTGAGATTCCCAACCTAACCCTCAGCAAACTTTGCTTAATCACCCCTAACGTAACCGGGTAAGCGTAACGGGACTGCACTGCTAAATTAGAATAAAATATTTTTGCCCAACATTTTAAAAAGTCACACGGGCCTTTGTCAAGTTTAGCTCAAGGTTGCACTAAAGACTCCAAGTTTGCTCACGCCTCAGTTTATACTTTATCTGGAAAATCTGAACCTTTTGAAGTATTTTTACCGTTATAAATGAAATATTATTTAAATTTCTACAAACTATTAATACAATACCGTCACCATCTTACGCTTCTTTCCAACGCAGTTTACTGGTACTTTATGAAATCGTTCAAGCGTATCCAATCCTACTCGGATAAATAAACAAATAGTAAAATTTAGCACGTGTTGTACAGCTGATTGATTGACCACTAATGTAACATTCAAAGTTTCAACATACAATTTGCATTTGGGGCAGATTTATTTTTTTCACAGTGATTTTCAAGTACATATGTGCACACACAGAAAGCAATACACCAATGACCAGCCAACCGTGCGAACTGCAAAATGTTGAATAAACCATGAACTTTCGACTGAGCATTAGTGTACTTTGTCAAGGTTGGCTACCGAAAGCTTTTGTTGTTGCATTGTTAGATAATATTCAATATAAATCTAATTGGTATGAGGAACTGAACCGTTCTGTAGTACAGATCCCATTTATTGTATAATATCTATAATGTGTTGGCGTCATCTATTCCCAAATATGCCCCGGAGTCCAGGTACGCTTCGGGACGGCTATTACGTTCCCTAGCGGCTAAAATAGCACGTAGGTATAAATGAACAAACTATTCTAGTTTTGAGTGGATGCTTGCATGGAGTCTTTTGAAGGCTTATCTGGACCGGTCCTTCCCTGCTAGTACATCAATATTTTTTTAGTTTTGACTGCTTCTACCTGCTTCTTATGGTTGTTAGTTTTATCAAATACACAGTTGTATTTTACTGTTTGTGCATTACATATTAGTTTTATAAATATATTCTAAAACTTGTGGTTCTTATGTATTTCTTGACTCCATCAAATTATCAACGTATTATTTAGTTATGTGACAAAGATAAGGTAGAGGAATTATATCCAAAATATTGGACGTATACAATACCATGAACAGTACGGACAACTTCTTCGAAGGCGTGGAAAAATTACTGGAAATTTGGTTCAATCAATCCTCGAAAGAAAAGGGAAAATCTGGTGATGCTCGCACCATAACGAGGTAAAATAAATTCACAATAAATGTAACCAAAATATATTTATATATATATACTGTATGCATACATTGTAATAATTTTTTCGAATACCTAGCCTGAAAACTGGATTTTTATGTATGGCTTGTGCATACCTAATTGTAAGGTATGTGAATTACTTTTGCAGAAGCTCTTGGGATAAAATACTAGAGTCGGTTGAATGTAAAATACTGGATGTCATTGAACATGAAGATCAAGTTGCTTATCTGCTAAGGTTTTATTTTTGTACGATAACTAGTTATGATGTAAATTACAATTCAGTTATCACTATTCAACAATTATTTAAATTTTCTGCAATTTTACTGCAAACACTAAATATATAATTAATCAGTAATCAGTGTGCCTTTGTAGTGAATCGAGCCTGTTCGTGTCCCGGCATCGCGTAATCCTCAAAACCTGTGGAACCACCTTGTGTTTGCAAGCTCTACCTCAAATACTCGAACTGACTAAAACTGTGTGTGGGCTTGATATTGTTGCGGTGAGTATACGAGAGAGTGGAAGTTAGAACGTTTATTTGAATCAATTCATTTACACTATTAGGTCATCTCAAGAATAAAGACACCGTATTTTAACTAGAGCATTGCGTATACTGCTTTCATTATACTTAATCTGTCTTGAGTGTGTTATCAGTAATGTCCTGAGTGTTTAAAAAGCTTGTACAGGAAGGGAACATTGTTTTTTACATTGAAATACTCAATGTTTTCCATTTTCAGGATCTCTTTTACTCACGAAAAAATTTCATGCATCCGGACAAGCAGCCTCATATGCACAAGACATTTCAGCAAGAGGTTGAGTATTTGGACAGACATTTCATAGGTATTGTGATTAGCGAGTCCTAGATACAACTTTACACTCTAACATCGAGTCCGCCTCAAGCCAAATACCGTGGTTCTTTAGATAATTCACTGTGTTAACACCCCTAAATGTACGTTGCTGGGAGCATTTGTCTCTTTCATCCCTTTATCCTAAGATACTGTGCATATTTTATTTTTACATCAAAATAATATCCCCCATATCAACATCGAATGCAGATAACAGTGCCGCATACTGTCTGGGACGTCTCAACGGAGACTGCTGGTTCCTTTATACTCTTAACCACGCCGGTAATGATTCACTAGTGGGAGTACGAGAGCCTGATCAAACTCTTGAAATACTGATGCAAGATTTAGACCACGATATCATGAAGCAATTTGTAAAATACAACGACTTTGGCGATGCGATATCAGCTACTGAACTTACGCAAGTAACAACTTCCATAAAGTTTCTGCATCTCTATATTGTGAAATCATGAATGTAAATGTAAAATTATTTGAAGGAACTTGGAATCGCAGACCTGATTCCTGATTCGAATATCAATGCTGTGTTGTTTGAGCCATGTGGATACTCCATGAATGGCGTGCTTGAGAAGGTTAGTATACAGGGCCGGACCACAATGTTGAGACATCAGGGCCTTTGCGCCAGGCCTGCAGAAAATCTTAGATACATGACCAAATTAAACAAGACTTTAGGTAAATCATTCAACATAAAAATATAAATTCTCATACAATGATTATAATGTTTCTCCACAAATCTCCACAAGTTGCCTGGCATGAAAACACACAGTAACCGTTAGTGTTGCTACTGTGTTAAACCCTGTTGTGATACAGGCTGGCAAAGAAAGGATTAATGTCTTACTTAATCTATCAAGTTTATATGTAAATTTTTTATTTTTATTAATATTACTATTTAAACTTATTATTCAATGGAAAAGAGAAAAAAAATTATATCCTGAGTCTAACAAAGACTCACTCATATAATAACCCATATTTTCATTTCAAGGATGTTTATTGGACCATGCATATTACCCCCGAGCCGGACTGTTCCTATGTGAGTTTTGAGACGAACATCCCTAAGAAGGACTATACTCCATTGCTCAACAAAATCATGAAACTGTTTGCCCCGCAACGATTTACAATGACCCTTTTTGTCAACTACGTACGTTATTGTTTACTATAGAAATATTAAATGCCTGATGTAGGTGTATATTTAATCAAAAAGATATTAAATTGGTGTACATGGTTGCAACATTTTGCTGGAGGTAAAGTTATCCGCTCAATATTCAAGAAAGACATATTTTCAGGCCTCTATTGTGGAAAAAACGGTATGGGAAACTCTACGTGGACCGGTCATTTCTGGCTACAAGTGTCTGGACAAGCAGGTGGCGCAGCTTCAGGATTATTGTCTCTACTACACCAACTACAAGCTCAAGCCCGTTTGACAATTACTGCATAGGGAGAAGGGCGTGAAAGAAAGTCTTATTCAATCAATAATTTCAATGTCTACAATAACAATTTACATAATCATGTTAGAATCGGGGATTTCCTAGCACTCCTAATTCCTTCATTTCGGCGCTTTATTTTTGTTTAAATTACGACTGATGTTCAATCAATTTTTTGAGAGTGAAACTAATATTCTGTAAATTTGTTAAGTTGCAGANAATCATGTGATTTAAAACAAGCTTAGCAATGTTAAAGCATTGTTTTTTTGCAGTAGGTTATAGCAGTTAGGTAGTTACTTAACATAGAATTCGTATATACTGTACATATACATATTCTGGTCGTAGCACGTATTAGACATGTTACTTGAATCTTGTGTCAATTTGTTCAATCAAATGAATCAAGGCATGAACACAATAACGACCTCAGGACTAATAAAACAGAAACAGATTAACGTGATTTGACTCCAGTCAGTAAACGACTCGATATGACATGAAAAGGCAAAGAAGACAAGGAGCCGTAAAATAAAATTGCCGATTATTGATTTATACTGGATTGCTTCCTGCTTCTGAACATATCCGTTTGTAATATATTGTGACTAGATATTTTGATTGAGACAGATCTTGGATTAAGATTTTGGACACCAAATATAGACGAATCACGGGATACAGTTTAGGATAACAGAAACTAGACGGTGTTTACAGGAACGTGGTTAAATGCGACAGAAGACTAAACCTGCCAGCAAGTCATATTCATATACCTTGACTTAGTAGCTTATCTACATGAAATATTAAAAAGATAGGCCAAATCGGCCAGAATCAAATCGAAGTTGTCTTATTGTTGATTTTACAACATTGTATAGAACTTTAGGCTACATTTAAATCTTAAGGAATAAAAACTGTATTCCCAATGAATTGGAAACAAGGCTTATTCGGATGCTTTAGCAATATAACTCTTAGCGTATATACTTGCTGTCTGTTTCCTATGGCGATTGGAAAGAACGCCGAAGCCGTGGGGGAAGCGAACCCCGTTTTGTGGGTGCTGGCTGCGTCATCAGCACCCTGCATCGCCGGCAAGCTACTTCGCGGTCTCATACGAAAGAAAAAGGTACTGGTATTGAGTAGTAACGAAAGGAACGCAGGTACAACGCTGCGCATAAACAGCAAGGAACTATGATACCATTACATTCAACGGATATTATGCAACACAAATAAATATACGGTTCGATTCAGGGGCAGGTCGTAAAAAGCCATGGCCACTAATATTTATCATTTATTATTACAAAGTAGAACAAAAATTCTCAAACTAGTATAAAAAAATATGTAGTAGTTTTAGTAGCGACACTACAAGCCGGGTTGAACTAACAAACCCTCATTTTTTATTTAGGGAATAGAAGGAACTGATTTTAACGACGCCTGTCTGTGGCAATGCTGTCCTTGCCTTGCACTGATCCAGGAAACAGTCGAAATTGGAAGTTTGAACTATTTAATTCAACCAGTAATTCACGATATGGAAAGGGAACTGCTTACCCAACAGGAACTCCAATCGCAATGAAGCTCAATCCCAATATTTCTCTTTATTTATACCGACGTATTAACGTAATTAATTCGCCAAAAATTTCGTAAAACAAACGAAGTCATGGAATTAAATTTCTTATGGAATCGAAATTGTTCATTACAGGTTACAGTATTGATATGCAGCTGTTACAACCCAAAACCACAGCAATTATCAAGTATGTTACAAATATCTAGTGACGTTAGACAGAGACAGACGGGGTGAACAACATAAACAAGTGACGTCAGTCGTCGAAATGACATTCGTCTGTACGTTGAATTCGAATGATGGATGAAAGCTATTATGGTTTGCATTGAGGCGTTAAATTATATTTGGTCTTCGGAGCAAGCACGATGTATTATGTGGTTCTCAACACACGTTATTGCCTTCTCCTTCGGGAGTATGAAATTTAAAATTCTTCAACGGTCCAAACCTTCCTAACCTGCGCAAGTTGAACGTCTGGATAGCGTCAGTCAAAACAACCGAGATAAAGTCACGCGTCATAAACAACAGAATATGTTAGCTACAGTTTCTTAGTTGTGAGGCAGAATATAATTCGAGGCAATAGGATCAAGGATGTTTTAAGAATGCCTTACAGTGAACGGTTCAACAGCAGCAAATGCTATGGGCCTCGCGGTTTAACATAAATTATTTTCCGTACAATTGCTGCAGTCATGACTTTCATGAAGCATGTCATTTGGGTTCGTTTGGGTTAGTAATGACGTGTGTTTCTCCTTCGCATATACGTGGAAGTATTTACAAAGTGGAAGTGCAATTGCTGCGAGGAGATTCCTACCTTAACATTAAACGCTCGAACCGTGTTAGAAGGTTGTTATATAGTTTGTGATTTTGAATATGTATCGTACAAATAAATTGAAACTTAAATCATCATAGTCTGCAACAATATTCAATTTAACAATAATTTTTTCACTATTTTAAAGCGTTTAGCTGCTAGCTGATAGTTTGAGCAATCGACCAAGCTATTCCTGCATATGAATATCGATACAGTCATTGGTTTAATAAGTAATAGCTCTAATAATTAAAGTGATTATCAACCTAGAGGCAGAATTGTTTTAGTCAGAACTAGAACTGGAGAACAGGAAAATGATTTAGTAGTACTGTACGCTGCAATTATAGTACTGTGAGTATAAGTCTATTAGAGAACTGCCAGTATATAGCTGCTGTTCTGTATATTCAATGGTGGTATTCAATTTTTTTAGGAGTTGGTTCTCCTGTTGCTAATGTGGTTATTCTATTCCCTATACTCCCTTTCTTCGTATTCCTAATATTTTTTAGTTAATGAAATTGATAAAGAAATTATGTGTTTAATAAAGGAAAACTTTGATTTCAAAACAATTCAGTAACTAGTTCTGCGAATTTGCGAATGCGAACCAATTGAATCCTACCACTGAGTATATCCTTTTTAAGATTGATAACGAATATGACGAAATGCTAACCCGGACCCCAGTTTGGTTTGAAGTTGGAAGAAAATCATAAAATCCTTGCAATGAGGATGGAATATATGTCCTGGGTCATTGAGAATGACTGCTCTAGAATGTATAACATTGAAAGTGATATTTTTCAGTTCATTTTACTACAGACTACACCGTATGATAGGAAATAAAGTGGAATTTATCAATCAAACCTAAACGAAGGAATTTCAAGGTGAGAAAAATAAACAATGTAATTTTTAAGTAGTGTCGATGGATTCTATGTAATATTTTTCAGACGAATAGTGAGGATTGGGGCTTCAGCTGAGGTTGTCCTTGGTTATAATACTTTTAAGGTGGATAAGGATATGTAGTGTAGTTTTGCTTTATAGAAACACGAGTGTGTGAACGAACATGGAATATGTTTCTTAGATGGTATGGTACAGGGATTGTCTGAAGGTGAACAATACCATAAAGAAAGGCGTTAGTGCTTACGTGACCTTGGGTGTGCAGATGATAATACGTGATGTGTTTATTTTCATGATTCCCACTGGCCTGTTTGAATTCTCGAAGATAAGTATGGGAACGGGGACATGGATTAGAATTGATAGATCTGAATATGCATTCGCCATTTAAACAACATTATATACCTTATGTAGCTCTGAAAATGATTCAGTAGTTATGGCAGTTATAGTTTACCAATTTACTCGCACTATTTATTTGTTTTGATCATTATTATTTGAATAGAATGTCTCTGAACGATTCCCGCGAAATAGCGCTCAATGCTGCAGTCATCATCGCAGTCTTGGTATTACTCTACATAGCCATCAACCTTATAGACTGAACAACAACACCGCCTAATATAATCACGAATATTGTACATAGCATCAATTCAAGACAAAGAGTTCTTTATTGCCTTCAATTAATATGCTGCAAATGTACTTTAACTAAAATGATATTCTGCTTTTGATAACTTCTATTTTATCTTTATGATATTATATTCTTTCAGCAATAGCTGTTCTGTTGACGTGATTACAAACTAATAAACGATAGCATTACTGTGTACGTAATTAAATCAGCTAGATGGCAGTCACGGGGCAGATGTGGGACTACTGTACGGGTGGCGGACTATTTGAAAGAATATAATGGAAAGGGGACTATTTATTCAATAAGTTTGGGACCGGAGATGACCCGAATTCCTGTATTTTTCGTTTTTTTTGACACGGGATATGAATATATACTTAAAATATTTAATAAACCATGAAAAGTAAAGAACGAAACTGTATTGCAGAATTATCAATTAATACACTTTAAGTCAGGAATTATCTGGTTGATCTTTAAAAATAAGTTCTGTAGATTCTGTTGTATCATGTACAAAGATTAAAGTTTACGCACTGTGCATGAATTCCTGCGAACTTAGTCAGTCAGCGATTAGAAGTCTTTAAAATAACAAGCACCCTTATACATGTGGACCCTCAGGCCCTCGTGGTCAGATGCTATCTAACGTATCTTCTGTATATCTAGAACGAAAGCAGGCTCTATACGATAATAATTATACTACGGTAACATTGCACACAACACCAATACGTCGAGTATTAAAATTACGGTAGAGAAAATAGCTACTGGAGATCATTCAAACGTATTGCCTACGCGATATTGTGACAAACTTATATATCGGCTATACTGGTGTGTGACATGGATTTAACGTAATTGTGTTACAAATACCGCGGAGGCAGTGACCGTATCTTCTCTTAAGATTGCTATAGTGCCCTATATAATAGTAGGAAATAGTTTACAAGCAAGCTTCAGTACTTAAACTGGATGCATTGAGGAAATATATATATTGTTCTCTCCAACTCCCACTATTAATATGTATAGAATGAACAATTCAAGCGCGCACAGCGGGCGATATAGAATACATTACAGTAAAGAGAGTGCTTAATATTATCAAAATGTGTAAATTTTGAAGAATGCGGAATCGGAATAGTGCCGAAAGGGTTAATGTAGTTGATTCGTAGTAAATCCTAGCCACTTTTATGCCGGAGGGCGTGGTCGCATAGTGAATAGAGACAGCGGGTGAGAAGGTACGTTACTATTACGGTTGATGGTTATCGTGCATACTTCAGTATAAGATGAGGTCATATTAGAGACAAAAATCCACGGTAATAAGTTTTTGGTCTTCATTTTAGAATTGACTAGTTCAGGAGTACTTTTCAGGTAAATTAACTCGATTTGCAGGCAACTATATACGGTGAATGTCTAGAACGTAGATGCAATAGGGTAGTTCGCTGGAATATGGAATACAATGGATCTGATACTCATACACTTGCTTTTATGGCGATTGACCGCTTGATAGCAAGTTTTCACTGATTTGGACGTCACTAATAGCAGAATTATAAACGCAACAGTGCCTTAGTGTAGTTCTAGACAAGCTTGAATTTCTATGCTTAAATCTGTCCGTCTGTTGATTTGTTTTGAAACAACGTAACTATTTCTCAAATGACTACACCACATTTATAACGGAGATAAAATGCATCCCAGAATAATGCATGAACAAAGAAATCCCGGATCCAGGCTCCGGAGGGGTTAAAATCACACTAGTCGTCTCTTAGCAGCGAAAACTAGAATCTGGATGTATAATAGCTTTTTCGTTACCCCGGCTTGGCTGAGTCGCTCTGTTAGCAATTGTATAATTCCTGGCCAAGATTGATGATGAAATAATAGAAAATAAGGTTGGAGTAAGCAATACAGGGTTAATATAATTTACAGAGTTACTTAATAAAATTGTGTGTACACAACATTAGCTCTAAACAGACCCCGACAACACGGAAAATACGAGTAAAATATAGATATGGTTAATATCGACGTGGAATTGATATAGGCCAGAATAAAAAACGCCGCATGCGCAAGTTGCGGGAGACAATATTTGCCAATGTTGGAAATTGTGCGTGAACAATACTGTGTATTTGAAGTTTTTACATTGCAACTCGCAGTCAGCAGCACGCCAAGTCATGAAACAGCTTTTTCCGGAAGTACTTGGTCTCTCTAGTTTTTTAAGTCAAAGATCCGCAGATCCGCAGATCCGCTATATGTTTAAGATCGGTTGGAGCGTAGGCTCTACAGTACAGTACAGTACTGTATTGTAGTGCGTTTTATTTTGCGATATGGGCATAGAAAGTTCGTGATATGCGTAATGACTCAAAAGTGACTTTACACATTGTCATTACACATGTCTATTGTTTCTATCAGATTTTGTCAAATGTCAGCAAAATTTGGCATGATTCAAAAGCAGTCTCCGAGAATTATTTTGGTATTTAACCTTTAGCTGGATCCGCATCATTATGGCGAAGACTTTAACGTTATGGCAGCGGAAATTCATTTCATTCCTTTTGCCCTGCTATAATTCGCAACTCTGTTTTAACGTTAGTGCAGTCGCCATATCAATCCGTATCCATTTGAAACTATAATAGCAGTTCGCAAATATTGCTTTTTATTGATTCCAAAGTTGGCTGAGAAGATGGGAATCAATATGTAAATTGACTTTTGAGACACCCAGGATAAGACTTAAGATTGGATATACAGTAGTCGAGTATACATAAGTTAGTATAAGTGTTCAATAGCCAGAAAAGGATACAGGAAACGGTGATACATTATATAGGACATAGTCCGTCGATCATTAAACGAAGCAAATCTATACAGGCTATTTAAATATGTAATGCTTAATAGCATGAATAGCGGAAATATGGGTGCAGTGTGCTGATAACAACCATAGTCACGCAGAGCAAACAAAGCTTTAGCGTACCTCGGTTATATAATACCTATGAATCACTTTATGTGGTATAAACATCTAGAAGTGCTGAATAGATGCTTTAGAATATACCCATATTATCTGTAGCGGGCCGATAGAGAACAGAGTTCTAAGGAACTGAGATTCAAAAAGATAGGAAAAACTATGGACAGCAGATCGTCAAATAGGGAGCAAAGCAAAGGGAGGATGCAACTGCATTAAGCGGTCCACAGGCCAGAGTTGCATATAGGTATTATATCAAGTGGCGGATTTACTATGAAACCAATGACCCCCTAATCCCAGAGGGTAGCCAGACAGCAGTTTTAATCGAAGTACAATAGCTCAATCGAAATCTGAGATGTAGTAATTGTATTTTATTTGATGCAAGAAGGCAAATTAGCTAAAGTGTTAAAACTTTCTATAGTATCGATCCGGTACATATCTCACGTATAGTATTTTCCCAGGGGACAATGCATTCCAAACTGTCTTAACATAATTTAAGTTTCCCATGGGCAAAGAGGAATGTTTTGATGCAAACCACATGATACACATTTGCTACATGCCACCCGGGTCAAAAAAATACGCATTCCTGGTGTATCAATCTCATATTTTGAATCAGGAAGTGGCTTGTAGTCTTATTCTTGCGTAACTTTATGAACTATATTAAGTACATGAAAGTAATGTCTGAAGTTAATAGATGACATCTAATCCAGCTTTTTAATCTTAGACTGTAGATTTAATATCCATATAGTATACTGTTAAGTTTGCATAGCTTGAAATATAAATACACCATGTGGAAGCAAGGACTATTCGGTTGTTTTAGTAACACAAGCTTGTGCCTTACGGCTTTTTGTGCGTTCCCGTTGGCCATTGGCAAAAATGCGGAATCTGTCGGCGAAGCTAGTGCCGTGCTATGGGCCATGTCGGTTATGTATGGACCCTGCATCGCGGGGGCTTTGTTACGTGGACTCATAAGGAAAAAGAAGGTGGGTAGATAAAGTGTACTTGTATCAAAATACGAACAGAATGAACATAAATATTGCACATTACAAGTTACAAAGTTTTAAATGCCTTATATGTTATAGGGAATTGAAGGTTCGTTTGGCGTGGACGTCGCCTTATGGTGTTGCTGTCCCTGTCTCGTCATATGTCAAGAGACGGCTGAGACCGGCAGCCTGGACTACTTGGACCAGCCCGAACTTCAGGCAATCCAAAGAGATGTACAAAATACTACGTAGATGGACTATTATCCCCTTCCTTACGCTATGTGACTATACCACCCCCGACACAATGACTTCACTATTTCTAACTGACTTGAACTTAGGGTAAATTATACTTAACGCGTGGTTGGTCTGAGATTAAGGGAATGAAATAACAAAATAACATTAAAAAGTGAAAACTTATAGAGGAATTATAAAGTAATTAACAACAATTAATTATAACTAATATGTTCAAACATAGAATTAAGGAAGCAAACGTGACATTACCGTATTAGATGGTTGTATTGCCTTAAAACTTATATTATCATGCCTGTAAGCAAGTACTGTACAACCAAGTGTCCTTAGCGCGTTTTCTCTTATCATTTCATTTATTGCCGAATTTTCAATATCTCCAACAATAGTCGTTGTATATACAAGAGTAACTCGTACGTCCGCCTTGGAATGCGGAAATTCCTCAGTTAACTGTTATGCAACAATTGCGTTTGAAAAAACTACCATTATCACTCGTATAAAATTCCGATCAGACGTCTACAAACGCAATGCTGTACTGAAATTTTCGCACAACATAAGAAGAATGCTTTGATTACCGTGGGAATGTTGAAATAGAACTAAAAAATCGATATTGATTTAATTGAAATTCTTAAAATATAGAATATCAAATATCATATGAAAAATGAAAATCAAACCTTACCCAGACAAAGCCGGGTCCGCCTTGCTTGTCGAGTTACAACCTAATAAGTAGAGTAAAGCCTAATGTTAGGTTACTGCTAAAGGGTTGAAGAACAATGGCAATAATTGCATGCTGCTGTTTTACTGTATTGGACTTCAAAGAAAATTAATAAAATGCATTAACTAAAAAAAATCAGGTTTATATGTCCGCTTATATTTCAATAGAATTTTTAACTCGGCTATTATCGATATGTATATTCACCATTTACCATGATTATAGTGGAAACAGAACACTGTTGTCTCTATACTGTAGTAAAGTGCATCTATCTATTCTCGTGTATGAAGAAAATACATGATTTTATACTAGAAGGATTTACTGTACATATTCAGTGTGCTCTTAAGGGCAAGAGATTATGAGATTAGATATTAACAGATAGATTTCCCTCTATGGACGAAAGAATTGTTTTGATTCTTTTGGTAGCTCGGCTACCATTTCAGTATACAATTTCAATTAAGAGAGTGCTTGTCCGTGCTGCAATTTACGGTATTAACTGTAACAACCCGCTGTTCCAACTAAGTTGAACGTTACGAACTTTAATATACAGAACGACAGAATCAGAGTGGAACCAGTGCTAACTAAAATAACACCGTTAAATCTATCGAAAATAAACGGATCATACACACAGCGGAAATAGAATATCCTATTAATCATCAGTATCCTGTCGTACTCACAAATCATACACTAGATAAAATCTGTAGACTAGGTGGATTTACAAGACCATGCGACCTAACTAGTTTGCTTATCCTACGAAATGGAAATCACTGAAAATTCGCCCTTGTCCAAATACCTAACGCTCATTTTTCAGATATAATATCAATAATACAAGTTTGTTAATCTTTAAATAATTAATTCATCAGTCTGGTACACAGTGCAGTTGTGTCTCTCTGAAAACATTTACTATTTTTTTGTGATACTATCAAACTTTCTTCGTGCAACGTTTGTAATGATAATTGTTAATCAATAGTGACCATGACTCCCGGGAAATACTGCTTTGGTTTACGACCCAATCCCAGGAATCAATTAACGACGACAACCGGGTTCCACATTGAAAAAAAAACTAATATATTCAGTCGTCTTCTTACAAATAGCTGTAGCGAAATCAAAAAATAACATCGTTTATCTGACGTAAGAAGGGACAAGGAAATTAAGCTAAGAATGTGGATAAATTACCAAGGCATTAATTCACATGGAAAAATACGTATGTTTTAGTCAATATGTGAATACAGAATGTTTAAAAAGACAATCTTCTGTTATGGTGGGAGGATTTCATACTCTACGTAATGTTTTACCAGTGAGTTTATTATTCTAGTTGTTACAATATTGAAACAGTATCTCTAATAAATAAATGATGCATTTGAAATAATTACTCGAATCATATAGCCTCGCAGTCAACCGGACGTAGTATGCAAGCCAATCTCAAAATCTCAAAATCTCAAAAAACAAGCACGTCTGGGTACAATACGGAACGGACTCCNCCAGAGTGATGTATGGACAAAGAACATCCGGTTCCAGGGAGATCAAATAAGACCCTTCAACTCCCTAGCTCATTTCCTTTATAACGAATGGTGATGCGAAATGGTCAGCGATGTGGTTGGATAGCGGTTTATATTGTACATCAGAATCCTGGTTTAAGTACTAATCCCCTTTTCCTCAACCCCTTCATTCACTGACAATCAGAGACAATCTCTACATCACTCCTATAGCACAACGTTGGGATTATAGTGCTAATAATATATTTGTCCAGAAAAGATGTGAAGGTATGACTATATACAGTTACTATAAACCACGAGGGTCATAAAACATTGCACAACCTTAGTGTGGTAAAGTTGTAAATTGAAAAAGGTATGTATTATATTTCACTTTGTAAGTTCAATAGTAAGTAAGTATCATATAGCAGATGATAATACGTTACGAGGCACACTGCAATACCATCCACACCACCCACACAGCGCGAATTGGCCGAGCATAGTTTTGAAGGGCTTGGTCTAATTAAACATATCCAAAAGCGAGATTTCTTTAGAAGCATACAGTGAGTAAACACGATTGTGCGGAAATCAAACATTCTTTGATAAGAAAATGGACCAAACCCATTTCATTCTGTTTGACTTCAGTCCGTGGATTTGGTTCACATGAATGATCATGCGATATAATTAGCGGGATGTGCGACATTTAAAAATTAGCTCGGTTCCGGTTTCTCTACATGGAGCACGTACAGTGAATGGATTCAACTTTACCTTGTACTTGTACAGGATGCATGTCGTCTTATAGTTACTCATAGTTTGATCTAGTCGAAACCATCCCAAGGACAAAAACCCATTGTTCGCCTGCCTGGATATCCATGTGCAGTATTACTTATACAGTCGCTACCGGTTAATACAACCAACCGCTTAATGCATCCAAATTGCTTGGAACTAATTTTCCTATTCATTCCCCATTATAAAAACTCGCTTAATTCATCCGGCCATCGCTTAATACATCCACTTTCGATTCCCCATGAAGGCAAATTGTTTTTTACTGTGTACAAATAATGGCCTATAATGAACGAAAATGCTGGCTTTACTGCGACGAANGCACGTCTGGTACAATACGGAACGGACTCCTTCACGACCAGTGAAATAATCATCATACGACACTACAAAGAATGATTATCCCAAATATTTACTCACGAGACTGCACTGCATTGATAAAACGAATAAAGTCCACAGTACAATCCTGACCTATATACACCATCGCAATTAAGTTATTTTGATAAATATATTGATAATTAAGCTTTACCAGATATTTTGAAGGCAGTATGAAAACATTAATATGTATACTATTTTCATGACATAATGACCAACTAATGAAGATGAAAAATACATACCGAAATATTTCAATGTACCCCTTTTGTCTTAAAAATGAGGTTTCGGTATATTGAAATGGCTTCATAAGAATAGATTATTGATATTACCACAATGCCAATGTATAAAAGTTTGTCTGTATACTTGTCGTGAAAGAACGTGGTCATTACTAAATTTATCACGGAGGTCCACATACATTCCAGAGTGATGTATGGACAAAGAACATCCGGTTCCAGGGAGATCAAATAAGACCCTTCAACTCCCTAGCTCATTTCCTTTATAACGAATGGTGATGCGAAATGGTCAGCGATGTGGTTGGATAGCGGTTTATATTGTACATCAGAATCCTGGTTTAAGTACTAATCCCCTTTTCCTCAACCCCTTCATTCACTGACAATCAGAGACAATCTCTACATCACTCCTATAGCACAACGTTGGGATTATAGTGCTAATAATATATTTGTCCAGAAAAGATGTGAAGGTATGACTATATACAGTTACTATAAACCACGAGGGTCATAAAACATTGCACAACCTTAGTGTGGTAAAGTTGTAAATTGAAAAAGGTATGTATTATATTTCACTTTGTAAGTTCAATAGTAAGTAAGTATCATATAGCAGATGATAATACGTTACGAGGCACACTGCAATACCATCCACACCACCCACACAGCGCGAATTGGCCGAGCATAGTTTTGAAGGGCTTGGTCTAATTAAACATATCCAAAAGCGAGATTTCTTTAGAAGCATACAGTGAGTAAACACGATTGTGCGGAAATCAAACATTCTTTGATAAGAAAATGGACCAAACCCATTTCATTCTGTTTGACTTCAGTCCGTGGATTTGGTTCACATGAATGATCATGCGATATAATTAGCGGGATGTGCGACATTTAAAAATTAGCTCGGTTCCGGTTTCTCTACATGGAGCACGTACAGTGAATGGATTCAACTTTACCTTGTACTTGTACAGGATGCATGTCGTCTTATAGTTACTCATAGTTTGATCTAGTCGAAACCATCCCAAGGACAAAAACCCATTGTTCGCCTGCCTGGATATCCATGTGCAGTATTACTTATACAGTCGCTACCGGTTAATACAACCAACCGCTTAATGCATCCAAATTGCTTGGAACTGAATTTTCCTATTCATTCCCCATTATAAAAACTCGCTTAATTCATCCGGCCATCGCTTAATACATCCACTTTCGATTCCCCATGAAGGCAAATTGTTTTTTACTGTGTACAAATAATGGCCTATAATGAACGAAAATGCTGGCTTTACTGCGACGAAACAATAGCTGTAGGGACTGCGAGTTGATGTTGCGAAATGATTGAAGCTTGACTGTCCCGTGTACCTACGTTGAGTGTCTTGCAGCTAGAACTACACGCGCTTTATTATGATGAGAACAAAGAACAAATATGACTGACAAGTCTATCAAGCAAACTTAAGATTACACCGGACATACTGCTTAATTCAGCAGGCAACGCACATGTGATATCAAAACAGAAATTCAATTAACAAGGCTACTGAGTCTACCCAAGACTTTTCCCGAAAATTCCCTATTCAGCTGGACGGCAATTTCTTCCGTCACAGTAGCCGATTATGAACAATCAAACAGACTGGGCTTGAACAGTCTTAGACTTGGGCTAAATTTGATAAGGATCATACCGTAAGGATTGTACTGGCGTAGAATATAATGTAACACAACTACACTGATAAGTAGACATCGGTTAATGCAACCACCACTTATTGCATCCAAAATCGCCTGGCCAGAGGTGGATGTATTAAGCGGTGTCGACTGTATTAATTGTTGCGATAGAAGAAAAGGATGCATATTGCACAATAGGACACAGTAATAATAGTTTAGTTCCGCTGTCTCAAACATTCAAGCATTCAATAAATCGTATGTTAGGTAGTGGCTTCACATTTACATGTAATTGTCATACGATCAACCAACAAGCGAAATTACGAAGAAGATATTCACATTTGCACAAATTCCAAGCACAGTACCGGTATTCAACGAACAACGTTATTGATAATTGAAGGAATTAACATGCCTCAGTCACCAGGCAGTACTGTATTTAGTTTGGGCAGAGAATCGTTAATAATCAGTGTTTATGAGACCACCGCTGTTACGATGTAGCCCAGTTATAGTTCTTAATGAATTAGATACGGATTTTTTTTCGCATATTGAGATACCTTGGACATACTTATCAAGATATAATTTGAAGTTTTCAAACTCAAGTTTTCTTCCGGTAGACAAATATGCCGTATACGGTGTGAAGTTAATTACAGTTCTACACTACAATCTCCCGTTCACTGTAACCAAACACAAAATCATCAAGTCAATGAACTTCCGGAATCACAGATATTGGGTCCCGTCAACGTCACACGGCCTTTGTGATAAAAAGTGGTACAGCGTCTGGTAAAATAATTATAATACCACCTCAATTACAGGGCGCAGAAGGATATATGACGCATTCTATAGTCGTAAAAATAAGGTAAATGGAATGAGAATTGTGACGTCGTTTTTACGCACGCATGAATAAATGGAATTCGTCCCACGTACGCACTCAGTGGACTAGAACCACCTACTAATGACTAGCAATTTTGGGTATTCATACCTAAGCAACCAAGGAATCTACAAAAAGATCTGTCTGACGTTTAATTCAAGGTTACTAAACCGAGGTAAGGTAACTCCATCATAGCATCGACATATAGCAAGGATATCTGTACACACGAATAAAGGACAAGAGCTACCCAAACCAAGACCAAAGAGTACTGTATACATGGAAGTAGGGCCATTACAGAAGGAGACAACTAAAATACCGTATTTATACATTTCGTTGGGTTCATGTGTTCATTCTATATAAAGTACTATCAACACAGTAATTTTCCCTGAAAGTAACTTCCTTCCTGATCTACACTCGTAACGCTGGCAAAATTAAGCTCTAATTTCACATTCAAATTCATTGGAACAAAAAATACAAGATAATATCAGCTTAGGAAGCCAAGCAGAATTAAATCTATATTTGGGAATACACAATTTAGAATCCGAAGATTAGAATCTGGAACAGTTCAATTATTCAATAATATATAGGTAAATAAAATATATAAAGTACCACAACCTTCAAAGTTAGTTTAACCTGTGAAAATTAACCTTCTCCTGCCATTATTTAGCTTGCCTTAACTCCATATTAGACTAACACAATGTTATATTGCAGGTATTATAAATAGTTAAGAGTAGTAGTTATTAATACCGTTGAAATAATAATGGTTTTGGAAATGATTAGAAAAAATGTATATCATAATTATCTCACATTCTTCACCTATGATGATACCAAAGTACTATATTTGCATTTCGAATTCTCGATTCGAAAATAATTTCGAACTATCCTAGTATTCTAGAGTACACAGTAACTGTTCTGCATTACAAGTTCAAGCAAAGTAAGAATTCTAGAATTCTTCAAGAATAGCAAACTATTCTATGTTGTACAATTTTTAGCTATAGTAAATGGAAATATCACAGAACCGCAAGCCAAGTTTGAGCATACAAAATGGCACTGTAACAAACCTATCACAGGGAGTTATAAAGCACTAATCTGTAGGATTACAATCAAAATTCAATAGAAGAATACTTCACCTCATTCCATTACCATAAAACACATAACATTCAAGTCGATGTTGCGCAATGCTGAATTAGAATTTTGCTTCTACTAATGAGCAAGGTACACTATTCCTTGTTTATACCATCACCAACACCATCAAAAAACCGTACATACATGTTTTTGTCAGTGGTCTCCTTTCATCGCAAGTAGGCCATTAATTCTGATGTCGTAGCGCTGGTCCAGGCCAATATAGGAATCTGACACAAGCCAGACAGAGAGTACGTGCCTGATATATATATATACAAGAATTATCAAATGCTGCAAGATGGCGTCCATACCAATAGCTTCAGGACTATTACTGAGGTTTATAGTGGAAATGTTCAGAGTTTTTTTTATCATAAAATACTTGCAAAATATCTATGCAAATTATTTATTTGGTATATGGCAGATATTAACATATGAACAGCGAAATGAGCACACCTTCCTAACATCTCAGGATAATACGAGAGGATCTCTGTAGTTTTGCTCCTCAGTGTTTGCACTCGCTTGAGTGCGAGTGTTTCTCGGCGTTCCATGTCAGCGAGCAGTAGAAACCAACCCTCTAATTTTGGTTTTGGGAACCGAGGCGTCGAAGCTTTGCCGTCTTTCTGCCAATGAGAATAATTCACTTGCTTACTTAATTCGAATTTAGTAAAAATCAAAATCTAGGGCCGAATTTTATTTCTCATTATTATATTTATGTACATTAGTAGGGGCAAAATGCCCTCCGAAATTTTGATAGACGAATAAAATTGTTAAATCCTAATTCGGCAAGCAAAGCAGGATTTCATCCTTTCTAAACCCGGAGAGAGTCTGGACCTCTGTGCTGAATTTGGAAAAGACTTGTTGAGAAATGGCCAGAAGTTGGATATCTTACGTTTGTCCGATTAATTCTGTTCAAGGTTACAGCAATATGATATTCTTGTTCACAGTGGACGTCTATCCACGAATCTGATTTTTGGATTCCGATACCTGATGAAAAAAGATTGAATAAAACATTTATTACCATTGTTAAATTTCATAAACAGTATTGCAATGTTTTTTATGCGAATCTGTATACCAATATTTGACTAGCTGAAAATAAATATCAACTGTACAAAACTGTACCGACATAAGATAAGGCGTAAACAGTAAACAGTACCTATTCGTAACCCGGGGAATTCCTGTACAGAGATAAGATATATAAGATAAATAATACCAAAAGTATTAGGAATTGATATTTCTTTGTCACCACCACTCCATTGTCCTCTCAGTTTCAAAGAAACTTCGATTATGGGCAGACTGGATATATGACTGCAAATCTGAAAACAAAAAACAGTATCCAGATTGAAAATAGATGATGTATGATGGTGTCCACTATCTAATACTTAGTATTATCATGGCTCCACTACTTAGTGGCAATATAGCGTTTCCGCAAACATTCCTAGTAGATAAGCTGTACTTGGAAGTCGTGGCAGTGAATGGGAGTATGTATTATATTGATTTTGCAAGACATTATATAGCTTGCTGGCATGGTTCATTATCTTTAGCCCTTAACCACTTAGCAGTCAACAAGTGGCTGTAAACAGCATATATTTTTCTGTTAACCTTCATAACGGGATACATTTGTAATTGGCTTCTATGATAATTTCTAAATTCAAGATGATGTCTCAATCAAACAGTATAGAGCAGGGGTTCTTAAACTTTTTGGGCTGCGCCCCCCCTTACATCTTTGAAAAAATTCCACGCCCACTGACATTGACCGTAGCTCCCTGCAGGCCGCAGGTTGCACACCTGGTCTAAATAATCAGTGTAAGACTTCCATTGATTATTAAATATTCAGTAAAATTTTTAATTTTTCAAAGCTTTTTCCTCAATGGCATTCAACGCCCCCCCCCAAGGGGGAAGCACCCCCAGTTTAAGAACGCCTGGTATAAAGTAAACATTGAGTTAGATAAGACAGAAAATGGGAGATTTACGGGAGAAATATAGCAATTAATTGGCCGCCAAATCAGACTTCATGATAAGATAAGTGTATGAGAAATTTTATTCTCTCTCTCATGTATGTAAATAGACATTCATATATATATATCTATATATTGATACGAAACCTTTTTTCCTTCTTCATATCCAAAAGTCTTCGATAGAACTTGATGGACGTGTGAAGGAGATTTTTGATTAATGGCTAGAAGTTCTGGAAGGTGACGTACCGGTCTTCCATTGTAGAGAATTGTTCTAAACCATTTAATATTTGCTATATATCAACATAATTCTTTCACCAGCATGTATGAAAAAGGCACTCACCCTACAAATGATGAAGTACTTTCCTCAACAAAAGGCAAACTAACAAAGGGGTGGCTATCGAACCAACATGCCTGAGCAATCATCTGAGCGATATGCATTATCCGTAGAGTGGTAACAAGCATTCCTTGATCGGTGGCGATATCGATCATGGCCTTGTAGAAAGGAATATTATAATTAATGCATTAAGTAGCTATAATATATGAAGTCCGATTTTGTATTCGTGCACTGGTTTCTAAGTAATAGAAAATTGGTCTATAGTCCTATAGATCTTTTCCATTTCCATCAATAATTTAAATACTTCGAGATATTAAACCTATTTTGATCAAGAAGTGCACAATATAGTGAGGTCTCCCACAAGTGGCAGCAATCCTCATTCTTTAGTTTTACCCGAGCAATACTAGTTAACAATAAAAATTAGCCTAGGCCTTGTTTCATAATTCAAATATATTTCCTACCTGTAAAATACGGAAGGCCTGGTCGAGCACCGACTTCAAGTCGGTTTTATAGTCTGAAGATGGAAGTTTGTATCGAGCGAAATGAGCTTCGAACAAAAGAAATGCCTTTGTGTGCGAAGAGTCATAGGAGTTTTCAGGAACGTCTAATGGCAGGTCTTGGTCAATATCTCTAAATTCAAAAAAGATTTCGGTCACGGAATTTTTCTTAATAAAACATCTTAACTTATACACTACTTTTCTAGGAATAAATATAAACATATTTCGAGGGCTTGAAAGTTGTAATGCACAAGTTCCAGTTATCATTTAAAAGCAACGTTTCTAGGTTTGTCCTTTTTTTAATTTTTCTACAGAGACCATGATACCTTCCAAAGCATAATAATGAACAACCCATTGACTTATTATACCTGGGAAAAGATTATTTCTGGTATTACACAATTTCTGAGCAGAAAGACAGTAAACTACTGCACAAACTTGTTAATAATGTCTTCATTATGCCTGACAGGCAGTTCGTGATACTCTTGCGAATCTGTCAAAACTTTTAATATCTCTGGAATGGTTGCATTCTCCTTCATATCTTCAGCCAGCATTCTACAGGGAAAAGAACTATGGTTATATATACCCTGATAAACCAATAGATTTTCCAATACAGCTTGCTCCTTACCTTACTGTATGATGGCTCAAATAATAGTAGGATGCGATCCTTCCAATATTCGTCGCTTCAACGGAAACCTCGTCTTCGTCGACAACGATGCAGTGGGACTGCACGAGATGAGACAATTCATTTTCCACTAGTTTTGTGAGAAAATAGTTGATTGAATCGTTTTCTGCGACAAAGAGTATAGATGATTGAATAAATTAGTAAATTGATGATGGATAGCACTTGAACAGAAAATCAGGGATTTTTTATCATTCCCCTTCACAAGATTGTTTGACTTGAAAGGTCTATTCCAAATAATATGCACATATACAACAGCTTGTCTCTAAGAATTCCTATATACAGTCGACATCGCTTAATACATCCACCTCGGGCCAGGCGATTTTGGATGTAACAAGTGGTGGTTGTATTAACCGATG
>QRAM01000116.1:56257-75544 GCA_013436055.1 Halocynthia roretzi
AAGACACTCAACGTAGGTACACGGGACAGTCAAGCTTCAATCATTTCGCAACATCAACTCGCAGTCCCTACAGCTATTGTTTCGTCGCAGTAAAGCCAGCATTTTCGTTCATTATAGGCCATTATTTGTACACAGTAAAAAACAATTTGCCTTCATGGGGAATCGAAAGTGGATGTATTAAGCGATGGCCGGATGAATTAAGCGAGTTTTTATAATGGGGAATGAATAGGAAAATTCAGTTCCAAGCAATTTGGATGCATTAAGCGGTTGGTTGTATTAACCGGGGATATATTAACCGGTGGCGACTGTATATATATATATATATATGTGAGAGCTACCAACCAGTGTTTTCTAACTTGTAGTATGTAGGATTCATTAGCAATCTTCTGAAGAAATAAGTCCATGTTAGATAGTCCAGGGCATCTTGTTTACCATTGATGGTACCTGCCACTATCTCTGCATTCAAGTGATCAGGAAGAACCTTAAAAAGTTCAAGTACCAAATCAGTATGGAAAATAGCCATGTATTATTGAAGTTCCTATGGAAAACACTGGAGCCCGAGTCTAAACATCTGACCCACATCTTAAGCTTATTTCAACTATTCTTGAATATTCAATATTATAATCACTATTCCAGAATTTTAGTTTAAGATTCGAAGGATTTGAGATCTGAATAATTTTAAATTCTCTGTTTTACATTCATAACATTTATACATTACCTCAAGAAGACAGGACTCCACAGGAAAGGGGTCATACAAAAACTTTTTGTAGAAATGTTTTTTCACATCGTGCACCAGCACCACTGCCACGGCACTGTCGTCGTACTGAGGTCGACCGGCGCGGCCCATCATTTGTAAGACATCTTAAAAATTCAAATACATATTTCAAATATTAGACTCACTAATTATCACTAAGGTTGTTATTTCCAAACTAATGAAAGGAAGACATTGCATAGGCGTACATGGTCACAAGTATATAAACTATACATATGAAGTGCATTCAATATGGCTACATAAATAATAACTGCTTAAAAGTTCAATCGATGCTACAAGTACATTGATTGCATTATCTTTTTATACATGGGTCATACCTGTTATTGGAAAATCAACATATCTACTAGTCTTCCCATCATAGTACTCAGTTCCCTTGACGATAACCAGGTGGGCGGGAAAGTTGACTCCCCAGGCAACTGTAGCTGTGGCGATAAGGATCTGGATTTTTTGATTAACAAAAAGTTCCTCGACCAGAGCGCGATCATTCTGTACGAGGCCGGCATGATGAAGACCTATTCCGAAGGCGAGTGTGAGATGTAGATTGCTGTCTTGAATATTGCGGGTTAAGGTTTCCATCTAAAGAAAAATTTGTTCTATTATACTTCAAATATGCATACTTTGCATAACTAACTAATTTCAGGTTCAAAAAGTACTAGAGCAAGCATAGGAAAAATTAAAAATACAAACAAACCATAACGCAATAACTTGAAAATTATCAAATAAAATCACAAATGCACAATAAAGCCATGGATATTCATCATTCTGATAATTTTTGAAGAAAAAGCTGACGAAAAAAATAGAAACTAAAATGTGTTCTGCAGCTACGTGGTTAGGTGCAAAAAAAGCTAAAGATTCCTAGCGAGATTCACGATGCCTGGAGAAATTGAAATTCACATTCATTCACACAACTTAAATATCCTGAATGTTAATACGAAATTCTATACTACCTGGTATTCATCCATATGGAGCCATTGCTTAGGGTCGTCTTCGGCAGCCAAGTACGCGATGAGGTCTAGGGCGGTGAGGCGTGTCTGGCGTCTCGATGCCACAAATATCAAGACTGGTTTAGCGGGAGAATGGGACCGAATTGCTGGGTAAAAAAAAAGTAAACTTGGTAGGTACAAAGTTTTTTGCTTTCTTTGGCTCCGATTATGTTCTGGTTATATACCCATAAAATCCCTATTGATATAATTGTTCAGATAGGTCGAAGTAATTTGCCTGGCTCCATCAACTAGGATCTTTTACTGCCTATTACATAGGATTTACGAAAGACTTACCTTGAAAGCACGGCTTATTCATAGACGCCATACGAGGACAATAATGTTTACCAGCAAAACCTTGAATGTGGACGTCCATTGGGACAGGACGAACAGACGGACGAAAATTGAACAAGCCCAGCTAAAAACAGACATGATATTTGTAAAACACTTAGGTAAACAAGTTCTTACACTTTATACCATAAATACATATGTATTAAATCTAAGAACATATTAGCCAACCCAGAACTGAAACTCACAGCAAAAGCTTGGCTAAGAAGTTTGTAAACTATGCAATATAAGATTATGTCTGACATATTCTAGGAACTTTTTAGTCAACAACCAACTATCATGGTTTAGTTCAACTTGGCAGTAATAGTCTAGGGTTGGCTATTAAGTATATAGACTTTGCAGTATATTTGAGTAATGGGTAGAGTTCATAAACTTATTTGCCAAACTAACAGGATACCTGTGTGATACCCAGCCAGTCAGCAAGGTCCCTAGCATTAGCCACAGCTGTTGAAAGACCAACTACCCTGACGGGTCGGTCGGTGTGGGAAGAAATGAAGTTAGTCCTGGACACTATGACTTCCAGAACTGGACCCCTGTCCTCACCTAA
The DNA here is from genome assembly GCA_013436055.1 of Halocynthia roretzi. Taxonomy (NCBI): domain Eukaryota; kingdom Metazoa; phylum Chordata; class Ascidiacea; order Stolidobranchia; family Pyuridae; genus Halocynthia; species Halocynthia roretzi. Next base: position 58,905 of record QRAM01000116.1, read on the forward strand.
GACAAAAAATACTAAATAATTCTTTTGCTTTTTACTTTTACAATCAAGTTTCACTTTGACCAAAATATTAGGTAACGAATAAACTACGACTATACAAATACCTAGTAAGTGTATTTCGTCAATAATGAGAAGCGATACGCTTTTTACATAATTTCTCGTCTGCCATGACCTAGAAATACCATCCCACTTCTCTGGCGTGGTAACAATGACATCTGCCTTCGCTACGACTCGCATGTCAGGTGCCACATCGCCAGTGAGTTCAACGATTCTAAAATGCAATTTTTCAATGAGGGGTATTTGTAATTTACCCCAAATCAGTGACTAAAAAAAAAACCATCGATCAGGTGTACCCACATACCGAAACTACGTTTTTGAAGAAAGAAACAAAAATAAAATTAACAAACTCACGTCTTTTTCAGCAACAATCCGAACCTCTTTTTCCAGTCCGAAATTCTTTCGCGTACAAGAGCTTTCATGGGGGCAATATAAACAGCCTTCGCCTTCGGCTGGGTGTTGAACATGCGGAGTATAGCCAGTTCTGCGGCGACTGTTTTTCCAGACCCGGTTGGAGCTCCTGTATAATGAAATGCCATGTTATAAAAGCATCTGCCAGGATAAAAAAAAACATCTCGAAGAGCCAGCCAAAGGCAAAGAGGAACCAAAACAGTTGAGCAATTTTAAAGTTTCAGGTTCAGTAGTTGGTACTAAAAAGAGTCGATCTCTACATCCTAGATTGTTTACCTATCAATGCATTGCAGTCATTATGGTAGAGACAATGAAATATCTGTGTCTGTATTGGGTTGAAGTGGGAGAACTTGTACAGTTGGGTGTATTCCTCACGGAGGGCTGACACGGGCAGGGGTTCCAAGTCCAAGAGTTCTGCAAAATAACCCAATTTTACTGGGATTGAGAAAGTGGGACATTTTTTACAAGCAATGATGAAGAAAGAAAATCACCCTTCATTACCAGTGTGCGGTGGGTGTCTGTCAGGTAGGATCAAGTGCTGAAATGATATGGCACAGACTGCCTTGGCATCGATCCACCTGTCCGATTCGGCTCGGACTATGTACTGCGAGGGGATCGGTTCCACAATGGGAATGGTAAAAATGATTTGCTGTGGTTCTCTGGACTGAACCTGGGAAAAATAATAACCACAAACACTAAATAAAAATTATGTTGGTGCTTTTATATGTAAGGGGAAAACGTACATGTTTCATTTGAAGATTGAAGTATTCACTGTGATACATCATGTCGGTCTCAGGGTCTTCCACCCAGATCCACCAGGGGTCTCCTGTACCGCCGTGAATCTTAAGAAAAATAAACTGTTACTGAAAGAGTCTCCCATGAGATTTTGAAGGTTAAAATTGATAGTTGAAGTAGAGCTGGTACCTGGTGTATGAAATCTATATGAATATGTAGAATTAACTAAATTTGGGAATGGTATTACACAAAGACCCTACTTAAAACAGCCCCGCCCAGCCCTGGCAATACGAAGTGGGAAATAAGAGAAATAATAGATAAAGAAATATCAAACCCTGCGATCCCATGTGTAGGTCGGTGTTATTGTCAATCTTATCCTCAGAACCAAACGCGTGATTGGCTGGATGGTCGCTTCCAATTCTATCGCTGGGAACTGGCAGACAACTTTTTTCACGACAGAACCGATCTTGGGATGATGTAACATGTGCCCTTTATGAAAACAGTGTACTCATTGTAGAGGGTAAACTAATAGCATATTGCTATTTATTTGAGCAGTGACACCCAAGCGGGAGGCACTCGGATCCCAAGGAAAGAATTTCAAATCTTCAGGGGGGAAATTATAACCATGGTAGGAATTTCAATCCGGGGAGTAAGCCCAGTACTTGGAAGGAATGTATCCCATACACTTCACCTACTCAGTCAGTAGGTAAGTAGGTAAGGTAAGTAGGCTGCAGCTTCCACAGCTTAATAATTATATACCTGGGGATAAAGAGAAGTTTCTCTTGGCAGATTTCTCATCTAGCCTATTAAGCATTGCCCTATGGCCCTGTTGATAAGTGACTTTCTATACAAGTCTTTCACTTTTTTTTACAACTATTCAGAGAAGCAAAATACCAATTTCTGATGAAGTCATCTCCTGCATTCTTTCGATTGTCAAATTCTGCTCTTGTATTTTCCTCAAGGTGTCATGCTTGAGCGGAAATTGCCGTAACGGAGATTCTACCTCCGGCCACATTCTGTGTTCGACCATTTTACTCAGATTCAGTAGTCGACTGGACAGCAATGACATGCCTTGCTTTATTGCTATTTCAAACAGTCCACGTACAATACGCCCAGCATTCTGGAACAGTTATATTATTTCAATAAAAAGCTCTGATGGTTGAACTCCTACAAAACTAATCACTAGGTTTAGATTGTATTGTTGGATTGTACCTGTGCAATGTACATCAAATCTGACGTGAGAGAAAAACTTCTGACCATGCCGCGTGATATGTATGTCTGAAGTAGTATGTTGACCTTGCCATAAGTGTTTTCAGATCCACCACCGGGAGGCACAAAACACATCGAGTCAATGAGCTGATCCAACTCTTCAAGCTCATCGTCACGCAACTGCAAAAAATTAATATCAATATCAATTCTGAGTACTAAATTTTTAAAAACCCACAAGATTGATTATTGGGACATCTGTAATCTAGATATTGGGGCCAAATACAATCCAGGGAGCCTTCCGTAACAGGTCAGAGATTTGCGACTGTGTGCTAGAGTGGTATTGGAGATTTAAGGTAAATTGTGGTGAACAGTGAGCACATTAAATCATTGAATACTTGATATACCTTAATCTGATCGAATTCACTGCATTTGGAAATCATGACAAAGATGTTACTAATTCCCATCGATGACGTAATCATCTCATTGAACAATTCTACTGAACTATGGTTGATGTAGAAATGGGATGCAGTTCGTCCTAAGTCAGTTGGGTAGAAATACTCTGTGAAAAAAATGACACATATTGAGGACAATTAGTTAATATTTCGACACTGTTGTGGATAACAACAATACATGAAGGACCCAAGTCACAATATTGACCAGACCCCAGAGCTAGTATGAGTTAATTTGATTACCCTTCACAGATTCAGAGACCCCAGTCCTGCACTGCATTAACCATTTAAAATTACAATAAAAGGATGATGGGAGCCCTATATTACTGTCTGTAAGTCTTACATTGATGCCAAGCATTACGTCTGCGTCAGAGTTTACTCCTTATATATATATAGATATACATAAAACTAACGTGTTCTTTCTGAGAATCTCGCCATCTTTGCCTTGTCCAAATTTCTTCCAGCAGTAGTGATAAGTTCTGATCGCCATTTCTCCAAGAGTGGATCTTGCTGTAAAAATAATTAGATTTAGACACAAAACTAATAAAATGAATAATTACACTTGTAATTAAACATGAACCAAAGCCTAAAACTCATTCTGACTCATGTACCCTGGGATTTCTACACCTGGAAAAGCAATAGCACTGAGATCAATGTCTTATTTCTTGAAAAATAATGGATTTTGAGTTCAGTGCAGTACAGACGTAATAATGTATTAGATTTATTACCGCCTAGGAGGCAATTTGTAATTGCTATTCGGTATAAAATACTTACGGTGAGTTTATCATAGGAAATTCCATAGACAAGTGGATTTTTTCTCATTCTTGTGTAAAGATATGTGTAAGACAACCATTTTACTCCATCTTCCACAGAATTTACTGTTCCCAGACATATCTAGAGAGCATAGTGAAGAGTAAAGTTTAGCACCTAAGAATAAGTTTGTTGACACTTTGTAGTCAGTGTAGACACTGACCTCTGCATTGAGGTTGTCTGTAATTTTGGCTACAAACTGGCTCTCGATGGGGTTTTGCCTCATCAGCAGAGCCAGATAGTGAGCAAGTTTTTCATACGTAGTGATGATTGTTCCTTCACCAGAGGTGTCGAACTGTGGACGTCCTGCTCGACCAAAGATCTGTAACAGGTTTATTACAAATATGATTGAGGTATTATTAAAGAGAAATATAAATTCTTACCCTTCCAAACAGAGAAACAGAGATATTGATATTAGTATTCAACATTACCCTATTAGTCGCCTAGATAACCCTGCGTATTTCACGAAAAATTCACAGCTCAAGGGGTAACATCTCCGATTCTGGAGATGAGCCCTCTTTAATTTGTATAAACTAATATAATTTAAATAGCTGTGCTTAAAACTTACCTGCATGACATCCAGTATACCCAGATCCACGAATGAACCCTGTTTTGCGTTATATATATCTGTTCCTTTTATAATGACTGCGTGAGCAGGCAGATTCACACCCCATGCTAGCGTCGCGGTGCAGCAAAGAACCTTTATAAACCCCTGTAAAATATTATTCTATATATAATGGTGATTCAAAAAGTTAGTACATCTATTACAGTGAACATTGTAGAATTGTAGAATTTCCAAAATTTATTCATACCATTGAAAAATACTTCTCTACAAGGTTTCTGTCGCTTCTCAGCATGCCAGCGTGATGGATTGCGAAGCCCGAGCTGAACAGTTCACGGAGTTCTCTGTTTCTCGAAGTAAAGATCTAAAATGTTATCATGATTTACAGAATGAAACTGCAGAAGATTTTTGAAGATCAACTTCATTTTGCTACAAATATCCAGACCACAGACCTGCTTTTCTGCTTGACCAAAACCACTCATTTCTCTGCAGTCGAACACACCCGTTTCACCGCCGTTCCTCGCTAATTCGAGGAGGGCTTGGGCGGTTTTTACTGTGGCCCTACGTGCATGAACGAAAACGAGGATCTGAAAGGAGAAAACATTTATTATTGTTCAATGTAAAACAAGTATTGGAATGACTCGAAAAGATTTATGCATTTTATAATCTAGATCAAAGGTCAAGATGGTCATACGATGTTTATTAAAATTCATAACAACATATAATTTTTTTACCTGATGGCCTCCTCTAACATTCTTCAAGACTTTATCGTAGCAGATTGCATCCATTTCAATCATTTGTTGCATTCTGCCCAGTGGTTTAACACCTACAAAGTTTTGTTCGAGGGGCACGGGGCGAAAACGGCCGTCGAAGAAAAATAAACCTTTATATCTAGATGGAAGATATCATGTTAGGCAATACATGTGGGTCGCAACTCAAAATATGTCACATAATAGGTCATGGGTTATCTACTGATCAATAGAAACTACACTTTCCATAAGAGTTGCATAGTATTGCGCAAGAAGTATTTGTCTCAAGTTATATATGTCAAGTGGATAATTAGGGTAATAAGGATAGACACTTAGCTACCAAAATTGGTTCAGTACCTGAACTTTTCAAAAGTTTGGGAGTTTTACATCTTTATTGTTGGACTAGCTTCAGTCCCCTGTTGTTTTTTTAGCAAGGATTTTTAGATCAGGTTAATTTTAGGTAAGATCCTTTGGATAAAAAAATTCATATGAATCCATTTTAATAAATACGCTGGAGAGATCCTTTTTAGATAAAGCTCGCATCATTTGAAAAATGAACATCTGACTTCTACAAGGAACATAAACGGCTACTTACGGATTTACTCGGAGAAATCTAGCAACATCCAAATAATTGGGCAGCGTTGCGGAAAGACCAACAATCCTTATCATGGTCTGTTGCGTTTCAACCTATATAGATATTTTACTGTTAATAATTTTTGCCATGATTTCAAACTAGACCCAACCCAACCCAAATAAAATAACTGTTGTTTAAGCTTCTACTCCAACTTCCTACTTACTGTATTACAAATAATATTCACCTGTCGGAGTGTTCTTGCAACCAACGTCTCAAGAACGGGGCCTCGTCCATCATGGAGTAAATGAACCTCGTCTATTATGAGTAATTTAACGAGCTGGGACAGGGCAGAGTCCCCGACTGCTTTCCGGGTGACGACATCCCACTTCTCAGGGGTCGTAATCAACATCTGTAGTTCAACAATGTTTTTAAAAATTATTTGCCAGACAATTATCTGTCAGACCCAGTCACGCAATGTTACTTGTGTTTCATGAATTTCACTTTTTGTCAACTGCATATCTCCAGTCAGCTCTCGTACTTTTATTCCGAGGCCTTCCAGTCGCTTGGAGAAATTTTTTGTCATTTCAGCAGCGAGAGCTTTCATTGGAGCGACGTAAACAATCTGTACCAACAGAAATCATTTTTATGATTATATTTTTTCAAAAGGCCATTGGCAGATAAACCAATCTGTTCAGTGAGATTATATAATAATGCCATCTTCAAACTTATTTGCTTGTACCTTAAATTTATCCCTTTGAATAACCCCCCCTTCTACGATGTTCCTTTTGATTTCCCGTAAGATTGTGAGCAACGCCACGTTCGTTTTTCCAGCACCTGTCGGCGCGCAGATCAGAAGGTTTTCGTTCGTTTCGAATGCAGTTTTGAAGACACAGGACTGTATGCGGTTGAGCTGCTTGAAACCTTGGAAGGCTATCTGAGAAATCTAATAAAAACAAAATCGCCATTAGAAAAAGTGACCCCATTGCAGGGGTTTTCAATAGGAATATTCCATTGATGAAGCATGAAAAATTTAACATAAAATATTGCATTATTATTGTAATATTTAAATTATCAAAGCAAGTATAACTAAATCATTAGAATTTCTCCAGAAGGGTGACAGATCATTCTTGGATTCAATTATTTTTTTATGTAAGCACTCAAGAAATTAAAAATGGATTGATTATCTACGATGACAACAAAGAATGAACATCACTCTACTGAGTCTACACGGTCTTCAAACTACGGCCCCCAGGCAACATGAATTGTTCATTGTACCCCTATTATTTCATGTGTTAGCACAGATGCTAATGGACGAGGAAAATCTTAAGTTTGAAATATTAGGGAACCTCCCCTTTCATAACTTTTGTTGGAGTAAAACTAAACGTACCTTATCCAAATCTTTGATCTGTACTAATGGTTGATCAAACTTGAGATCTGATCTGACAGCAGGAATGGAGATCTCTTCGTACTGTTTTGTTGATTTTTTTTGAAAACCCTCAGGTAAGACCATCTGAATATATCGTTGTATTTGAGTCTTTGTTCCACATATAAAAAAACGAATTTTAGTCGGTACATTATTTTGGGGGAATGTACCTTAGCACCGCCAGCAGCAGCCGCACTTCTCTGCGCATTTTTTTTCATGTCGTAAACGTGCGGGTATTCATCTTCTATATTGATCTCTCTGCCTGGCTTGGAGAACAGAGGTGTGTTTGCAGCCTGTATTAAAGCCATTGCCCTGATTGGACAGAGAATACATGAAATACTTCATAAAACATCTATCAGGAAATACAGACATTAGAATTTACTTGAATAATACATTGTTCAGAAGAACTACTTCAAAGCCGTGTTTCTCAACTGGGTAAACTACCGTGAATACAAAGTAATAATTACCTTTTCTGGCGTAAATTCATCGAGTTAATAAGGTCATAGTCGTCTTCAGCATCATCATTTTTATTCGTTTTCTTCGAGGCCCTTTTCTCTTCTCTGCGATATGCTTTAGCCATCTGTTTTTCCTGATCGGTCTGTAATGAATATAATATCGATCAGAATAATAATACTTATGACTGATAGATAGTGTTAGATTTTAGGAATTTCTTTATTCAGATAATTCAATTGATATAAAATTGATACTTGTTAGACTTTCATACTATAATGGACTCTATCACCTGTAAGGTGAAATTTAAACAATATCTGAAGATATTTTGAGACCTGGTCGCTGGAACTGAACCTGGTCCTAGATGAGGAGTGACTGTGTTGCGTATTGGTTTTTTATTCACTTTATAATTATTTGTTATTCTTCAAATTCTATTCCCTACAACTGTACTTAGGAAGTGGGGCTTATTGCCATACATAATGTTAAATTAAAATAGTATTCAGTAAACGAACTTATGCAAAGACCATAAAGTTAGTGTAAGACTAGAATTTACTGCTTTGAGAAGACTTACTTCAAAATAGAGTATGATCAAAATCAATTAAAAAAAAAATGCGATCAGATTGTACTTAAAATAGATTTGTTATAGAATACCTGAACCAAAACTTGACATCCATAAGTTGGTCTTGATTCCATTTCATTTACTTTAGCACCTTAATTAAAGTAATAATAATCATGATAAGTATTACATGAAATTATTGAGCTGCATCTCTCGAAATACATCACCTGTTTTGAGTATCTCTCTCCTTTTGAGATCTTTAATGAGTTCTGGCCTGTGAACGAGCAGGTTTTGTATAAGGTCGAAGCGATCAAAGCCTAGCAGATCAAAGAGCTGGAATAGAAAAGTAGTTGCCACACATTTTAATTCAAAAGATGCAACATATCTTCTAGCATATATATGGTAACATTCCACTCACCTCATTCTGCAAATCATCATTCGAGTTATCAGACAACAGGAGCGCCATAACGCTAGGTACAAGCTGATCTGAATGTAAATGTCTGTTCAACAACAAGATTTACATTAAAAAGCGTAATATTCAGGTTGTAAGGCGAAAGCTTCTTGACTGAATTCTGACCCTTAAGTACTATCGTTTGATAACACCTTATCAGTGCACAAAATAGAAAATACGGATTAGAAGATTAGAAATTTATTTTTTTCTGTTTCCTGAGTTTGTGGAAAATACACTTATCTCTGACCAAGTTATAATTTTTCAAATTATTCGTCTTAGGCGCTGTTCTGCATTATAAGCGGGAAATTATAATAGCTATTTACTGAAAACAGTATAAAAGAATTCATCATACTTATGAAATTGTTTGTTCAGCCAAGTAATGCCGATCTGCTCCGATTTGGACTTCTGTGTCGTCGTTTTTTCAGGGAATCTCGTCTGGTTTTCCGCTAGCATTCTGAATGAATCTGCTATCTTGTCGTCCGACATACTGAGCTCATCTTCGGAATCGAAATCTTCATTGTTTACAAGCGTTGGGAGATGGCAAGAAAACTGTTAAGAATTATCAGCTATTTAGTTGACTTAAAAGCTTGAGGCCATGTAGAATGGTAATATCTGGATATACAGGTGATATACTGTTAAAAAGAAGCCCCAGAGTTTGCCTTGCGAATCTCCTTTAGCGACCAGAATAACCTTTATATACCTATAAAAGCTTTTCCGTTTAACTTTTGAACGCTTACGCGAGATCTTCAGCAGGATGCATAACCTCATTCTGTTGAGTTAGTTATATATAAGCTAGGCATACATAAAACTCAACCTTTAGTTTAGATCGAAAGGTCGGAGTAGCTTCCATGGCTTTGATTTTGTCCTGTATTTTATTAAAGACGCCTTCACCGACGAATGCCATAATCTTCTCAATAATGGAAAGGCATTTCTGGGCATCATCTTTCTTGATGGTTCTCACTTTCTCCCTAAAACCAATTCACATTCTTTTTATATAAGTCGGGTGCTGGCTTTTCAGACAATGGAGGGCTCGACTCAATTACGCTGGTCATAATAAGTAATAGTAAATATATATATATATATATATATATATATTTATTTGGAAAACACGATGGTAATGCTAGTGTCACTGACAGCGTGATGATGAACTCAAGATGTTTTTGTCCAACTTTATTCATGGATCCCATAGTCGTCGATACACTATTTAACAGCAGTGAGTTAGGTGAATGTGCTACTCAGGACAAAGGGAGGTGACTGTAAGCGAAGTTCGAACCTTGTTGTCGGAAGATGTGACTTCCCCACCTGATTTAGATGGTCCATTTTTGGTATGCATCTCTTTGTATATATGGAAATCTCAGAAATAAACAATAATTTTATACCTCAGCACCTCCATGTGCTGTGAATTTATGCTTTCCTCTTGCATTAGTGTAACAAAAATGTAGGAGGCAAAGTTCTGTTTCATATCAATGCTTTCTTCCTCGCCAACTGCAATAATAACAACATTGAATAATCCTTGCAGTGTAAATTTCAGATGCTGAATTAAACAAACTCCTTCAATCCCTCATTACTCCATTATTATCTTACCAATGTCACCAGCAATCTGCAGGAATTCAAGGACATTAGAATTGAGAACTTTTGACGACTTCCGTTGTCTGCATCCCGTCCATAATATGTTTAGTATTTGTTGCCAGGTCAAACCATTTGCATTAGCTTCCCCCTGCAACCGAAAAAGTAAAAAAAAGATCCACTGAACATGGGTAAAGGCTAACTAAATCACGGTACATACAAGTTTATCTGGATTCTGGAGGTTGGTATATATATAAATTGCCGTAACTCCACCACAAATGACTTGCATCATCGTGTATCACTAACTTCTACAATTCAATCCAGTATAGTAAACTACACAAATGAAATACCTGTGACATTTCAACTAGCGTTGAATAGTCCTGGGAGACATTTCCGAACTCGCGTAGAGCTGTTGTCAATCTCGGTTCATCTTGAAAACCACCATTCATCGTGAAACCTTCAATCTCTTCAACTTTAACTAACTATTCTGCCAGAATGACAGTGGTGTGAGAAATGAGTATCAAAGGGCAATCAACCTTTGACATTACGACCTCTGACCCTAAATATCAATTACCGAGCTATGGTGCAATGTGTAAACATAGAACACAAATACCTTAGGCAATGTATTATCATAGTATTTAAATATAGCATTTAAAGACTATGATAATACAATATGTAATCTTATTTCCTCATTCAACTCGTGGCCCGATACGCTACGCGTAAAATGACAAGCGAAATAAATGTAACTTCTTCATACTAGTGATGAATTGACAATTAACTCTATCAAGCAACTTGTCACTGGATACTGCGCAAAATGTTTTGCGAAAATATATTTTTCTAGCATAAATACCGAACTGACGCGTTACAGTAGTGGGGAAAATAAAATAACGGATAGCGTAACAGCGGTGATCAATAGAACATCTTCGATGTATTCGCCCATAAAACCGGTTAGCTACAAACAGAAAACCGGATAGCGAGAAAACGGATCGCAAAGAGATATCATTACAAAACACATAAACGAGTACTCAAATTTGATTCTCTATCAACACAGTATGCGAGGGTTATTTATTGTTCCTAAGTATAGCCTGAAATTTTCGCCAACTGTGAAAAATGCACGATCATCGCTTCATTCATAACTTGATGTGTAGTTGTAGAACACTCGTCAAATCACATTTTACATTGATACCTTCAACCGATCCGTTCTCCCGATTACCGGTTCAAATGCTTATAAAGTAACCCTGGTGTTTTATTCCGGGGAAGTGTCGATATATACAATGGCATCCAAACGAAGATATAACATTTTCTTCTCGCCGCCCACCAAGAAGCGGAAAGTGATCTCTTTGCAAAGTAAGATCGACATAATAAAGCGCAAGGAGATGGGCGAAAGGACCTCGGCCATAGCTCGTTCTTTAGACATGTCCAGTTCGACGATAGCCACCATTTTGAAGAGCAAGGAAACGGTCGAGAGGATCGCCCGGTCTTCCACAACGCCGCTGAGCGATCTTTGCCTGGCAAGGGAACGAGATTCTATCATGTCCGAAATGGAGGCGATTCTTAGCGACTGGATAACAGATCAGAACCTCTATGGTGGGGAGCTATCTTTTGGTGAAATCCAGAGAAAAGCCCTCAGCATATGGCAAGATCTCAAAGAGCAGAAAGAGGCAATGCAGGATGACATTAATAATGACTGTGACAAAAAACCTCAGAACCAGACATTCATCGCAAGCAGGGGCTGGTTTAACCGGTTTCGAAAACGTTTTAATCTCATTCCTGAACACGAGGCCGTTGTAGAATACAGCACCAGCTTCATAGTGGATAGATACTGCGAAGAACTAAAAAAAGTCTTTTCCGAACGAGGTTATGACCCCCGGCAGGTTTTCAGTTTTGATGAGATTATACTACGCTGGAAGAATCTGCCGGAGGGAACTTTGGCCTGTTGGACGAAAAGGCTTACCCCAGTGTTGAAAAACGCTAGGGACCCACTGACATTGGTATTAGGGGGCAACGCGAGTGGGGACTTCAAGTTGAAACCATGTGTCGTTTATCATACGGAGAACCCTTGCGCACTAAAAGGGTACTCTAAGATGTCCCTTCCAGTATATTACAGATCCACGGACGATGCTAGATTGTCAGGGAGCGTGTGTTACGACTATTTAAAAGGCTGCGTGGGTCCTTCCGTCGAACAGTATTTAAAAGAAAATAACCTACCCAATAAGGCACTGTTTTTATTAAGAGATTCTCCAGGACATCCGGAATCCCTACGGGATGCATGCCCCCACATCGAAGTAGAGTTTTTTCCACCAGTCATAGCTTATGCTTTGATGCCGTCAGACTACGGCATCGCAGACACCTTCAGAGCGCTTTATTTCGGGAATCTCGTTAACCGGATTATCGATAAGGGAGAGAAAAATCAAAAACTTTCCCCGTACAATATTTGGAAGAAATACACAATACGAGACGCATTAGAAAATATCCACTTGGCTTGGCGTAAAGTTCAAAAGGGTACGATGAACATCGCATGGTGTAAGACTTGGCCTGAATCATTGACTGAGCTTAATGATATTCCAGATCTTGGTGCCATAAAGACCGATATTATCATCAAGGCGAACTTGGCGGGGGTCGAGGGGTTTGACGTTACTGGGGTAAGCGAAGTCTTGCAGGACGGAGCAGAAGTGACTCCCGAGGATTTGAAGGAGTTCAAAAAAGAGCGGGTGGGGTGCGAACGTTTGAGTGATGAATCCATGAGAAGTTTGAGCATGGATGTATTGGCCAAATTTTTATCAAAAATGGATGATGTCATCCACACTTGTAGGGAGAGTGACATCAAAAGGGAACGTGGAGAGTCCGTAGCACAAGGCATAGAGGAAAGTATTGCATGTTACAGAGAACTATATGAGAAAAGGCTGAAAGCATACGGGTTGAGTTCATGATATAATGGACGGCTTGGGTCTGATACGGCCCAGCGGACCAATTGATGAACTAGAGGAGAAGTGCCGAGGGAGGTGTAATGGTTCTGGTTGAAGTAGATGTGGTTGACCAAATCAATTCAAGATTTTGGAAAATACATTTCAACCAATAGGGGAGGGAAATGGAAGCATTCGCAATGCTTGTTCACTTAGGTTTCTTTGTTTACCTGGTAAGATTTCTCTTTATAAAACATTAAATTTATACAATGCACTTAAAAAGAAAGCACAGAATAGAAAACCTATATCATACTTGGCAATACTAACTATATTCTATTCTTTTCTTAGATTTGCTAGCCTTTATACGGAATATTTAAATTTATGCTTCATTGATTTTTCATTAAAAAGCTGCTGATATTTTTTTTTTGTTGGTTAGCACTTAACCAAGCTTCTTTTATTTTTTCTTCTTAAATTAAAAGAAACACGTGAATATAGTAATGATGAATATTGGCAGAGCTCGAATCCATGTCTGCAGGGAAGGAGGGTAAAGTATTTAGTGGATGAAGCTCTAGCGCATTTACGAGGCTATTTTTTTGTTCTTCCAGGAATTAGTAAAACCTTTAATGGATTTTAATCAGATTCACTCCAATCATTTGTTGAGATGAGAATGCACTTATTGAATATTTTAACTGGACTCTTGTCAAGCAGGGAATTAAGGAAAGGAATATATATTATATACATAATGGAAAGATATATATATATACATATGGGAAAGAATGAATCCTATGTGTGAGATTTATAACTCTCACTTATGTGACCAGACACTACAGTATGAGTCGACTTTTTTGGAATTACTTAGACCCATAGAAGTAAAAAATAAGATTTGATATGTTATCAATCAGGCAGCAGATTCGAGCACTGTGATAAAACGCTCTCATGACAAAGAGCGCACTCATTAAAACTTAATATCCAGTAGCCATAAATTATGCTATTGTACTGACTATACAAGTTAAAAAATGCAGTAAAACAACGCAATAAAAGAATGTAAAATACAACCTGCATCACCTATAAAATCGTCACTTTTCGCTATTTAGTTTCCTAATTCGTGGTTTGATGTGCATAGAAGTCCCTGGAGCAAAAGTAAAATAGAGGCATTTGGTGAAAGGGGCCTTCTTATGTAGTACAGTGTAAGTATAAATGTATAAAGTAATTAACAGTATTTATGAACCTGTGAAAGGACGATTTACAGTTATAGGTGAAGAGACTTCCAAGCTCAGAAAATCAGGCGTTGAAGAACTCCTACTAACAGAAGGCCTGCAACAAGAGGAAATTAAATATATATAGAATAAATATATATACCATACTTATACGCATGCTTATCTGTAAGAAGCTGCTATTCAGCCTAGTCCTATCCCTACTTATTTTCAATCGTGAGATTTTGAGTAACTGTTTTCCTGGTATGGCTCATTTCATCATCCATCGTGTTCTTCTTTGCTTTGTTACTGCAAAATATGAAGATTAAAAATTCCCGACAAACATACAGCTTATAAAGCAAGCACACAGCGTATCAAAGACTTTTGTTAGTCTATTAACGATGGACACTCAAAGAAATGTGAGACTAAGTATCTGAGGAGTTGGACTAGTCAACTATTCAAGAACCAAACCAAAAGGTATACAAATAATTACCTTAGTACAGATCTTCTTCTCATGTGAGGTAGTTTGCATTTGCTCTCATCAGGGCATTGACCGCTTTCGTAATAATCCGGACAACACTTTATGTGCTGCATCTTACACTACATTCATTATTCCACAAGACAAGAAGTTTTAGTGGTATTCTGATAAGAGTTAATTGATAAATAAAGCTGGAGAAATTCAACCTTTACCTTATCGGCTTCTGAGCAATAACCAGTAGTTGCAAAGGTTCTGCAAACCGGGGCGTTCTTGCCTAGGTAAACGTGTAAGTAGGGGCAGTTCGCGAGAGAGCATTTTCCACGCAGGAAATAGATACATAAGGGAGTCTATAAAGAATAAAGTCTTAGTAAATTTTTTGAGACTACAACTCTGAACCAATTCAAAAGGTCAATATTCTATATATGTATATATGTTTGCAAGCCATCATCAATAGAATATATTCATAGAAGTGTCGGACCATATGCTGCCAGAAAATCAGTGATTACTTATATAGATCCCTAAATGTAACTTACTTTTTCCTTAACGATCTTGTGTGAAAAGGAGCAGTTCGCATCTCTGCAAGTACCTCTCAAAAACCTGTAACAGATCATATTAGCAGTAATTCTTAACAGTATTTTCGATACACCATGAATATCAAGATCTAGTGGGCTGTAGTTTCGAGACCCCTTCTCTAGGGCTAGATATTTCTCTTCCACCTAAACCTACCTCGTACACACAGCTATCCTTGATGGATCGTGAATAAACTTGCAGTCATCTCCGCGGATGCATTTGCCAAACCTGATAAATAACTTACATTAGCAGAAAGAACTATATGTCTGTGGGAAGAATATTTATATAAATTGTATAATTTTACCTTCCAAAGTATATGCAGTGATGCTGCTCTCCGGCCTTCTTCTTATTTCGTTTCGAAAATGCCGTCTGATGGCTTTTCATAACCGCACGACTTGTGGCAGAGTAAAACAGAAGATAGTGTAAAAAATACAGTATCTTTATTACCTAACCCTTAGAAACATTAGGACTGGTTTACCAGCATAAAACCTGTACACTTGGTTGGCGTGGTTTATCGCCAAGCAAAATCAGTCTGTAATTTCCATAACTTAACTAATACACCCTAGCAACAATGTTGAGTTACTACTGCCTGACCAATCTGGGTATGGGGCTGTTCAGTGCTCAAAGGCATCATTTCTTACATTATATAATATAGAAAAAAATAACAGATAGCATTGAACTTACTTGGCTAGAGCTTGCTTGACCGTAACATGGTGCCTGTTTGGCGTCAATCCTAAAAAAATAAAAGGACAATAGATTTTCAAAACGCTGTAGCATAGTAAACTTTGTTTGAATTTGTAATCATGAATAATAGATATTATAAATAACAGCTAACCCCACGCATGATAAGTTCCAGAAAAGTGATTCAGCGCAAAACCAGGTCATTATAACATTAGTTCTTCAATCCTAGGTTTCTTTTACATAAGCACTTTCGTCTCAACATGGATTAGTCAGCTACAAAAGTGTATATGGAAAGCTATACAAGCACATCCACCCCCCATAAATTACTGAGGATGACTAACTGAATAATGAAATGTCTAAATTTTTTTCATTAGATTCGTTCTCTTTTTTGATATTGACTCAAGACTGATAATATTTCCAGTCGCAGGACTCTAGTTGCAGACGAGCGATATAGAGAAGCAAAGTTTCAGGTAGGGTATTAGTGCATATATATATATCAATAGATCACCTGAAGAAGCTTTCTTTGTCTGAGTGTTTTGAACCTGCTTGTGTGATCGCAGTCGCCTGTCTATAACCCTTGTGCTTTTAAGTCTGATATTAAAAATGACAACAAATAAATCTATTATGCACTACTGTGAATTCTATATAGAATGTATATATAGAGTGTAACTCCCACCTACCTGACTAAATTAGTTCTATTTATGCTTTGCTCAGTTTTTCCACCGGTTGTGCGATTCAGTTTGTACGGATTGGAGTCCTGAATATCAATGTCACAAACAGGTAAGTTAATGACAATAGAAAATACACCATTTCCTC
>QRAM01000116.1:75824-248005 GCA_013436055.1 Halocynthia roretzi
TTACTGAGGATGGCTGAGTCCTCAGAACTATTTGATTGGTTCTTCTTTTTGATATTGACTCAAGACTGATAATATTTCCAGTCGCAGGACTCTAGTTGCAGACGAGCGATATAGAGAAGCAAAGTTTCAGGTAGGGTATTAGTGCATATATATATATCAATAGATCACCTGAAGAAGCTTTCTTTGTCTGAGTGTTTTGAACCTGCTTGTGTGATCGCAGTCGTCTGTCTATAACCCTTGTACTTCTAAGTCTGATATTAAAAATGACAACAAATAAATCTATTATGCACTGCTGTGAATTCTATATAGAATGTATATATAGAGTGTAACTCCCACCTACCTGACTAAATTAGTTCTATTTATGCTTTGCTCAGTTTTTCCACCGGTTGTGCGATTCAGTTTGTACGGATTGGAGTCCTGAATATCAATGTCACAAACAGGTAAGTTAATGACAATAGAAAATACACCATTTCCTCGATGTTCCAGTGATATTGAGAACTAAAATTTGGAGACTGAATCGGAGACATGTAGATTTGCATACTAAAGAACAGACAAATTATAAGGGCCCGAACCTTGTTCTATATCATTAAAGATTAATTTTACCTTGACGTAAGTCACAGAAGAATGGTTGGGCCGATTCCTAGTTCTACAAAAAAAATCAGAAATTTTGGAAAATATTGAGTTAGTAATTGAGAAGTTCTCATGCAAACAAAGACCCTCTAAAAACAGAAAAAATGGGTCTCTGGACAAGGCAAGAAAAGATAGTCCAGGTTTTCAGTTTTCTTAATATAATGATATACCTCTGTTTCAGAGACCACTTCTGAAAAACTTTCCCTGAATCATTCTTGTAATTTTTATTGCATGCAGTAAACTCTCTCTGTCGATTGCTATGGGACAAGTTTGTAGCTTTGTTCGCAGTAATTAACACACTAGGTTCTTTCGTTGTAGATGTCCGAGACCCAGCCTCTTTTCTTCGATCCAGTTTTCTCGACGATTTGACATTGACGGTCGCGGACGTGTCCTGAGCGGAATCTGTGCCGTCTTGTTCTGGATCTTTTGACCATTTGTATCTAGAACTGAACAAAACTCCTGTCTTGCGTGCCATCACAGTTGGTGAGGGAGGTGTTTTTGTGGTGAATTTGACAAACTTAAGAACAGTAATCAAAAATATACATTCAAAATTTTATACGGTTTTACAACTTATTTTAAAAATACTTACCTTACGAACATGTCTGTGAGGAGAAGTTAGTTTGACCCTGAAAGAAATTAAGTGAAGAAACTAAACTCAGTGTTGCAAAAATTCTGGGCCAACCAACTCTTCCTAATCCAGTTTCAAAAACAAGGTATTCTAGGCACTCTAGGCAAGATCGAGTGGCAGAGATTTTTTCATGTATAACAGGGTTGTAACATTGTATATGCATTTTACTGGGCCAGAAAATTAGTTTTCAATGAGAATAATTCATTTGTCAATTTACAGTTTTCATCCAACTTGGATGGCACATGAGCGGCTACCGTCAACAATTCCATCTTTTTTCGTTTTATATGATTGTATGATTTAATTTATTATGCATATACATTTCAAGTTGGAATGGAACAGTAAAAAATCTTGCGGTGGGTCCGGATGTGGCCTGCAGTCCGGAGTTTGAAGTCTCCTTGATTTAAGAGATGAATTACAAACATTTTGCAATGACATATACCTTTTATTAGAAGTTGCTGGCATCTCCCAGCGATACTGTGAATCATTCGTCCTTTTCTTGGGAGCATTATTCGATTCCTTATGATTTCGGATCAAGGCTGAATAAATAAAAGATTAATTTTACATTTCATTCCTGTATTGAAAACCGAGGCTATCGAGTCTTGAGTGGTGGTCATTTTGTGAAGTCTAATAGATTAAACAAGTACCAACCGGCTAACTGTAAATTTTAATACCAGAATTGTGGTATCACAACTCTCAGCTCTTTTCTCTTTCAAGTTAACTATGACTGCAGCTATTGCACTAGGGGAGTAAAAAAGTAGGGAAACGTGCAGCACTTTTTTTCTAGTATCTAGTTTCTAGTCCCTGCCCTAAATAAGTAAATCGACTTACTAGACCAATATTGGATTTCTTTCTCGAGGGTATTGTTAACATTGGACATAGCAGTCAGTAAATCTAAACAGATTTATAATCCTAAAATCTGGAAGTAGTAAATATAGATTAGTTTGCTGCATTATTATATCCAAACAAACTCCACGTCACCCACGAACACCTTCTACGACTTACGGCTGTTACTTCTTGCCTGAAACCTTTCCCTTAGGACTAGGTCAACACCGAAATCCTACTTGTCAAAAGCGGTGGAGCGTGGGGCGTGAAAAAAAAAACTTGTTTCTAAACTTGAATTAACGGGAATTTTCAATTACAAGAACCTTGCTAATATAAATGAATCAAATCAATTGGAATTGAGAACCCAAATTACAATTACAGAAATTTATCACGTTCTTTCTTGAGGCTGGCTGAGCAACCATTTATGAAGCAAATATAACGTTTTGTGACATCTAGTGGCTTAATTGTGGACTCGATACAAGACGCTTTTCAAATACTCACGCTATGAAATATGAATTGACGTTTACAAAGGTGTTTAGCTTGCTTGGTCTCGACTTAACGTAGAGATAAGTGTGTTACTGTACTACATAAAGGGTCCTGGAATCGTTAAATCGGTGTAACATCGTTCCAATTAAACTTTTCTGTTGTTCAGGCACAGTGCTACTACACTGGTAATACTAGGATAGGATTATATTTAGTAATTGATCCCCAATATGAAATATCATATTATCCACGTATACCCGCTCGCCCCAATTACCTATAGCAAATAGTGTATAGAATGGAAATAGATATATTTCCATACCGCTACAGAAGGTGACAATAATGCCATAATGACACAACGAGACTGTACAGTAATGAAAATCGCCAGATGGCAGTCAAGATTCTCTTATCGCGGAAAAAATATATCGTCGGAAAGTGACATTTTAATTAAAATCATTGCTGTTCCTTGTAAAAACCTACAATGTTGTGTATTTGACAAGATTAAAATAGAGCGCAGGGTACAAGTGGGAACAATTAGTCCAAATGTCTAAAACCCGGGCCCATGCATGTTTCTGCTGATTCTTTGAAGACTCATAAAATTCATTACAAATACAGTTTACAGGTATTATCGATTTATATGTAACCGTATCTCGGCTCTGCAATAAACAATTCTATAATTACAGTGTTGGTATTTGCCAGAGATTAAAACGCATTGCTCTTCTGTTAAATAAAGAAAACGTGCCCTGTAATCGTTTTTTTATGTTTTGAAACACATTTATTTATATAATTTCGCTTATTAAAAATTTCATTCTTCAAATCTTTATCCATCATCTATGACGACAAAGGTAATCTGCATGGAATGTCGTGCCATTTATATTTCATCACTTTATCAAAGATTTCATTTTCCAAGTAAAATATCCGTCATTTATGGCGTCATGAAGTATTGTGTAATTTTAATAATAATTTTATCACTTCGTCAAAGATTTCATTCGTCAAGGAAATATCCGTCATTTATGACCTCATGAAATTTTGTGTAATTAAAATAATAATTTAATCTTTAGTGTTTATTAACCCTGTTTCAATTTACCACGAAGTTAAATCCACGTAACACGGTCCACGGAACGATAGGCAGTGTTTTCATTTTTGTGGTCACCGTTGGCGAGTGACAGAGCGGCGTAACGTCTGTCAGACTGCTGACCGAGCCAATAAGGGAGAAGCTAATTTGCCGGCACTCGCCAGACTCGTCAATCGCATGACCGACCTTCAGCAGCAATGAAAAAGGGGTCGTTCTCTATTCCCCTCTCACACCTCAAGTTTTTTAGGGTTGAAGTTATTTTCACCAATAACATAACAAGTAATATGGGAAAATTCGGATGCACGAAATTACCCGACACAAATGCTCAAAAACGTAGGGCCTATAATATTTGCTTCTCTAACTAGTATGTTAATACGGCTATCGTTATGCGGTGAAGGAAGTAATGTACTGTGTACTTCGGTACACACATCACATCAAGAACTGAAGCGTACGTTTGAACTCTGTAAGTTAACAGTGCTCCGTGAGTTAACTTACTCTCTGGTTATGAAAATACAGTAATTCAAAGGACTGTAATGAGAGCCCCGTTGTCGCGTGACTCTACGTGCACCTCGATTACTTCAAAGCGGACCTACATTCAAATTTACAGTGTACTATTAAAGAGATACCTCAGCCGGATGCAGGTATTTTTTCAATAGCTTGGTTAAGCCGTACAAAATATTGAGTAATCCAATCATACTTTTTTACAAGAAGACAAAAGACGGGTTGGTTTATGAGGTAAATATGGAGTATATGATGTTCCCTTATATAGACAATATTTCTTTACCTCCCCCTGTCGTGCGGAAGCAATCGGTCATGTGAGGCCCGATATAAATGATGTAAGATATTCACCACATTCATGCAAATGCGAATACAATTAACCAGAAAAGTGACTCAAAAATGAGCCCGACATTGTTCGCTAGTAGGGTTTTGTAAATATGACGAACCTCGTACTTGGTGACGTAAATTAAAACAATTATAGTTAGTCAAAAAACAGTAAGATACCAGTGGCAACGAAGGAATAGCAGCATCTTGGAAACCACCTCATTCAGGGGAATGGATGTTATATTCATGGACGAACTAACCATTCAGCAAAAGTAGCACAAACTACAGGCCACGCGCTATACGCTTGCAAGCTATCTAATCCAATTCACCACTTGCTCTTTTACTGTTGTAATATATTGCCTTCATCTTTTGTGAACGATTGGGTATTAAAGTTAGCAATCTAAGCTAGTACCGACCTTAATCGGGGTCATTGTTTCGCAGTTCTAGATAACTGCATCGTAATTCCAGCGTAAATTATTCCCATGATATTAGCTTGTCACTCGCAAAATCATTTCCATTTTCTGCAAAAGGCCTTTTACGCTACTGGATAACGAAATTACGGATTGTGGTTTTTAACTTGGGCCCTGCACCCAACATTTGCTACAAGTTATTTGCTACCCGCTCTGGTTATAATTGGTCATGTCCTCCACGTGCGAGGTTCCAGTTGATCATTACATCTGTGTTCTAGCCATCCTCTGTATGCCAGAAAATATGAGGCAAATGTATTCAAAGGAGTACCAATCCAATCATTTATCATTTTCAAACGGTTTTATAATACATTTTTCAAACTCGAACAAGCGTTTGCATGCAGCGTTAAATCATCGGGGTTTAGTAGTACCGAGTCTACGAATCCAGTCTATTCTGGTGTGTAAGATGCATTAGGAGTAGGCCAGGCAGAACCAGTAGGTTAGAGAGTACACTGCAATTATGCAACACGCTTCATTTTATCAGCCGTACCTTATCGCAAGCATATTTCGTAACAGGTTAACCCGTAACCATTCATAATACTTAATTAGAATGTATGTTATAAAAATTTCATTTATTCTGCAAGACAGAACGCTATTTGTCGCGTTCAACGATCGAATAATACCTTTGGTATAAACTGCAATAGAGATGTGAACGGGGATTGTATGTTACCGAAACTAAATTCCTAATATTAGTCAAACTGCGAATATAATGGGTTGCTACATTTTGGTTGCTTTACTTTTCTTCATCGTCACAGAATAGTAAGAAGCCTTTTTAGACGCGAATTGAGAAGAACATGTACATACAGCTCCGTAGAGTAAGGAAGTTAAGGTGTTATAGCTTCTGTAAGTATGAAAACTATGTTGTGTACAGAGAATGACGGTTCAAACTTATTTTTTTCGATTGTGTGGCACCATTCAAATATCTTACTTTGTTCTGGTGGCTGGTTGGTTATCTATTAAAAATTACTTTAGTGTGCTTTGGTTCTGATCAAATATACCTAAATAGTAACTCCAAAGTCTTCAAATATGTGGTCTGGGAACATCGGTGAAATTACCTGAACATATTAACTTATAACCATTATTTGGGTTAGTTCTGGTTCCTAATAGCAAATGTCTAGGAAATGTTTGAAGCCATTTTGCGCAGTACCAAGGTAAGAAAACAGGGTCAAATCCGATGAGCTGTTGTTATAGGACTAGCATGAGCATCTACTGAAGGACTGTATCGCATTACTCTACAACATGTTGTTCTGTAAACAGATGGACTAAATTACTGCTAAATGTTCTCTCACAGTACGAGCCGTTCGTGTGGCTATAGCAAATAATTTGCGCGCAATAAATATAGATAGCACTTGGAAGGACAAAAGACCTGGGCCCGTATCACAACCTATAGCAAACAAGTAAGCTATAAATATCGAAACTGCACAAATTTATAACCGCGAAACATACGTATAGTTTCTTAACATCACGCTTGTAAGAATGAGTGGGAATTTTTTCACATGCACCAAATGGTGCAGTATTATCAGGCCCCATTGTACCATAATTTTGAGCTGAATAGTGACTATTGCTATATGCATATACGTTTCTATTGCATCGTATTTATATAGCAATCGAGCGTGTAGCCGCTATTCGAAAACGAAGCAAATATTTGCCAAACGAGCAGGAAGAAATAAAAAATAAACAGTTATAGGAAATATAAAAAAAGCCGGTGTGCAAGAGGGAGATAACGCAAGTCTTGCGCAATATGCAATTGCCGTGGTACAAGCGTTGAACCCAAGATTATGCTTCGCTTCACGCATGATTTACGGTTGGAACTTATGTGGTACCATGCAATATCGGTGATCTTCGATTTGAATAACCCGTCGGAGTGGAAGTGGGATTTAGTTAAAAGGAGCTGCTCTAGTATGCGGTTCACGCCATTTTTCTGAGGGGCTCGAATTAAGAGTGAGGGCTGTAATTCGAATAGAAAAATTATTAATTATTGTATTGCAGCATAAGACCAACCAAGTACTTTAGGGGCTGCAACCCAGGGGCTCCCGATAGCTGGGTGGGCTCCAAAAAGGTTCAGTTTATATACTGTATATTCAGTATACATACTGCTGTGAAATCGGGCTGCAGTTCCTGTAAACTGTTGACTAAAAGAAAAAAACAAGAACCTCTTCAGTTCATAGCAACTATATACTCCCGTTTACCCTAGATGAAAAGCCGAAAACAAGAAAACAAATAAAAGACCATGTGCGAGAACAAATGAACTTTGACCCGACGACTATCACCAGAGATGAATTTCATCCACTACATTATTTATGTACCATATTGACTCGAGTGTAAGTCGAGGTTCACCTGAAAGGTACTCCAAAATTAATAACCCCACTTATAGTCAATTCACTTATACTTATACTGTATTTATTTTTTCTTGCGAAGTAAGAACGAAATGTTGTTTATCGGGACGATATTAAACGAGGTTCAGCTGTTTTAATCGAACCAAGACCACGTAATAACCTCTAGAAGGTTTGATTGTACTTTTAATCCGACAAAGAAGACGATAAAAATGAAGTGACTCACAAATACGTACTGAACGATACGAAAGACTGTCTCAAAGTCCAGAATCGATCTCATAGGAGGAAAGGAAGACATAATAAATCAGATATACGTATCAGTTCACAAGACATATCGATGACCCAAATATCACTTAATTACTACTCACATACGTTGTCATTTCGCTGCGCAAGTCATATCTCAAAAACAAAATCAAACGGGTGGAGATATAAAAAACATATTTGTTTATTTCAGCATTATGCGCTACGGCTAAGGCCAATTAGGGTCGTGTCGATCACACTGCTGACCACTTTACTGACCGACGAAAGTAAGATGACGCAGTTTGTTTTCTGCAACGGTCAGTGAAAACAAGATATTGAGGGTCATTACCGGTTGGCGATAAAAAATATTTTTCCTATCGTTGCGGGAGTTGTTTATTCGCATGCACGATACTCAACAGAGGACCACAATTCTCATTACAGGCAACCGCTAATATTATTATGTTCGTTGTTGGAAGTGATGTTATTGCTTAATGCTTTTTGTTTTTCCAACGGGACTTGATAAGCGACGAGAGAATTAGTGGAAGTATGCATTGAGGCATAGCGGTGTCGGCAGATAAATAAGGTTCACAGCTAAGGAAAGTCACTTGTAATATGTAAAATCATACATACGTGTCCTCAAGATTCGATATACATTCTGAGTGTAATTTGGATACTGCGCATATTGAACTAGTTGGAGGAATACACGATGTTAGGGTTAGACTCTAACATCTTCGTAGGGTTAATTTACCTAAGTATTAAGGACAATATCAATTGGGATCAAAGCTTCGTACTGATACTAAATCGACCTCATAGATATACAGGACATTAATATGCGAATGCATTCGAAACCAGGCAGAAAACAACAGCCAAGTGCAGGAAGAAAGCATGGGTAAACATGTAATGCTTTGCAACTTGAGCACGGCAGCGAAGTAAAGAGAAAGTATATACGCGGAAGAGAACGTACGTACGAAGAAGGCCGCTCGAGATTTATCCGCACCTAACTGGTTGCTCGTTTCGTTACTCAACAAAAGAAAGACCTATAAAACGCTGTGAAGAGTAGGCAAAGCGAGATTGTAGCCGTATGAAAAAACATTGCACAATCTCAGACTGATTCGAGCGCCGTAACAAAGAAAACAAAACGGTCTTGGAAAAAACGGACCAGTACCTATTACAAAAGATCACGCTCTAACTCCTCTAGAATTATCGTCAGCTGATCACGCAATGCTCGACGCAGTAGATATGCGAGATATACAATTTCCCATTGGTTAGGTAACCGGCTTTACAGAGAGACGTCACGCTCTCTATAAACACCGAGATACTCGTTATATTCCAGTCAGCTGTTTGTTCAGCGCAGCAGAAAAAGAACTCGTTCTAGTTTTTAGCAAGCCCGCAGCCAAATTCAGGCTCATTTTCGCTCGGAGCTCTGGAGTGGGCAACGCGAAAATGACTAGAGTATCATAGCAATTAAACAATTTCTTGCTAGAGCTAAAAGCAAGTGCATTTCTATAGTTTAGCATTGGAACAGACAATGAAAGGCGAAAGATGAATGCAGCAATCGGGGTGTAGGGGTTGCAAACTAGAAAGAAGTAGTCAAAAGGACTGTACATAAATGCTATAGAATTTAGAAAGGTACAAATGATGTATGGTAATGCAGTCATCTATAGGCGGGTCGGGATTAAAAAGCTCATTCCAATTAAGTGATTTGGTGAATAGGGAGCGATGTAACGTTAGGAACGGGTGTTATACGCTTCTATGCAACATATTTCTATATGTGATTGAGGATGTGCGATAGCCATTGCTGAAAAGTACGGACCAGACCTATATTTTTCTAGTTCGTAACGAGCATATTCTGTACAGCGTATAGCTTAGTGTTGTAATCAAGGTTACTTAGTTTGAATAATAAATATCATAGCTCTATGACTTCATTTATGACTCTGTTACCTTTAAAATATATTTTATAACCGTTATATTTTTTCGACAGAATACCTTTACCAAAACCAACCATATTCTACAATATAAAGAACTATCTACTGTATACTACTATATACGGCCACTGCATAGCTTGTACATTTACGACAGTTAGATACAACTCAGGCTCTCTGCTAACACGTATCCTCGTGAAACCAACCACCATAACAATCTACGAAAATTCCGAATGGTCAACTGCGACTTCGACATAGGTGGTAGTAGCATCGGCAACCAACGTACAATAACCAACATGGATACCCAAACCATGGCAGTGTACAACGTCGCATCTTACACGCATCCATTGCGATCTCAACAAGAGTCTCTATTGTGCAATCCCTACACGGGTGCGTACGTAAATCAACAGCAACAGATAACCCCGGCTAGCGCTTTCGTTAAACAAGAACGGTACAGCGTCGACGATATTCCAAGCACCCTAGGTCAGGGTAGGAGCGAGGGATTCGTTTACGCTAACACCAGATCAGCGCAATCAAGTCCGGCAAACTCTCCACAGACATGTCCTTCGCTTGCTCCCTCTCCAGATATGAATAACTCGACTACAACGCAAGACCGGAAGCAGGAAGTAGAAGGCTATTGGTCCAACGCAGCTACAGTGAACAGCAGCGAAGCTCAAAGTCTTTGCGACTCGTCGGCGATAGAAGAGGAGTGCTTTAACGAACTGATCGACAATTACGACGCATCATTTTCGCAGATGAATTCCGTACGACAACCGGATGGTAGCTTCTCCACAAATTACTCGAATACAGGACTGACTGCGTTAACCCCAAATCAACTACAGAACACCTGCTACAGTCAATATCATCCCCAGGTACCAGAGACGCCCGGACTTTATCAAACCCCTTCCCATCAGATGCTGACCTACAGATTTTCCAGCGAGTCGGAGTCAAACCTTTCCTCCGATAAACTTTACTCTACTCCGCAGACAACAAGCATCCTATCGGGCGGCGTACCACTCGAACATTCCT
Source organism: Halocynthia roretzi (assembly GCA_013436055.1). NCBI lineage: Eukaryota > Metazoa > Chordata > Ascidiacea > Stolidobranchia > Pyuridae > Halocynthia > Halocynthia roretzi. Next base: position 86,273 of record QRAM01000116.1, read on the forward strand.
CCTGGAGTTCGTACAACAGCATGAGCGAAGGAAGCGAGGCGAGCGAAAGCGAAGTAAATTTTTCGAAGAAATGTGTTATTACGGAGATGGGGAACAAAACACGAACAAATTACAAGACTTCGCCGACAAGCTACAGCGATTCGGAGATGCTACCTGATGGCGATTTGATAACGATGTCAGTGCGGGAGCTCAATCGATGGGTGCGCGGATGGAGGTACGAATCTTTTTTTTAGAAAATTATTAGATCGGGGGAATGGGTATCTTTGGGGATATCAATGGATAGTCTGCGTGGATTCGAGGTGGGTGAAAAGATTTCTTTGTATAAACGATATAGCAGGCAATGAAATTTGACTGGTGCACAACAGCTCGAGTAGTCCTGCTATATTATCTACAGGACTAGCTCTTGTACTTGTAGCTTGTATCGCAGTTTTGCAACAGTAAAAGTAGGTGTCCACATAGTAAAGCTAGTGAAACATCTAGGTGTAAAGCGATACGGCCAGAGTCCAATGAACAGGCTTTGTTTCGGTCCGCTGAAGGAAGTCTAGAGTCTGGCCGTACAAAGTCGTCCCGTATTAAGTTTCTAAACCATCTTATCTGAAACATTGCAATCGCACATTACAGTGTTCTTTTATTTCTGCAGCAAAGACCAAGTTATTGCGCTGAAGCAAAGAAGGCGAACGTTGAAAAACAGAGGCTATGCACAGAGCTGTAGAAGCAAAAGAGTAATGCAACGTAGCCTCCTAGAAAATGAGAAACGTGACCTCGAAAGCCAGGTAACCAGGTTATAATTATAACGCTAAGGGTGGTACTCTTCCTTTAGATAACAAGCAATACATTATTTTTAAAGCATACACTTTAAAAATCATTTGAGGGAAAAAATGGTAATGAAAATAAACTTAGCTAATGGGATAATACAACAGCATGAATGTTCCAATCTGTGATCCCAATTCCTCCCCGGAACTTAATTCTCCTATGCAGTAGCCGGTTATATACGTCATACAAACCAACAAGATAGTGTTTGTATAGTGTCTACTGCCTACGTAATAGGTGATGACGACAAAACCGCGATTTTATGACGTAGTAGCGAGCATGACGTAGAATCACTACTCGCAGTGAAGCAAAATTAGTAAATACTGAAAAAAACACCAGTCATTGTGTACGAGGTTTTGCTGGCGTGTTTAAGTAATGGTTGCCGCGCTGTTACCCCAACCCTCAATAAATATATTTGACCCGAATTTGAACCTTTTTTTAAAGTTAAGCAAGGGAGTTATAAAGCGTCAATATTGATATGCCTTTTACCAGTCTGTCTCTAACGTAGCAAAATTCTTCTGTTTGAGAATACACAAGTCCATGCCAACTTGACAGCGCGGCTCACCAAAAATACACTAATCTCGAAATATCACTGCAACTTAATTTCACTCGTGTCAATTTGACCCTAAATTTGCTTGATTTGGTGTGTTCGTCAAATAATAGCGGTTAATTAATATTGAATTTCCCGAAACTTGCGTGTTTACCAGCTTTGACCGCTGCACGTACGCATGTTTGAGAGAAGGGATCGAATTCGAGAGTAAGATCGGGAAAATTAAACGGCTCGTTGCGGGAAAAAAGTGGCTTGGAGACCTGGCGTGCAAGTTAATAATTGACCCTATTGTTTGATATCGAAAGTAAGTTACGGTACAGTGTAGCGAATAGGTAAAGGATCAAAAATACGATGCGTTATGTGAAAGTTTGTTAAGCGCTTTTGCCCAAACTGGCTCATTATATAATTTTTGCACCACAACGTTGTTGAAAAACAAAGTTTGCCAAATAAAAATCTTCAAAATAAATTCTCAAATACTGTATGTACTATTTTTCGTTTTCTTTTTTTGCAGGTAAATTATCTCAAACAACACCTAACACTCACGATACAGGAAAGGGACTCGTACAGAGCCAAATACGAACGCCTGCGCAAACTCCATTTGGAACAGCAGCAACTGATGCACCAACAGCAGGGCCAAGCGCAGAGCCAACAGCCAGGACAGTTGTTACAATGCGAAACAGAAATAAACACATCCATGCATAATTTGACGACAGATTTGTACCTTTAAACCAGCGGTCTCCTAGCTGGAATTCTAGCTTATTTACACGTTAACGGAGATATTGGAAGACAACCTTTCTACGTTTCGTTACTGTATATGCAAGTCTGATGAGCCAAAATCGCGCTGGAACGCTTTTATACAAAACTGAGTTTGAGATTACTGTGGGCGAAAACGAACAACAAAATTTTCGCGTTTTTTTTTAGCGAAATAACGATATGCTATTTCGCCTTCTAATTTTTTTCTCCGCCATAACCTTTTTATTTTATTTTATAGAACAAAGCTTTATTAATAATGTACATTCCGTAAGCGAAGACCGTTACACATATTTAAGCCTTCTGTAAGTAAACTACGTCAGTTTTTCGCCAAAATGTCATCCATGACCTTCGACATTATCTCATGACCTAGTTATGTTCCAAGTCACCAGTTCATTCCCACTGTTATGCTTTTGGATGTTCCACTAACCCTCCCTACTCGCCTCCCTTCGACTTATCTTTCTGGCAAAGATAAGCCGGTCGTTCTATCTTCGTAAGCGGTGAAAGTAAACAAGAGTTACCGGAGGAAAGCGATTTGTTTACGCGGAATGACTTAACCGATAATTATCGATTATAATCGATCAAATCAGTGCGAAAACGGTCAAAATTACAAACAACTTATTGTTGAAGATACAGCAAAAACGTAAAACTAGAGCATTATGTCTTTGTACATATTTTTTGAAGTAATTTTCTTTAATATTTGTATTATTTTTGTGTGAATTTAATCATAGCATTCCCATTCTACCATATATATACTGTATAAATATATAAATGTTAAATACAATAACGTATATATTATTTTAAGTGTTGTTCAGTCTTCACCACCACTATCTGTTACAAGTCGGAAAACGTCACGCTGGTCGTGTACGGCTCTTGTCATAATATAGGTCAACGGTTTATTGTTCTATTTTTTTTGGCGTTACACTCTCTGACGCCCCTCAACATTATAGGTAAAAGTTTTGATTAGGCTAAAAGCTGCTATTGAATGATTTTTTGCTGCCGGGCCATATAGCACAACTAAGAAATGTGTGTTTCAAATTTCAATTCGTTTTCCATATTGTTTCTTTATCTACTTTTATTGTCGTTGTTACATTTCCGAGACTTTCAGTAAATAGATTGTCAATTGTCAGTAAATAGATGTCACCATGTGTTCAAATGTCTTTTTTCTCGAGCTACTGTTTGGGCAGGAATCAGTGTTACTAGATTCAGTTGAAATTTAGTGCAAAACTCTAGAAAAATGTGGTCAGAAGGTATATTAGGACTTGAGGTGGTAATACAATTTTAATGTAATGAAATTGGGGTTCTAGGAGGAGGAGGAGGGTGGTGATAATTTTCTGAAAAGAAAAAAAAGGTTTTTGAGCCAGGATTTTTTTCCTTGATCCCTTGCAAGTTATTCCCTTTTTTTTACTTATATCACGTGACTAGAAAACCGCAACTTGATTGGCATAAAAATTAGGACAACAATCGTGAGCCCAGTCGCATTGTAAACATGCTAAAACGAAAATAAGGTGAACGATACTTGTGCGATACGAGAAAAAATGATGATCAGTATCACAGACAGTGGTGTACCATGGGAACACATGGCCTATGGCAGGTACTAAACTTTCGCCCTAGTCTAAACATCTGAGGCCAATCTTCAAGATAACTTCACTATAAAATCAACTCAAATATACAATTCAAGCTCTCTACTCTTTTAATTAACAAATTGTGGTACCAAATGAAATTTGCAAATGCACCAATGTTATTTAGTTCGTAATCTGTGGGCTCATCTGACTTAAACAGAAAGTTAAAAAGTTAATGTATGTGGGAGCTTAAACGTCCAATTATATTCTATTTTCTGTCAGTCAATCAAATTGTGGTATTTTAATAACGATATTTAATTAAGACAAGGTGAATTAACCGAATATGACCATCTTTGGAGCGGGATGAAAAACAGCACTTGTCGATAATTCCCGTCTATGCTGCATCTAGGAACAAGCTTTGGGGCTGATTGCCGACTTCAATCACCGACAGCTCTAATTTATACCAATGCTCAAAATAGACATCGCTGAACCTAAGCGCGGAGTTTACATGAAATCAAAAGAACTAAGGCGGGCCTTGGTCAAATCTATTGCTACCTGTTACCACTGTGATATAATATAAGCTCAAAACCACGTTACAACACCACCTCAACTGGTTTAGTTCGCATTTATCCGGTAACTGCGTAATTTGATACCATTAGACACAAGACAAATGCAACAGAAAACAAAGAATTAAAAAACAACAAGTAATGGGAGGTCACCGTGTAAGATGCTAGTTCATAAGCAGAACGAAACCTCAAAATATCTTAGAAAAAAAAAACTTTACCAGTGGGCAGATAACCAAACGAATATGAACGGCTCTATATTAAAAAAAGAAGGCTCTTGACCCACGACTTCAAACTCTGTGTTCTGTATCAAATAGATTGGATAGTTTAGGGAAATGGAAAGTGTTGCAATCACGCCCCCTTGAATACTTGTGATGAAGCGTAGCAAAGTCGGAAATGAGCCGCGACAGAGGGTACGGACGGAACTGCCGAAAACCGCCCGAAACCGTAATGTATATCTCATATGTAACAATATGCAACCATAAAAAATTTGCTGAATTAGGGGTCACGAAAAGTTTGCTGTGTAACTCAACATCAACGGGAGGGGGTTACTTAACAACCACAATGTGTGGGGTCGGAGCAATTAGCAGTGTCAAAAAAACTACACTGAAAAAAACCGACTTCAGGGGAATCGGGACAAGGCGAATAGTAAAAATTATTTGCTATAACAAAAAACTACGGGTCGAGGTCACCCACCGAACCCAATCTAAATCCACCCAACACCTACTAATCCAAACACGGAAACCACAAAGAACACACTGTTTACCACGGATACGGTCACTCGTCAACTCACGAGCTCATATTGGTTTGACATTTGTTGATTACGACACAAGTCCGTAACGTTACCAATCGAATATAAAGCAAAGTTTGCTAGGGATTTCTAACTGATAACTTGCAACGGTAGCTAACACAAAACCACAGTCACATATCGTCAACGACGATGGAGTTAATTGGCTAAATCGTGTCGAAATCGCGTCACATTGACCGCAAGCTGCCATTCTCCCATCCCGTCTGTCCGAGCGCTGAGGACTGCCGTAAACATCGTGGCTTTACAGCAGACAAGAAGATTAATGAATTAGATCGAATCAGAAATAAGCGATTTTGATCTCTCCAGTAAGCTACCGTCGGGCTCCAGGTTTAGACTATAGGCGCGTTGAAGTAAAAGGTTAAACGGGAAAGAAACATAAGCAGATCGACTAAAGTCGAGAGCAGGTGGTGGTAATACTTGGAAAATAACAAGAGATTATGTCAATTCGTATAAGGATTAACTAATATTATAAATATTTTCGGCAACAAAGCAGTAATAACTGATGTCTATTAAACCAACCACGTGTATAGTTACAATGGAGTTTGGGCATCTTACCCAAGAAACATTTTCTGAATTCGGACATTTTATGAATTTCGGAATATTCCGGAACTTACCGGAATGGTTCACTCGCAACGATTTTCCTCGATCTTAACTCTGTCCCAAGATTAGATTACCTTTGTAGGATAACAACATTTTCCAAATGTCCTCATTTCTTCTCCGTCCTCTACTCACTATCATGTCGTCGGCCGTGTATATTGCGTTTGTAAGCAAGACGAACGTTATCAGTGTATATACAAGGCTGAAGCCGATTACTAAGTAAGTGTTGTTTTGCCGAATTTATTTCTGAGATTTCTCTTGCTTTCAGAAGAGCTATCGCAAACCGTCACTCAAACTTAATCACTACTTGAGTGCTTGATGAAAAAAGACCATTAACTAACTGTTCTCCTATATCTAATAATCTATTATGCAGGTGTGATTTATGCTTTGTCTGTTTACTGCTTAATTAGTAGCGAGCTATTTTTGTCTGAGAGAGAATGCGTGATATGCAGCAAGTAACAGATAGACATCGTCAACCCGAGGCGTAAGAAAAATTCCGAAAATGGTGTATTAATACAGACGCCAAAGGAATGGCGGTTGTGATCTTGATAGGTATCTCAAATCCCAAGTGCAGTAGGCCCTGGATTAAACTGGTTTCGTTTTAGCGTTGATGAGAAAAAAATGTAAAAAAAATGAAAACGTAAAGTGTACGATAAACAAACGTATAACAGTAACCAATGTCATACGAAAGCGCTAAGGGAGTGCTACTAGCGGCGCACCATGTTTGTTATTTTTTGGTTTTGAGTTGAGTGGCGGTGGGACTTGCTCCATATCATTTTTGAATTTCAAAATTTATTCATTGATTTATCCCTGTAATAATGAGCAATAAACGCACACTGTTTATATTACCGGGCCCAATGGTATAATCAGTTTCTCTCAATATTAGTATTACAATATTCTCAGATATTATCTACCTGTCGGGCATTGCCTAATACCGATACTCAGATCCAGCTATCACCAAAACGCGAATATGGGTGGCGAAAGTAGAGCTAGTAATTTGTGATATTAATCGTCGGCTGTAACAAAATATGACGTATCGCATAGTGTATAATATATTACGTCATAATAATAATCGTGTAGGTTACATCACAGTATGACGTCACAAATACAAGATCTGAACATGGAGTATACGTATTTCAGAAGCCCTACATACATGCAGACAGTATGATCGTAATATTCAGTGTAAATTATTGAACCTAACAACATCAATCTAATTAAGACTAAAGGGGGGCAGCGTGCAATAACCCGCACCACAATAACGACCGATAATATCAAACAATTAATATAGTCTATCAGCTGTAATTTTTCATAATCCCGAGATAATTCGGTCGATTTCGAATCATCGCTTGCCATTAAGAATTTGTCAGTTAAGCGGATATCAACAGGTTATGAAGTGTGGATAATTCTCATGGTCTTCAGTGATCATGATCTGCCATATATATATCAAGTTTTGCCCTAGGTAAAAGGGGTTGCCCGATTAGATCAATCACCCAAATTAAAGGATTCTACTGTATAGAAAACTGTATGAAAATAATCTATTCGAAACCATTATACATGTGTGTATACGTTGAATTCCTATGCATTATATTATATGCTAATTATGGTATTTAGAATGCTATGCACTTTGATGAGTACGTTGATATAGCACCATGATGAAAATCTATGTTACTACAGTATCTTAGCATAATGTACCTCGAAGTCGCTTCAAGTCCCTGGTATCAATCTCAAGCGGTCCTCTATAAGTTCTTCCGTCATTTTCCAAAGTTTTGTTGCGAGTTTTCTATCTTTAGCCATGTCAGACGGTTCGCACCTATAGCAGTTGTTGAAGTACAGGCCGCCGACGCCCTCCAGTTCTCTGGCCGTCGCGACAAACACGCTACAGGCAGCTCCTTGCTTCTGTAAAAGCAAAGCAGCAACTTGATTGAACAGCAATAATATTTTGACCTTGTATACCTTATTATAGTGGTTATCAAACTCTAGTTAGCTCTAGGTACATTTTGCCAAGAAAATTTCTGAAGTCAAGTTGTAACTAATAAAAAGCTAGCCTTAAGCGGAACCGTTATGTAGGAAATGTATTATCACAAAATTCGACGGTACTCCTGTGGTTGTCTCGTGGCAAAAAGTTTAATTTAGTAATTTCACCACAACCTGGTGGTGGATACACATAACGGATATCATACGATAATTATACAAGTTATTGGAAGGAAGTAAGCTTTCAAGATTACAATACAGGCCTACTTGCTAAATATTTCTTAGAAAATGTGTAGATATCGTACCCCCTTCTATATTGAAGTTAGGTGAAAAAAAGTGCACGACTCATACATGAATGGGGGTATGTATTAAAGGATGAAAGACAACATTTGATCAATCTTTATTTGGCATCGTCGAAAATGTCGTGCAACTAGGAGATATCTAATCCTGATAGTAAACAGAGGTTTTACGTATTCATCTCTCTTATCATAATCCAATTGAATATATAAATGAAAGTAGAGAACGGACCCTAATTTTTGCCAACTTCAACATAGTAAAAACCTGGCTAGTTTGAGATACGTTTGCATATCAAATTTTAGGTCTATCGATTGAAACTTAAAACATGTATGGTTATCATTCAATTTACCCCACAATACATTTTCAAAGTCAACGGAACGGAAGGAAAATTAATTGAGAAATAATAGGTAAGCAAGCTAATACCCAATCACTGGGTAATTGCATTTTTGCCCAATTAATATTTTTCCACACAAGAGCCTTAATATAAACGCAATATTAAAATCTGTATATCCTAGAATGTGCCTTTCTCAAGGAGTTGGCTCACTGCAGACTACCTACCCACTGAGGAACATTCTTTCGATATAAAGTCCGACATCGTCACTGGATGCGGGTTTCATTTGCCAATTGATGATTTTATTTAGTTTTCTATTCTCTTGCTATGAGGGCCTGTCCATGCTTTCAACTAGTTACATATTGTCTCCACTCTGAATGCGTTCAATATATGATTTCAAATACACTTCAACAATGCAATAGCGACGGGTAATTGAACCAATACGAGTTAGTAATAGGCCTTACTTCATCTGCAGACAATCATTGGCTAGACGACCTAGCATGCGATTTCCGTAAAGGACAGTACCATGCGGCCGAGGAAGGCGTTAGTAAAATTAGTAATTAACAAAATAACAATTGTATCGCCGGAAACGGTGCTGGAAATCGTCATGAGGCGATTCTGTTCGAGTCACTGCGTCATCGGAAGGTTCGGGTAAGGCTGTGCATAATTCTTACAGTAATAATAATACTTAAAGAGCACTGTAATATGCTTATAGTCAAAGACCAATACCATTAGCAATACTAAAACCGCGAATTGATATAGGGAATGGAATGAGTCTCGCTGGGACGTTGCGTCATCTGTATGACGTAATATTATGAGAGAGGAGTAGGTGAAATGATACTCGCAAAAGGTGCAGGAATATCGAATATATACGAATATCTCTTATCCGTAAAACTCTATATCTTCCTGCTTGCTTGCTCGTAAATAATATGCTGACACTTATTTGTCCCAGTTTGAATGGGGTGGGGGTTGGGAAGAGCTTATAAACGTACTTCCTATAGACGCAGAATGTCGAATTACACTAGGACCACTCTGTATAAACTCGGAAACTCTTGAAGTTAAAAAGATATCATGAAATAATTAAAATGGAGAAATTTGTTATCGCTGATGATTGACGCGTGGCGCTTTTACTAATGACGTAATCAAATATTTACGATTCTTACGTAGCAATGAATTAGGGATTTAACCGCGACGTAATAAATCTTCAGGAATTTTCTCTCTCTGACCGCTTCCACGTAATTTCGAACCTATTTATGTATTATTCAAATGCCAATGAATTTATTACTTTCGAACGGACGTTTTTCGTTCTATGGAACAAAAGAGCGGGAAACACCGCGACAGAAGAGCCGGAATTGTGTCACTGTTACGTAATATCCGGTCATCGATATTCAATAAATAAATAATTACTGGTCAGCGCTGGTTAACTAACGGTACATTCATACTACTACAAAAACAGTCATAAAGGTAACAATCCCTTGGTCAGTGTAAGTCACAAATAGTGAAATTTCAATTTAGTTTTGTGTCCAGAAAACAGGAAAAATCAGATTCGAGTCACCTCCGGTCCAAGCTTGCCCGGGGGAACGCTCGGTAAGGACAATGGAACTAAATATTCTTTATGAAATTCATAAAAGCTTTGCCATCACCATCACCATCACCATCACCATCTTAGTTATTATTCGAACGTGAATGCAAGAAACTACTTCATATTTTAGTTCAATATCAGACAGAAAAAATTTTTACTACAATCAATAAAAACTGCTACTTGCACACAGAAATTACATTTGAAACATACCATTGTAGTTAGGAGCGCAGTGTTTGAATACCATCACCGTTAAAACGTGTATTTTCGTTAGTTATATTCAGGCAAATCAGACTGATTTGCCTAATACATAGCTAGTTCACAAAGGAATGGTCTGTCTAAATAATTAACTCCCTATACAATGAGCAATTACATTGCTGAGCCGCATTACCATGTTATGGATTGTTTTGCTGCGAGATAGCTCAGGAATGTCTTTCGATATCAACGCCTATCAATTTAAAAGCATCCTATCAAATTACTGGACAACTTAGTGGTAATAGTTGCATGGTTTGACGAAGCCTTATTACGAGATTAACTGAACCGCGTTTGGAATGCCATTATGTCAAATATGTGATACCACTCAAAAGGCAACAACATTCTTGAAAAATAGTTAATAGCCTAGCAACAACAAATATTAATGTAATGTACAACATTAAATGATAATTTACGTTACTTCATCGTCTTACATATAAATTCGACTTACGCATAGATTCAAACCAGAACTCGTTCGTAACCCCGGGACGTTCTGTATATCAAGATTTGAACTCAACTCGAATACATTATCGGTAGTCAGCAAGAACATTTCTCACAAAAAAACACAGCATGCTAGCGAAAAAACAACTCAAATGTGTACATGTGGATTAGAAAGTCAGCCAGTTGAAGAATTGGAAGTCGCTCGCGGTGGGCGGATCCGCGGTGAGTTTAAATGTTGGTTCAAACTATGTTGTGATGATAACATTTAGGTACGAAATGATTAAGTATTGGAAACAACTCAAAACAAATAACATCAAAACAGAGTCGAATTCTTGAAGAATATTTTCTCGGCTTTACCATATATGGATCGTTACTACGATATGTTTTCGTCCGGTGTTCAACCTTTGATAATCTTACGGTCGGTCATTGTTGTTGATTGGTTCGTGACTATTTTTTGAAGTATTTTTGAATTTTCAACGTTATCAAGTTGGCGAGTACTCACTGGATTATCTATAAATCGAGTGAAAATTCATACAAGTACATATTTATTGAGGTTTCACAGGACTCGCACTAGACTTATCCCGACCTGTGGAAAAAAACGTATCCAGCGTGTGTAGTCTTGGCGATATGCATAGATACGCTTTGTATGCTGCATTGATAATTCACCTATCGTCGAATTTAACACACTGCATAACAGTATACTATCACTACACCTTAGTATGAAATTAATTTGATTTTTTGGAAGATAACAGGTCATTACCGTATATAGTATAGCACTAATGGACGGATATTAATAGGCAAGGCTGCTTGTTATGAAGCTCGCTTGTTCTTTCTCCAATTGGATTAGTAGTCAATTCTATTTCAAGACCTCTAATCGCAATACGTGATCTTAGTAAGAATTATATTTGTCAGATGGAACGACTCGAACTATCAGCTATTCCCGAAATCACATTTCATATCATTACCATTTTCTAGAATTTCTTGGAATTTAATACAGGCAAGACTAGGACTATTCCGTTTCTATAACCAACCATATTGTGAAGATGTTTGCTCGTTTCTTCGATATCTCTACCCTGAACTCGAATAAACCTGCGAAATGGATGCAACTGTAATATGTGGTCTCCCTCAATTCGGATTGAATGTCTTTTTTTTATAATTATTACTTTTTCTAAATTTTTAATTCAAACCCCGCCATAAAAATTAATGTAGACCCAGGGAAGATGTCTTTAGCATTCGATTACATCTGAGAAATGTCTTCCAATGGTGAAGGCCAGGGTAAAGCGGGGTGGAGGATCCAGGAATGGGTGTAATTCACACTCTCTTTTTCATTATGGGTTATCTCATAAGGGTGGAAGTAGTACTATATTATCTTACGACATTTACTCATTTCTACAACGACTTCTTCTTAAACTCTAAGTATGTACTCAATATGAATAGCAGAAGACAAAATGGGCAAGTATTCTGGATCAGGTGGGGAATTGAAAATTCATTTACCCTTGTTAGAGTGTGTTAACGGTAGACCAAGAAGAGGGGTAATCAAACCGTAAACGAGAAAAAAATGATTTGACCTTCTTTTATACTGAAGACCGACTTGGCAAAAACTAGCAATAAATTCCTTCGAAGAGTTATTCAAGACTGGAAAGTTAGATCGCTATCGCTGTCATTAATCACTGCAAACCGCCAAAAAAAATGACCGCAACTATTTTACCGTTTTCTCTCTTCGCCTGTATTGTCGAAGTGTGAGGGATACACAACTGACAAGAGACGGGATATGCATCATTTAGTACGCAGAATGGAAACCATGTTCTTTCTCAACGACCCCCAACGCACGAGTGGGTGTCAAAACAAAATACGTTAACAGTGCGGGTGCACAAAGGGGCTGTATGTGGTGTTAATGACGCTAATTAGGCAAAGAGAAAATAGGTAAATATTCCGATATACTTGGTAAAAACTATCGCAGAATTTTTATATTTCAAAAATGCCAAAGAATGGAAGTCGTTGAAAAATTAAAAATCGATTATCAGAAACATGGTTTGGATCAAACTGGGCATGGCAAGTGAAAATGTAGTGCCCCGTTCCATTTTTAAAATTTAAGGTCTAATTTGCAATGACTTTAATCAGGTTGTGACTAGTAATTTATTTGTTAATTGCTATGACGTCCAAGATTGTTTATTGCCCCGACTGAGGTTATAGCTTATAACCTAGCATTATAGCTTCTTGCGATTACACAATGCAAATTGTCAAGCCATAGTTCATACTCATAGACTATTACTATTCTTTACCTAACCAGGGCCTCATTTCATTCAGAAAGTTTTATAAACACCACCCCACCTGTGTAAATTTTCATGTAAGGTTTTGGTTACAAAGATTTTCACCCCTAACGACCCACAATACTAATAGTTACACCCACTCGAGTATCATTACATCACTATAATACAATTTTATTCTGAAAATAATTAATCCTACCCTAAACATAAATTTAAATCAACCCTGCCACACTAATGTACATATTTAAAGATTTCGTGACAACTAATTTTATCCTTAACGATCCCTCGTCAGCTTCGACATTTTGTAAGAATTGCTCTGGTTTTATTTCGAAATTCCAGGAACCGATTTATGACGCAAGACGAGGTTACTCTGTACCTCGCAATACGTTGGCCAACGTTAGGTATCACGCGTGGCGACATTTCTTCGAACAATTTCGATTTATTTACAAGATAACCGATAACATCTAAACAACATCACCGACGAGATTATGTACACAATCATGACATGACAACAAGAGTGGTATTCCGAGAATACAGAGAAAAATATTTCTTCGAACGAAGACGAAGGCTATTGTGATACGGCTGTCCGTGGAATTCATTTCATCATCGCAGAAACAGGGATATCCCAGATAAGCGGAAGGCATGCATGTAACACGATACTGAACAAACGCGGAAGCAAATGCAATACTACACTAAGACAGTAAACAAACCTCTAGAAATGGAGTCAAACGAGGCGATAGGTCACGCATCGAGGACAGTTTGTTACTTACGTTTGTGCTTATTTTTTATATATTATTTTATTGTGAATGACGCTGGTCTTGTGATTGAGCGAACCCTTCATTCTGTTCGCTATAATCCTTAGTTTCTATAGTTAGATAACCTTTGCATTTTCTTTTATCTCAGGCCACTGCATTGTATATCTATGAAGCATCATACTTCACATTCCCTTTCCAAGAATGGCTTAATGAAGTTGCTTAACAATGAACCAACATGACCCAAAACACTCCAACCAGACAGTTCATTCGAGCCCGACGCAAAAACCGCAAATAACTGGGCTGCAGCGGAAATAGCCAACGCCCCCTGTTCGTCAGTACTGTATTCCCGACGACTGGGAAGCCCAACAAATTCAACAATCCAATGTCGACCATGTTCCGACCATTTTGACGCGTATTTCCCATACGAATCTGAAGAAAACCTAGAGCTGCGTTGATGGATGTCGGAAGGTTCCGACATGCGACAATGCGAGAAAAGAGAAACGAGCTTCCGTCGGTGAAGAAAAAAAAACGCTGCCAATACTGTCACCGATTCGACAAACAGAAAAATAAACAGACACGAAGAAATGAGAAAACGATAATTCGATGAAATAATCGCTTAACTGCCTTATTAGGTGGTTGTCGTGAAGATAAGTCGCGTTCAAGATTTGAGATAAGAGCAGTCTTATGACATGTGGTAACGTTACTTTATACAGTTGAACGTCGTTTAAAGATGCCCCACGTGACGTCATTCCGTTTTTCATCGCCAAAAAAATGAATTAAACAATGTAGTGGATGAAATTAATCTCTAGTGGTTGTCGTGGCGTCGAAGTTTTTTTGCTCGAGACTTGAATTCAAGTCGAGTCGAAATTACCAACTATTCTCAAACGTACCAAGTTCATTTTTCTGTTGAACTAATAGGGATAGAAATGCTTCAATTATTATTAGTTGACATATAACGTTTGACATTAAGTGCGTAGATCGCTGTTAAACAATAAAAATGATATCTACGTTGAATGAGCTCAGTTTTAAACCAGGCAATAAATATGACATTCAAGCCATAAACAAGTAATGCGATTACAAGTCCGTATTATAAATATATAACATTGATGTGAGTCAAATGCTATTGATACCCTTACCATGATTGAGTACATGTTACGGGATTTTCTATAAGACAATGTGAAAAGTATTTTTTTTGGTTCGTCTTACGTCACGGGTTTATTTTCTAGAACCACAGCCCTTCCGGAACAACGCTAATGTTAGATAATCATCTACGGAGAAATTATCACTTCTATACTGAACCAACAACTACCACTACAATAGAGGACCATTTATCCGACTTCCAGAAAATCGGAAATTATTGAGGCTGGATAGTTTTTAATTTGGCTGCCTGCGCGACAAATCTGTTTTGGCCTACGTGGCGTCCTACACTGTATATTATCTTGTGGTATTCTTATGTCAAGAATTGTAAGTGGTTTAATAAAGATCATACAGATACTGGTTGAGAATTGTATCAATTCGCATCTTTGTAATACAGTTTCCATTTACCTTTCATTATATATATTATATTTTGAGTATATATTCAGCCCGTATTCTGAAAACTGGACTGGATGAATGGTCCGTTACCTGCTTGTGACTTACATTAGTTGCATAAACACTTACAGTAAATCATTTAAAAGTCCTTTCATTTTTTTTAATATATATCTCGTGTAAGCTACAGCAGCTAAAATTTAGTAAATTTACAAATCTTACAGTTTAAAACTAAATAGGTTTTATGTACAGTACTGGCGAGTTATATTACAAATTTCGAAAATAAAAAAATAATGTCAATGTAGAAATATCAAAACTAAAAAAAATCTAAAATTTTCTTTGAATATTTAACTTTTTTTGTTGTCTAATAGAACTTTTGAGCTGATGTCATGGTGAAGTTGTCTAAAATAAGATGTTGATGTCTAAGATAAGTTGGAGGATGTTTGGAGCCAATTTCATTATTTGCTATAAGCGCCTTTGTCGTAAATAAGCGATTGGTGTGGATAAAGCTGAGTGAGAGAACTAGACTACAGGATACATCTCTGCATCACAGTACTCCAGTACTCGAACAAGTAAAAAGGATCTGTGCAAGGTCTAGAAGGATTCTAACCAGGATATCAGTAACATATTAACGAGATTATCACTGCGGATGCGAATTGTGAAAAAATAATCTTTGCCTGATAAGAACTTCTCCATTGCGGAAAAAAAATGTCGCAAGATTTACACTGTTTTCTCATTTCTTTCGTTTGTTTTTTATTTTATTTATTTTAATTTTATTTACCGCAACGATCGTGACCGGCTCGCAAACCACGTGACTAAATCGTGCATGACAAAGTTGTCAGTAAGTACCGGGAGCAAGCGAACGGGTCGTTCGGCACTGATAGGAAGGCGAGCGGTGACGGAAGGGTCAAGGATGCGCGAGAGGCAAAACAAGCTTGATGTAGTGGAAACTGAAAACTAAGTCCGCGGATTAACTGAGTATCAGCAAGCTAATCTTGTAATCTGCCGCAACAATTAAATGGAGAGTTGCTTATCACAAAACACAACCGATTCTGTTTGTTGGTCTTTAGTCAAAGCCATGTTGATCTTTCTCGTAGTGTCACGCATCAACATGATGTCCATGAGAGAGATCTCCGAGGAGAAAATGAAGGGAGAACAGAAAACTCCTCCAACGAGAATTTCAAATTTAATACCAAAGCACTATGGGGTGGAAGGGATGAGGCTGCAACACATACCCAGAATACGGAAAAATGGGATGACCCTGAGATGACAGATGAAATTAATTGAACTTAAACTTCAGGGCCTTGAATCTCAGAGGGGGCCCAGACAGTTTGAAATGAGAGATCCAGTCCAGTAATTTTAATCAAAATCTAAGATGCAGTGGTTAATTTTTTTTTAAATTGGATAGATCTGCCATGGTAACCAAGGCCCTGTTGCTGGTTGCAACCCTATAATGCAAGCTTCAGGGCCTCAAAATGTAATTCCTCCACTGCAGATGACCGAGGCTGTAGATAAATATGGAAACTTCATATGCGTTGATCATGTTCTCGTAGTTACCTACTGCGCTCTTTCTCGCCCAAACGATCTTCGGGCCCGTATGTTAACCAACAAAATCGTCATACTAACAAACGAAAAATTACTGTAAAAATACAAAAAAGTAATTAGACATTACAAGACACTGTACAAGATTATAGAAATAGACCAAAACTTGAGTCACGATCATCCGGCAATCGCACGCACGATTTTCTTACGGAGACGATTTTCAACAGCGACAGCGACAAATGGCCAAGACCTTGTTTACCAGATGTCATGTTACTACAAGTTAATTTACTATGCTATTCTGTGTTTCACAGATACTTGTTTACGACAAACCAGGACCAAGGAAAACCGCTTGCGACTAAGAAAGCAGCATTTCGCCAGGCACAAAATGGTTCTAAGTCCCACCGCGCTACAGAATAATATGTACGATAAAAAGTTAAAAATATAACTCTAATTCGAATTGTTTGTTTATAATCTCTTGTAATCAAATTAAAAGGTGTTTTTATGTGTAAGCTCTAGCGTAAACGTGATACGTAGGCGGGCAACATCAGATGTGGTGGGACTGTTTGTGCAGTTTGTACAGTTATCATTTTCATTGTTTGATAGCCGATAGCCAAACGTCAAAATGGCTGAGGGTTTTGTCCCGTCTCTTCTAGTATGAAAAGTCTCAAGTCTCTGGTGGCAAACAGAAATTTAGAAAAAGGATTTTGAATACACAGATTTGGGAAAACGCTGTATCAATATGTAACAGTTAAATATGATATTATAAATATTGAAAAAGTTGTTATGTATTTATGTATCTCTCTGTCTGTGTCCATTGACTACTTTCACAACTTCCAAACGATAACGGCTGGGAACCCTCGGCCCTTGACCAAGTGATGTAATGGATTTTAAATGATAACCATGAGTAGAGAATAGCGCTAGGGGCGTTAGAGCTATTCTAAGTAAGATTTAATCCCTCACCGGCCCCATCGAGCCCGTACGCGGGTTTTTCTTCGTACTTGTATTATTCTTGGATGTATCTGACCGGTCTTCACTTCACGTGCATAGAACGGATGTTCTGCTAATATATTTATATAATCGCTTGCAAGACAAATCATTTTAGACTGATGCACATTATTATTAATAAGATAAAGCTAGAATGGGAGTACAAGAGTTATGAATATCGTTATTAAAATCATTTATTCGGCAAATCACCGATTATTTTTATATGAAAATTGAGCCAACCAAGTCCTATCATTGTAATTATATTTCTATCTAGTATTTCGCAAGCATATGGAGGATTAGTTCACCTTATAACTTGGATTATTGGATATTATACTTGGATATTATAGATGACGCTCTGAATTGTATATGTATACAGTATATACACCATACAGGTAAATCACTATTTTTGGATACTACCGCACGCTCTGCAAGCGATGTCGAGTTTATCGCATATTTATATCTCCCGCGCCTTCGTAGGTATTACGCATTAAATTCCTATTGCAACAATAGAAGGCCATTATTTTGCATGCGATACATGTTTCCGAAAATAGACATTACGTAAAAGAACGTCATCACCTACGTCAGAGACAATAAAAAGGGCCCGTCCTGCGGCGGTTAGCGGGGAATTTAGGTGAAACGAGCGAACTGGTCGTAGGTGTCATAGACGACTTTTGGACAGACAGTACTTCCTGTTTATCTGAGGTCGTCTACGACGGAATAGCGTACATTGTTGCTAGATTGGACTACAACTAGCAAAACGGAGGAATGTCCAGTGCTACACCAGTTTGAGTTTTGCTACTAGCTGAAATAAGCTGGGATTAACGATTTATTATTCAATTATCTTTTGATGACACATTAAAGAAATCTATTTCCAATTTATTTCATAATCTCCCGCTACTTTCAGCAATGTACACTTAGCTGTGTTTTTTCGTGGCTAAATAAATTCAAGGTTCACGACGCTATTTAAAGTCAATATGCCCACAATTGTTGTCGGGCGCTTGCCACGGTCCCCGGGGTCCCGGATAGAGTAACATGATTAAATATGTAGGGGAAGAACAGATTTTTATTTTGGATGTTGAGGGGGGCGCTAGAGCAATCATAACCATTACTGTATTTCAATCCCTCTGGTTCCCATGGGGGTTTCTCTGGTCAGGCATTATTAAGATCCGTTAAAATATAGCGACGTTGTTTCAAAACAAATAGACAACCAATCAAACAAACAAAAGTATTTCATAGATATCGTCCACAAAACACTGTTTTGCCATCATTTGAGCTAACTGGATTAACTAATGGGAGAATGGACGGGACTGTCGTCGCCTGGAACTCAGACATGGAAAAAGTTCAGGTCAGTCACGCTTTTATGCGGTTTTACAAATAAATCCGACGGAATTAAAGGTCAATACATACAGCTAACGCAAAAACAGCTTAACTTCACGGCTTAGCTAATTTCCGTGAATTGCACGTAACTACACTGCAGAGATCAAACACTAGCGGGTGACCTTTGGCCCGTATTGCGACCTTCGACATGATATTCAAAGGGGTGTGGGATATAGGATATTTGATATGATACTATGGCAAATAATTTGGTAGAAGCTCTCGCTAGTGAGACCCATGCACGTGAATACCTATTCTTGTTCGATTTGCTATTATTTATAAAGATCTTCTGCATTGCAACGAATAAACGAACAAATAAATGTTCAACAAAATATACAAGTAGGCCTTTTTGTTACCAGGTCTTACACAGACCTATCAAAGGTCTCCTATAAAAAGTGGGGGTATCATTTTAAATGAGAGGTACATTTTTACTATTTTATTGGGCACTTAAAGCAGCGTCAGATTATACACGAATTAATACGGCTATGTTCTACTGCAACAGTTTTTATGTGTAGATAAGACTATTCAACATATAGTGGTTCCCAACGTGTGGGTCGCCTGCAAATTTATCTGGGTCGCTTGATTTTGCAAGTAATGCATAAAATTATGCTTTTTTATTGTTTGTCTTGTTTAAAATCAAACTGTTGCGTGATAATAATTGCATTTGCAATTGAAAACACGACGGGAGTTCTACAAAATTGTGTACAATTCTAGTATTTGTATTACTGTATTACTTTAATTCGTGATCATTAAAATTCCTTATGTTCGGGTCGCGAGATTTTGTGAAGTTGGATTTTTCTTAATTTTGGGTCGCTCTAAAAATAGGTCGGGAACCACTATATAATATAGACTATCAACTGACAGTTTTGATTCTGGGCTCGACTCATATTTGATTCATATGAATTTCTTGGGTTTTCTTGGACTTCGTCCAATAATCAGGATCAACTCATCTTCAGTAGCAAAACGGTAGCAAAAAACACTGTAAATTATTAATGAGTGAGGTTGACTAGCGACAAAAAATCATCACGCTTGACCACCTTTGATCTGACCTCAAGATTTTTAACTTCAACTCTACAATGTCGTTAAATAGTTAATCCGCTACTGTTCCGATCGTGAGAATTGAAAGCATAAATATGAAAACTACTTTGTGTTATGTATGGCCTCAAACGATTCAAATCTATAGACAAGAATTGCGCATGATCTATTGTTTAAAAGTTCAAAATAGTTTTCGCGGCCAGACGGGAAAGTTCAGGAGTTCAAATGAACTCGCGAGGTTGCTTATCTAACGTCACAGAAAGATACGGAAGATAATCTTGAACACTGCACTCGTTCGACCGGCAATTAATTTGTCAGAGAGTATCTGGTAGTAATGACGAAAAAAATTCCATTTAATTTTTAGCCAATTTTTCAATTACTAGTTTCGGGGGATTACAGAAGTGTATTCGGTTGGCTGTGTGTTGCTTGGAAGTGTGAGAACGCACGTTAAAATTGTTACTGATATCGTGAAGTTGTTTGAGGCCGAGATATGGAGGATATTTTCGCTTACGTAGCACTCGCTATCCTTGGGTATATTAATCGTAATAATGATACGTGTATCATGATTCTCCCTGGTTTCTTTCAATTTTTTTTAGAAGTTCTCATTTGATATAACCAGTTAGTCATCCTCAGTAATTGATGGAGTGCTTGGTCAGCTTGGTCAGCATATACATTTTTATAGTTAATTTACCCACCATGCTGGGGAAATATTGTAGGCATATATCACCAAGAGACCTATGGGAATGCAGAACCTTGAAAAACTTATCTCTTATACACTCACACATCAGGAAATTTCAATCACAATTGAATGAAATTCTATGAAAGAAAACTATGCGATGGGAACGATTCTAGAAGAGCTTAATAAGCAAAGCGGTGTTGGTAGGGAAAGTTGAAGTCGTGCAACAAAATGAAAATGAAATTCCATTTACATCGATATAAAACCACTAAATAGCCAAAAAAAAAATCCGTAAAAATCGGGATATCGAGTTACATCGACCTATTACAGTTTACGGTTAACTGTCATATAACTATATCGTCCCAAAAACCGCAAGCAATATCAACAGACCGATCTCCTTTCCAGATAATATCACTTTCGTGTATGTCTCACAGACCGAAATAGGACTATTGTCCCGATAAAAGCTACCGCAGATCTGCCGTGCTTGACTCCCAAGTTGGAGCTCAGTGCACGAATTGACAACGGGGAAAATTAGACGAGTCTTACCAAAATAAACGGAATAAAGAACAGAGTAACCAAAACAAACAATACCACTGTTTATGTAACCAGACTGTTCCGAAAAATCGACTCGATTCGGATACACAGCAAAACTACGGTCGTGATGTAGACGTGTAAATTATTTAACCCAGTTCAACGCTAAGTCTTAAGTATTAGACCTGGTAGGGCTGCAGAGGGTTAGAACTTCAATGAATTGAAATACAGATTTCAATGGCGTGCATCCTGCCCGATTAAGATGAAAAAAATTGACAGTTACCAAAGTGCGACTTTTGAGAAAGGAATTGAGTCCGGGATCTATTTAGTTATTGACTGTAAAGTACTTCAAGGGAAATTCCTTTAAAGAGGCATCGACGTCCACACCCATTGCCATGCCCACCCATTGGTTTCTTGGTGATATAAGACTATAAAGTTGTATAAGTAAAGCTAACCGAGCAAATGCAATGCGCATTAATTACTGAGGATAACCAACTGAACATATGGAATGAGTCATTAGAACTCTCAGATTGATTTTCTTATTTAATATTGACTCAGAACTGGTAATATTTGCCGCTTCGGGACATGAATGGTATAGCGAAACAGCGCGAAGCAGGTTAGCTTTAGGCGAGGTAATAGTGTTTATCCATCGCCTAATAAGCCATTGTAATCGTATTACACGGAAGTATTTCAGCGCGACACAATGACATAGCAAATTCGATAACAAATGCTAAACTTGAATAAAAAAAAATAAAAAAATGATAATATCCTGTATTACTGAATTCCAAAGATGAAAATAGCAATGCTATGGTTACTACAGCACGGATTGATTATTAACACTTGAGGAGAGAATCATGCTGATATCAGGATTGTAACAGAATTCTGTTAAGATTTTTACCGAATATCGTAATCGCACTTTCGTGCCGCGATAAGGCTTTTTTTAAGAAGCTAATTGTCGAACGAACAGCACGTTGAAAACCGCATAGGAGACCGAAAGGACCAAAGGGAAAGTTCGACAGGAGGTCACAGAGGATCGTTCTCATGCGGGCACTACAATGAAGGTTTCTGATAAGGTAAGCAAGATATATATATATATAGAGCGAAATTAGTTATTGGATATTTATAACCATTTACTATACAGATTACCTCATTTCACTATTACAGACAAACTGATAGAGCCGTACAATAATTCAGAGTTCTCTGATTTGGAAAGTATTTAAGTATCGGGCAACAGTCGCACGACTCATGGTGTCGAAATCGGAAATGTAAACTTTGTATACAGTCATCCCTCGCTGTATCGCGGTTCACTTATCGCGGATTCGCTACATCTCAATTTTTTATAATATTGTATTGTATGCATTTTAATGTAAATATTGTATGAATCCTATTTCATGATAAATGCCGTGCCGTACAGTATTAGTATGTTTAAGCGCTAAAAGTACAAAAAAATTAAATAACCGTCAAATGATTGTGGGAAAGGTTAATAAGGTAAATAAGAGTGTGTAAATCATTTACAATGGTTCAAAATACGTTTAAATATATCCAAATAATTAATTAAATATGTGGTTTCTACTTCACCTATCGCGGGAGGCTCTGGAAGGCACTAACCGCGATAGGTGAGTGATTACTGTATACTGTACAAATATGTTCTCATGAATAGATAAACAGACACTCTCTGACTTACGACCCATTCGACTCACGTTCTCCTGTACTTACGACCATGTCAAAAAATAGAGCTCTGTAGCTCAAAGTCAAAAGTATGAGGCAAATAACATCAAGCTAACCCAATTTATCCACCCATTTATCTTAATAACGATTTTGCCGGGTCAATTAATTTGCAATTCCTAGCTATCCAACGTATCCACTGTATTTAAGTACACCTTAAGCATGTTTTATGTCCCAAGTTCCCTAATTTATTTCCGCTGAGTTTGCAAACAATGTGTAGACACACATTGGGGCCGTCACCTAGCCGTCAATACAAACATTTTCCCCATTTATTAGATCACCAAAGTTTTGTAACATCTTATCAAATAGTCTGACGTAAGCCTCGAAGATCACATGACGACCGAGTTGGCACGGAGGCGGGAACAAAAAAGACGACGGTATTATTCGCGCCAAAATACGTAATCTCGTTACGACAAAGGAATAGCAGTATTTACAATTTCTGAGCAATATTAGTGCGGCTATTTTTGCGCTTGCAAGACAGGCCGCAAAGGGAATTATTCATAATCGAAACGCTTGGAATATTATCTAATCTAAAATGACTAATTTTATGTCAAGGAATGAGATGTATACAACGGAAGAGAAAAATCAAGCACTATTTCTTTCGCGTGAGAAATAGAGAGCCGGACCGTGTTTCACAAAGAACTACGGTATATCGTTCTCTGTCGATTTTTCTACCCAGTAATTTTAGTTTCACTCTAAAATTTTCGTGCTATTTTAGTCGAGCTCAACGATATATCGGATAAGCATTTTTTTGTGCTAAATTTTTGGCACGTGCGGTGACTCACCTTCTTGGGAGGTGTGGCGGCAAAATACAGAGGCGGGTCGTGGGCCTGGCGATCGATATGCTGGTGCAAATGGACAACTCGAATATTAAGTTTATAGACTATTCCGGGTAGCGTTTTGACCGATATATTTCCCTTTTTTTCTGGTCAGCGTAGACATACACAAATAAAATTGTATGCTTTGTGAGGAATATAAGAAAAAAATGACAGCATTCTGTAATATAGACCAATTCATGAAATATGCACTCCTGTGTGTCTTCCCCAACACGACATTCGATTTACAAACTCTCGGAGATGCAAACGAAATCGCTACGAGAATTTTCTAGTTAAACAGCAAGCTTAATAAGTAACTTTCATTTTCGATAATGTATTTGGTGTGAAATATCTAGAATAGAATTATGTGTGTTAAATTTCAGGATCAAACCGGACTAGTATAGAAAGAACAAGGGAACAATGAGTTAGATCTGGAATAGCTCCGTGGAATTGGTTAAAAAAAGGGCTAGTCACAGGTCATTTAGTTTGAAAGAAATAGTTAAATATCTACAGACAAAAATATGGTGAAAAAAAGCTAAAAGGAAAGAAAGAGAGAAAAGAAACTAGTCTGAGACGGGGCAGCGAGTGCTAGCTAGTGACTAGAAGAACAAGTGTAGATGGGCAAGCGAAATTAGCAGCAAAAGATATCTTGCAAATGTGGCTCTCCTCTCTAATACATAACATATCATGCCACAAAGCTACACTCATTTAAATAGACCTCACAGTGCTATGGCGTGCATATGAACTCATCCGCGGGGCAATAGCTTGACATTGGGTGAAATAAAGCAAGGCAATTGAAATCATAGGCAATATTAAAATATTGTATGGTCGGTAATCGACATCAACGGGGCCTAATACAAGTGCATTTGCCAAAACATCTGTTGTATTCTTGTACATTATTACTCCATAGTCTTGTAATAGCAACAAGCAGTTATTAACCACAAACCGATTAATTGCAAACAGAGGGTAAACTACGACAACGACAGGCGTTATTACTCCTAGCACTAGATTCATATTCATATTCAGCATTTTTCAAAAATGCAACCGTATGCATTTGTAGTATTGCATCATGCCACATATCACATGGCGTTGTTTCTTTTATTAAGGTTTATTACGGTCAGATTAACCCCTATGTAACGAGTAACGAGACAAGCTAAGAGTTAACGAGCTATGAACTTTTTACCCTTAAAGCCATAGGGTTAGGGTGCAAGAGTAATTTTTTGAAAATTTGTAGCAAGCTTCGTACTGCAGGGGGTGAAATGAAACTGTGAATGACCCCATGGGTATCATTTACTTCTAAACTTTAACTTTGGGGTAGACCCAATCTACAGCTTCTACGTTCATCACGGACTCCTTCCTATACAGAGACACGCTTTGCAAATAAGTTCGTAGAATGTAGAAGTTCGTAGAAGGCAACCATTTTACCTGGAATAATGTAAAGACTTATTTGCCAACGGATCAATCACATCATTTGGGCAATTAAGTATCAAATATTATTTGATCATCCCTAATAAGAAATGACTCACGTAATTCATTTCGCAGAATATTGGAAATTAATATGATTAGAACAAAGAACTCCGCCAAAACTCCCTTCCACTCGGCTGGACGTCATGAGTGATCGAACCAGGCCTTCCTCCGACCTTGTTTGTTTACAGGAAATAACAGATTTAATACACAAAGAGACGGCAGGCGACAGAGGAAAAATGCAAAGATCGCAAATTTTGCCCAGGCATTAACTACTTCACATAGCCGAGGGAAGGCCTTAGCAGTGTAGGTCGCCAAAAGGGCGCTAAATGTTAAGGACAACCGATTTCTTGCATTACTGGTTGCTGCGTTAGCGACTTTTACGACAAGCTAATTAATTTCCGATAAAGCGCGCTCGTACGAAAGCGGCCAAAAGTTCAGGTTCTTAATTCCTTCCATTTCAATTTTGCTTATGTTATCAATTCACACGGATTGGAACGGTCTTTTGTTGTTATGGTGGGTCCTTGTAGACCGTGTTGCACGCGAAGTTTCTGGGCTTGGAACAAATCGAGTATATGGATTAAACAAACTTCGAACGCTTGATTCAGAATTGCGCCCAACTGCCACCCAGTGTTAGCCATTACGTCTTGCCCAGTGCCAGGTGTGAAATGGCTTTTTATGTGTAACGATATAATTTTTAAGGTAAAGCTATCTACAGGGCTCTTGAAAGGGATAATGAAATTATTTAGGGAGAATGTAAGATATTATTTTTTGGGTGAATGAATAAAATTATTTTGGAGTTAATGGAGGGTGTTCATATTGTCTTATGTGGTCGAGTGAAAAGCATCGTTTGAATTTAACGTTTGATAAAAAGTATGTAGAATTTTTAATAAATAAGCCATATGGTAAGCCTTACTACATTTTAGCCACCTGCAACATGATATATGGCTACGAAGTTCCTACATAAACTCTCATAAATCCACTGCAAACGTATTTGCCATTCAAAAAATTAGAGAATCTCGAACAAAAAAAAACGATCCTGCCAAGGGATATTTTTTCTTTCTGGTTTCGCTTAATTTCTCTCGCTTTCCCCGACGTAAAATAGCGAGCGACGTCGTGCAAAGAATTTTTAGAAATTCCGTCATGTGCCGTTCGGGTAAGGCAGCGCGCGTTACATCGCCCGGGTCTCGATTGAACACGCGTGGGGGCCAAAAACAAATCGCTCAATGCATATCGGCTATTATTACCATCAATATCTGTCGTGCTGCGATATGGGCGAGTTTCCAAAACTTTATTACCACAACACTCGTGATCGTGTTGCCATAATTGAATGCAATTCACTCCCAATTAAATCCACAAGGCGTAGTATGTTATATAATAAGATCCTTGTAGTCATACTAACCCTCACACCACACCTAGAAACATTCAATAATCTGGTCTAGACGCGAAATTTATGAAGGTTAGTTGCCAATTGCTGTAAATTTTTCACCGATCATTATTCGACGAATGGAGTGAAAATTAAAACGATTTAATATGACTTGACATTCGAGTCTTTTTCGAGTCATTCATTGGCAAATTATTTAATTTAATTTAATTTCCTCATAAATCAGTGTTGAACTTTCCCACGAGGATGAATGTTTTGTAGGACTCTAATTCTCCCATAAACCAATTCTGTGTTTAGGAACCTGGGCTAGGTGGGACCTCACGGACCGAAGGTTAGAGCTGGATATGGTACTATACTCACGGCTAGTATTGTTTAACATTCCTAGTTCAGAAAGTTAATTTTTATGACCAATTGAACATGCCTTATTGAAGTAAATGAATTTCATAACCTGAAATTCCTTAATTTCAAATTAATTTTTGCATTTTTAGACTATTTTTTTAAGTAGTCGAAATACATTAATTTCTATTCGGAACAGACACGCGACATATGGACAGAAAAGGGCGAATTCAGGCGGCCCAAACAGGGTTAAATACTCCTAGTCAATTAATTACTCTGAACAATCCTTATTAGTTCCTGAATATGGGCATACACAGTGTTCCCATCGAAATACGTTATAAATAGTAGGGCATTATATATTCTACAGCAATGAACTGACGGTACATATACACTGCTGTAGTGCATTGTACATTTACACAGTAGTGCATTGTGCTATAGGGAACACAGCTGCCTAGAAGAGTATAATTGATAGTTATGTCATTGCCACATGTTATTTTGCAATTTTTTGCACGAGCTTGCATATCTAGGCGATTACGTAGTGTTAAATTCCAAAGTACATCTTAGAAAAAATGAAGGAGTTTTTTTTTAAAACTTGCAGTACCACGATAAGGTCATAACACATGGTCTGCACGCAAATATACTGTTTACTAAAACAAACGATCTAACATACTATCTAACATAATTCAGAGTTAATAACATTTTTACTTCGTATTTTATTTATGTTCTCTACAGCCATGTAAGGGCTGCATTGTCGTTGCTATGTAAGGAATTGGTTAGTTACAAGTTGGCTACAAAGTTCGTAGAATAATCGAATCTACTATTCTAGCAAAACCGTTGCGAACATATCAGCCTATTATACTTGTACACCATGTGTATATCTTCGAATGTGATACCAATCTCAGGAAGGGAAAGACGGGAAGTCAGAGTGACGATGAGACTGGAAAGGTTAACATGGGAGTAATAGTATTACAATCTAATATTAATAGTTGGAAAATTGTATATATCTAGATTCCTACTTTAGCCGCTTGGCGCGTTAAAGTCTAATTTCTTCGTGTATGTATCTGGGACCCCAAATTTGGTGAAGATTTGTTGAAAAGTACAACACAATACTTTTATGGATAATATACATCTCAAAATTTCCCTCTGGATCTTAGTTACCATGGTCACTAATACACGTGACTTGAACTTTTTTTATCGTTCTGTTTCCCTCGCATTCCGCCGCAAAATTATTATTCAATATAAACTTTCAGTGCTGCTAAATTTAGATGATCTTAAATACGGTTTCTTCAATTTTTATAATCAACCAACATATATAAAGACTGGCTGACATCTCGTAGGTGGTGCGCATGAAAAATTCATTGGAAAAACAGGTGTTAGAAAATAAAATTACTGGTAAAATTGTTTTCAATTATTATTCGCCTCAGCCTCGAGGTCGTCCACAAAGACGAGTTCGAGAGTGATGTAAATGACACGAGGTGGCGCTAACGATCATTCAAAATCAGTTGAGAAAGTGAGAATAATGTCCCTTTGTATGAGCACATTGTCCGACGACAATGACATGTAATATTTGCCAGCTTGGTTACTGTGTCAAACCGCCACGACATACCAATACAGAAAGCTGATAATATGGATATATTGAAAAATGATAAATGACTAGCCCGTCAGTGATCTGGCAAAATCTCACTGACAACAAACGATAGGGCAATTACCAGCGTTCTTATCGAGCCTAATCTAAGATCATTATCATTCTGTACGATAATAATCTCTGTACTTGGTAATCAAACTATGATCAAATGAGTAAACTAAAACTTAAACAACATATGACGACCAAGTAACTATCGTTCAAGTTGTCTCGTGGCCTAAGTCATTAATCAACTCGCGATATTGACGTTCTACGGGCGGGATAAGTGAACCAACAAACAACCGCAAATGGAACGATAATTAATTATGGCAGAGCAAGTCATGGTAGAGCAAAAGTTATCCAAACGGGATACACGAAAAAAACAATCATGTAAATAATACAGACGCCGCGCCGGTAGAGTCTGTTTTGCAGCCTAATGTCACCCTCTTACAATAGAAAAAGAAAGGAGTGGAAAGGAGGGATTGTTCATGAGCAGGAGAATAGTCATCCGGACATAATTACTGGTTTCAATCGTAAACACACTGTTCAATTAAAAAGACCGACGAGGAAGTGATTGCATCAACATGACTGGGAGTCCGGTAATGAGGTTAACACTAAGGAATTTCTTGTAGCTTGGCTAGAAAGTTCGTAGTTTTTTAACTATTGTAACCTATGGCTCAAAATCTATTAACATATTAAATAAATACACCACAACGTGTGTATATTTTGGTGGCTAATAATTATACTTTTTAGTCTCGAATTCATTTTTAGCCAATGTGCATCGTGTGTACTAGATTACAAGTATTCGTACAATTTGTTCTCACTGCGATGACTTATAAGTTCGCAACTTTTTCACCTACTTGTTATATGTGCTAAAGTCTACATACTTATCAGTCAAACACACTATTTTAATAACAAAGCCTCATTCATATTAAGTTTGCTAAAAACTTTAGTAGATTTACGTCAACTCATAATACTCGATTCCAAGAACATGCTCAAAGATACGGGTGAATGTGAGTGAACTTTGAGGGCTGGTGATTTTTAAAAAGTGGTAATTAAGGCACCGCATTTCTCCGACCATGCAGGGTTACGGATTTAAACTCGATAAGCAAACAGTTAACTTTTGTTTGGAACGGTCTGCGCAATCTATCTTCATTTTCAACCGGCAGATAATACACAAACCGCATAACAAAGCTCCATGACCAAAGCAGTCAATTATCCAAAGAGTAAATTCCGTGTGAAGGCATGCATAGAATTCGACATCTGTACAATCCCTGGAAGATGCAAACTGAACCATGTCAGAGATAACCAAACGAAAAAATGCATTTAAAGACGGGCGTGATTAAATCAAGAATACTATAGAAATGTGGTACTTAAATTTTTTTGTCTCGTTCCCCTTTTACCAAATGTCCGAATTTCATTCACCCCTTATTTGACTCAAAAAATGCCTTCCAAATAATATACGTAAAATACAACAAATTCCTCTCTTGCCGCCTATTTGGGAACCTCAGGTCGGGAACATCAGGTCTAATCTTTCATAGATATGTAAATAAAAGCTTAGATCAAAGCAACGTTTGACAGATCCATAAGTTAGAAAGTCTGCATTCACCCCTAAAGATCCTTTACCTACTTAAAAACATTTACTGGGTAATATGGATTATGGATATATTATACAGTGCCAAAGCAATAATCCGGCTTTGTGAAATCCGGACAAATCAGAAAACCGGCAGTTTTCCCGGCGCTATTTTCATAGTTCGCGCACGCCAGTGTTGTCCTCACCAGACCGGTGTTACTCTTTCAAGCCGCGTGGCGTTCATTCACTCGCCACATTGTTCACGTGTTGAGTCGCCACAGTTGTGTACAGTAGAATCTCGCATTACTAGTGACCCGTTGTACGAGAAACTTGCTTTACGAGCCGCCATCCGTGAGTATTTTGCATCGTACGACGAGTAAATATTCGCAGTACGAGCGACCGTCATACACGTGATACACAGTGACTGAGGTAAAGGGAGGCAATGGATAGCGATCTAGCTGACGTCATCGATTTCTAAGAACTCTAAGGAATAGCATGTACTCAATTTACCGCGCTTCTCCGACCAAGCGCAGTCTGCACTTGTGCAATTAACGTGTTTATCTCGTAGCGGTAACATCCCGTGAGTTTTGTGCTAGTTAATTAATTAATCCTTTGATTAAAATAGTAGAACGGACGACGTTACTTTCTCTTTTCTTAATTCCATTTCAATTATTCATTTGTCTGTTATTTTTGCTTAGGACTTGAGATTATGTCGTGTAAAGAATTTCCTTTACGTAAAGTCACGCATTCTTCGTGACGCATCCCCCTTTTACATGCATTGATACCAGAAAACCGGGAAAGCCAGGAAGCCTCGGGTCCCTCAGGAAAATTGAACGCACAAAATTACAATCATGAACATTCCGTACCTCAACTTTCATGCTTTCAATTATGAAAATTTATTACAAAATCAAAGTCATGCCAGACTTCAACAGAAAGCAGTTAGGCGAACGAGGTTGTCTGCTGAGGCTGAGAGATACATCGACAGTAATTACTCTATTGCGCCATATAGCGGAAACTATTATTTCCAGATGTTCCTAGCTTACGCATACCGGTATCCCAAACAAGAACCATTAATCTGACACGAGAGACTTTACCATATTTATACAAACAGTACAACATTTGTTATAGAAGGTTATAATACGTGAATACTTACTTTACTAAAGACACTCACTAACACTATTTAACTCAACCGAAGTAACGTAACTAAAACTATCCTGACCACACTAAAAATGTATAGAAAAGCCTTCATAACTTTCTTGAAGCACAGTACTAGCAGCCAATAGCTAAATTTAACTAAACGACATAAGGAATATTGCTACCACTCACCATTGTCTTTGTGAATGGGCGTGCTAAGAAAAATATCAGCTTGTAGTACCACGTGCTTTCACACAGCGAAGTATACATCATGTTACCAGGGTGAAGACTATTGCAGCTGACTCCGTGCGAACGTAATTTTCGGTTCAGCTCATTGCTATAATAAACAATACAGTTAATGAATAGAGTTAATACTTGAATTGAATACTGTATAGTGCTGGACAGGATTAGATTAACCGTTAACAGCGAAATACATTTCACAAAATTCAAAACTAGCCAGTCTCATGAATGGTCGATTTGAACGAAATTCCATGCTCCCTATTTGTAAAAGGGGATTAAATTGATATTGATGAAGCATCTCACCTGAACAATACGTTACATAGTTTTGACCTGTTGTACTGCTGATACGCCCAGAACTCATGCTGCAAGGGATTCAAGTCTTGAAGATTGAGTTCACAGCTTTTGCTGTCAAATCTAAAATAAAGAAGATCGAGGAATTTCTCGTAAAGATGGTTCACTACAGCCCGCATCAATGACAACCAACTTATGCGCCTAACTTGAGTGTTTATTGCTATGATAGTTAAATAATGTCAACCAACCTGTGTGATTCTGAAGAGACAACAACCACTCTCGCCGGAGCGCTTTTGATAAGCATGTCCGTCAGCAGTTTCGTCAGGTAAAAATGACCAACGTGGTTGGTTGCGAACGTCCTTTCAATTTTATCTTCGGTAAGAGCCCACGGCAATGCGAATACACCGGCGTTCAGAATGAGGTAATTGAGTGGCCTACACAAAAAAATAAACTCGTATTTAGTGTTTCCATCATGTAAGCGCCGCCAAATTTCATCATAGCCGTAACTCAGCTGCAGGTAAATAATTTTTAAGGTAAAGGAACTGTGGTTCGTTTCTATTTTTAAATTTTCTGAAGCTTTCAGGTTAAAGAAATCTACTAACAAATATGGATATGAATAAATGGATTTTTTACTTTCATAAAACTGAGGTTTATGGGTCCAATAGTTTGCGTGAGGCCCCGACGTTCCTTATGCCAGCAATTTAAACATGACGCAAATATGTGATACGATACAATATCACATTCTTAAATGATTGAATCAAAAATGGCATTCGATCCTGTTGACAATACATCTCCAGCAAAGATGTCATTCAAAACAAAGAACAAAAGACAATTAAACAAAAGACGATGCGTTCTATGAAAGGGGGTTGGCGTTTCTTGTACGACCTTTGAAAGGAAGGCGGAGAACTAGTGTAAAACAACAACAACAGCAGCAGCTGACTGCAATCTAATAGTCTTAACTAAAAGTTGCAGTGGAATATTTAAAATTATACTACAAATATTACCCTTACGAGACTGCAATCATTTTTTGAAGTTGAAGGCTGAGATAGTCTACCTCTGTAAATCTGCGGTAAGACACTGTGGGGAGGGGGGAGTAATGGAAAAAGAATGCACCCCAGTATAGCATAAGATACCTGGATAAGTTGTATACTCTAGGGTACGTAGAAATATTGAAAGAAACATAGAATAAACTTGTAGAGTCTTGCTGGTAAGACTGATTATGCTTTTAGAGGCCCTGCTAAATGTGAGGGTGAATGACATGAATGCTCCAGGCTAGTTAAGGTGAGGAAACAGAAGCATCAACATGACACCCAGCATTAGATACCAAATGTACTCGGTGCCCGATTAACGTTGTAAGTTAGGTTCTTGAAACCATGACTTTAACTGAAGGAACGTTAAAACATTATTTAGATTTTTTTTTAAATAAAAATTTGTTGACACACCTGCAGACAGTGTGGGAAACACTGGATTAGATAACTCTATATTATACTAAGTTTCACACTATGTATAATACAATGTATTGTATAAACAGTACTTTTGTTGGGTAAACAATAGCGCGTGCCTTGCTTACGGTAGAAACACAATCGAATTCTGAAAAAGTCCTAAGCCCCGAACACAATACTGTACTAATGCAATGGAGTTCTATTCTACATTTGTTTAGTAAACTTAAGATTTCAAAGATTCACTAAAGTAGAAATGGACGGGGAGGTAAGCCGGACGAGCGAAGACGAACTGTTCAGTCTGGATTTTGATCCGGATGATATGACAGAAGATGACATCGATAGGATATGGGAACGAATGAAAAGACAATCGGCGAAGGAAAGAAAAACTAGAAAGAAATTTGAATTGAATTTGTGCTCTACAGATACGACTCCAACCACAGGTAAAATTATTTTAAAACCCTTATACCCGCGGCTCGCGAGCCATCTAATATGCAGCTTGTGGTAACATTGAATATATTTTGATTAACACCCCTGTGTGTAGTAAAAATACGGATTGCAACTGAGACTATGCATGAATAAATACGATATCCATTTAAGTACATTCCTACTGAGGACAGATTATATTATGCAGATTACAACGACACTCACTTCACAATACCATCAGATAATTTGAAACAGATAACTATGGATAAACAGCAAGCAAAAATTCTACAACTGAGAAGAAGCAGACTAAAAACATATCTGACACAAGTACGGTAATTATACTTGACATACGATTGTTTAGCTTGTTATATCATGGGCAAAGCGTTTGCAATAGCTTAATAATGGATTAGAAGTCCGCAAATTTAATTAGTCTATAACTCCCTTGAAATTCTTAGTTGATTCGCAAACTGTCACCCATCTTAGACCCATCATCCCCACAAAAGTTAAAATCTCCTCCTATGGCATCATCGATAAACCACAACACACCGATAAATTGAATACTTGTAACAAAAGGTCATCCTATACGACAACGTAGGCCATGACAGGCTGCTACGACAGAAGATCGGACAACTCAAGAACAGGCATAGAGTAGTGGACAAAAGAATTAAAAGAAGAAAAGAGGTTTTCGTTCGCAATCTCGAAAATAAACAGAACGAATGGACAAAGTTGGATGCAAGGGCATCAAACAAAGTAAGCATTTAAAAAATATATGGGTAAACAATCAGATAAGAGCCATTGGCAACTGGGCGTCGTAATTTAGGAACCACAAAAGAATTCTATCTTAAATTCTCGCTAACTCGCTATACAGTTAGGTAATGGTATCTGGCCAATATAACTTTCCTTGTATTACTTTTAGCTTGAACCAGAAATCTTACCGGATTTGAGTTTCAAATTTGGACGACTATATCACTCTGCAGATTATCCTTACCAAGCTGCCATAAAAACGCTCAGAGGTGTACGAGCTCCAAAGTAAGATTGCAAAAACTACTGATTTTAGAAATAATGGCAGATGGGCACTGAAATTAATTGAGTGTTTATTTATAAAAACTTTTGAACTTTAGAAATTTTACTGTACTTGTTTATGAACTGTAATGACTAGAGACTTGTAAATTCATTCTGACTGTAATTTCCTAAGATAATATCAGCTACTGTATGACTTCAGACTCAGACTATGAACGTGGAGTCATAATCAGAGCAATTTTTGGGTTCCTCGAGTCCGGGTTGATTGTTTTGTGTGCTGACGCAATGGCCCCGACTTAAACATAACTTAAAGTTAATTTTTCAGCAACACTTTGACTTGTGACTGACTTGCACTTGGAGTCATCAAAAGACACAGCTCTTAGGAAACTTAGAAACAGCTCAGAAAAAATAATAAACAATAAACTTGTGTTCCACAGACCAAAAGATGTAAAAAAGCCAATCGTCCTGCCACAGATTACAAGAAAGAAAGCTAGAAGAGAGAGTGTTGTAAGTGACGCTAGTGGAAGGGGAGTTTTTGTTACGAAACTACCAAAAGTAAGCCGCTACATCAATTTTGAATATTCTGTATAATCGCTCATTCTGGATAGAGTAAATCTTGGATTCCAAAGGAAACTTTTGAGCTACTTTCTTCGACTTAAGGGTTCAAGGGACCTCTAGGGGAGGGGAGTTCAGTATTTACTACATCCCTCTTTCCGATGTTGTTCTCTAATAGAATACATCATATACGAAATGATATAATTTCTAAATAATTTAATTTCATTCAATTAAAGTTTAGTGAACACAAAGTCATAAAGGCAGAATCCGTGTCAGAAGAGAACATAAAGCTACTAGAACAAAAACCATCTTGGAACAAAGACGGAATGAAGAGGCACGACAGTGGGGGAATTAAATTGCCCCCTCTTCGAGACGGGGGTAGAGGTAAACGAAGGGCAAAAGGAACAGATAATAACTGGTCGGAGGACGACCGTTACATCACCCTGACATCGTTGCTGGGACCTCGTTTCAGCCCCAGTAAAAAACTGCGCACTCGCAAACCCATGAATAAAATGCTTACGTCTGGTATAGTGTTAGAGGCAGCGTATTGGTGAAGTATAAGTGCTAAAGATTTGTTTTTATCATCGCGGTGTATTGAGTATAGAGACCCTGCTTTATAAGTGTTTTAATTTGTACTCGTATGTGTTAAATAAAATTATTTTCTTTACTTTTCTGTATTCATTTTTCATCCTATATATTACATGTGGTATTTAAATATTTGAAGCACTTGAAGTGGTGTTGTGATATGGTATACATACGCATCATTGAATCATTGAGTTGAACAACTATAATTCATATTATTGATTTTGAATTATACCTAAATATTATCGATCTGTTTTTGTTCCATTGAATAAATGAAATTGGGATTTCCTTTCTCTAAAATCCTACTAGTGACCTGAAAACTTTTTCATTTAGCTAAACTGCACCATGCTTTTCAAAGTCCTGTCTAGAAGCTTCTAATTTGAATTTGCAAAAGACAGAACATTTTGTATGAATGTTGTCAGGACTATAACAATGTTCTGTATTTCTAGCCTTCCTAAAACTAAAGTACTATGAACAAAAGGTACTTACAGAGAAGACGACAAGAAATCATGAGCGAACTTCCGAATGCTTCTCAACGAAGCTAGGTCGAGTTCCATGACGAGAACGTTCACGTCTTTCTGATAAAAGCAATCAATTCAATTCAATCAATTACACAGATTACCGTACTAATTCTGTGGTATTGTGTTATTTTAATGTTCATGCATTTTTTTGCATGTGTTTTTCTATGGTTTAAAGCAGTTGCA
Organism: Halocynthia roretzi; assembly: GCA_013436055.1. Classification (NCBI taxonomy): domain Eukaryota; kingdom Metazoa; phylum Chordata; class Ascidiacea; order Stolidobranchia; family Pyuridae; genus Halocynthia; species Halocynthia roretzi. Next base: position 122,784 of record QRAM01000116.1, read on the forward strand.
ATCTAAAAAACAGGTTAATGTGATACGGGCAGATATAGCCAGCTTTGTGTAAGATGTTTGCCTCACTCTGGGTCCGCAGGAGATAAAATCCGACTTAGGACCACAGTCAGAATAAGAATCTGGGTATAAAAGACCCTTCCCGTTAAAGGCTTATCTGGGCAAGAACAGATCGCTCTGCAAGTAAATATATATAATGTGGGTGTGCATAAAGGACAAACAAACTTTAAAATAATTATATACAGCAATTTTTACAAACCATTGTACTCTCACAAACCAGTTAAGGACTAGGTGTGCCACAGAATATAAGATAATTACTTGTGTGGCAGCATGACTGTAAATGAGAGTTCACAACTACTCTGTATTGACAATTTCACTCACCCTATTCAGCTGAATCCGATCGGCAGCGGCCTGTCCTTTTTCTAAATTTCGACAAGCAAGAACAACTTTCGCCCCGTGGTGAGCCAATGCACGTGCTGTTTCATAACCTTTAAAAGAAGTAGTTTCTTAATTTAATGAACCACTACTATATTAAAATACTAATATATATTACAATTTATTTATTAGAATCACCAAGGACACAGCTATATCGATAACAAAAACTAACTGACAGCGTAATGCACAATATTGAAATAATCAAGTGACCAACCAATGCCAGAATTGGCTCCGGTCACGATGGCAACCTTTCCACTGAGGTCGCGACCTTCAAGAATTTCATCCGCGTAAGTGCTGCCATCGAATCGCTGTCTTACATCTCTGGCAATATTATCTTCCTCGAGGTCAAAGGCGAAAGCTAGGCGGGGATCAGTGTAAGTAGTACGTTTGTTAATGTGGCTAAAAAGAAGAATTTAAACAGGTAAAGTAAGTAACGATATCTTCCAAGGTTTGAAAAAATTATTTATATATATATATAATAGGTTATTATTTCTTAGCTGTTTTTCGTCTTCAGAATTTTTTCATGCTATATGTTTCCTATAATTCATATTTACAAATTTGCAAGGAACTTGGAATTATTATATAATTAGATCATTTTTCACTTACTCAACATAGAATACTCTTTCTTGTTCATCCACATTTCTTTCCCATCCATATGGAAGTTCTTAAAACAAAGAAAAGATAAATTTATTATACTATCAGAATTTTATTCTGCTGCTCAACGTCAGGCACAAATCATATCTATAGATACCATATTTCCTTGCTTCTAAAATACTTGATTTTTTGGTGATTTTGGAGCACTTTTCGAGTAAAAAAAAACTCGACTCACGGCTAAGTATATACAGTAATAAAGATAAGGTAATAAGATGATTTATACACATGTGCACAATTATTCACCTGATGAAACTCTTTTTCTTCTTTGCGTCTTCGGATTCTCCCACTGAGTCTTTTTCAGTAAATGGCTGTAAAAATAAAATAGACATACACTTTATTTATAAGCTGACACTCTGCACATGGCACATCACCGAATTTTTTGTTTCAAATCATAATTTAGTCAATATAATTTGATGAAAGATAAGGCACATACATACAAAATAAAGTGCAGAGCAAAAGTTGAGAGTACATCGCAAATAATTTTTGGCACTTTTTTAACAATATTTCACGCTTTAAGATTCAATATGGCAATTCTGATATTTAGTTTATCCTTTTGCGGAAGGAATTATACACCTATGAAAGTAAGGGAGCGATTTTACTCAAACAGAAACTCCTATATACACCATGTGCCTAGACTCACTATATCTCACACATACTTTGCATAAAAGACAAAACCCTCCTGTGTAGATCTTTCCTCCCATCCATGTGGGAGCTCATCATCGCTATCTGTGTCATACGATGGTATTCCTTGTGCCATTCTGATGTCCGGAGGAACCAGTTCACAGACTATTCTAAACTCTACATAAGATTATCAGTATGTCTGTCAAAAAGAAAAAAAAATTAGAAAAATCATAACATGCAGCAAAGAACCATCAGGAAAAATTAAGCCACAAGAAAGCGGCAAAAGAGTGTATCATGTATTTTCTAAACTATTGCTTAGCCTAACCACCCATCATACCATTAACGGAATAAATCAACTATTCTAGAATAAATAAATCATTCTGTTTAGTTTAAGATTTGAATCTCAAGATTCTAAATTGATCATCCACATAGCCCATGAATCCCACAGTGTTCACACAGATAGAAATTTATTTGGGTAAACTTGAGTAATCATGGTTCACTAGCTCCAACAACTTCCACACTACCGCAGTCACTTTACGTATCCTTCTTTCCAATAGTACTTTTATTCGTATCTGAGAGTAACATTTGTTTTTGCAATCCTGCATTTACACTATTATCCAGGTCATTAGAATCCTCATCACCATCAGCATCCTTTTCAGAGGTCTTCATATCAGTTTCTCCATCAACTTTTATTTCATCAGTTGTGGAATCTTCATCACCATCAGCATCCTTTTCAGAAGTCTTTATATCCGTTCCATCATCACCTTTTATTTCATCAGTTGTGGAATCTTCATCACCATCAGCATCCTTTTCAGAAGTCTTTATATCAGTTTCTTCATCAGGTTTTATTTTATGAGTTGTAGAATCCTCATCACCATCCTCATCCTGTTCCGAGGTCTTTATATCAGTTCCTTTATCAGCTTTTATTTTGTCCGTTGTAGAATCCTTACAACCTTCATTATCCTGTTCAGAAATCTTCATATCAGTATCTTTATCAGCTTTTATTTTATCAGTTGTCTTCTGTAAAAATATTTCTCTGACGTTGAATTTCTTCAAGCGAAAATAGTCCCTAACGACCGCGACCATGGATACAGTTCTCACTATGTCAATCAACACAAAAACCCCCTGAGATCTGCAATTATACTTCCATGTGGGGACCAACTCCTTCATGGCACCAGTTACCTCGTTCAACACCTCTTGCCTCGATATGTGATTGTTATTTCTGCATTTGTATTCAATAGTATATTCTTTATTGATGACACTGTCTTCCTTAACGAATTTATCAAATTCAGACATGAGAAAGGGTGGTATCATCTTGCACATTGCGTCCAAGTATCCGGGACAGGTGAAATCAACCGGATGCATCCTCAACACATTTCTTGTCCGGGGCATATCACCGATATCCATGTTTTCCCAGGTGGTAAGTGTCTTGAGTATATGGCTGACCAAATGGCTGGGGATCAGATCCCTACATTTCACGAAGATGAGATTATTGCAACCGCTCTTGACTGTTGAAAAACGATGGAATTTTTGGGCTGACATTTCCGATTTAGCTTTGATCTGGGTCACTTCATTCTTAAGAGCGTTTTCAATATCCTGATCCTCTTTTTCCGAGGGGGACTCGGGGTCTATGGAAGTTTCAGGACCATAGAGCTCATTGGCGAAATGGTTGAGCAGTCGGAAAGAATCAATTCGACAAAACTTCTCTTTGTTGCGATCGTGAGATATCAAGAAGCCACGCATGCCCACCTCGACCTTACTTGCCCCGCCGCCTCCGCTGTATTTGGCGCGTTTGTAGTTATTGGGTTTGTTGGTAGACTTTCTTTTTTCGGCCATTTCAATCATATTTGTCGCTGAGTCCTTGTAGACGTTTAAAAAAACTTATTTATTAAGAATGGGAGCTATCGAAACGTTTCGCTCGTGCGTGATTTCGGGAAACCACCTATAAGCTAGATAAGATGTTTACGAGGTGGACAGTATTACCCTCTCGCTACTACTCAATAAACAGATTAAAAAGAGCAATGAAGCCATGATTGGTGGTCTCTGTTGTTATATAGTTGATATTTAACACTTTTATGTAGGAGTTCTAAACATTCGTTACCTAAATATATTCTATTTCAAATATATGTTATCGTCCAATCAACGTGAACAATCCCAGCGAAACTAACAAGTAACCTGAAAATCAAATTCTATTGCGTCACTGACAGTGGATTCACTTGAGCTAACAACACTGCTAAACAGTGTACTGCGAGGTTTATAATGGAACAAATAGGAAAGTAGGGACTTGGTTGGATTGAAAGTCTAAAACTATTTCCGGGATATGGCGGTGTGGAGTACATACTTGTTTTCAAATCCACCTTAAACGGACGATTGAACTCATCCCATCATACGGCAAAACATGGTCTCTCCGTCGGCCTTGCTTAATTGACAACACATTATCACGCAATTCTAGTGACGATGCTCAACAAATAACTGACCAATACCACTAGACAAGCCGTAAATCACAGATGGGAAGGTAAGAAAGGACGTTAAAAAAATTAACAATTATCAATTTAAACTTTTGCTGAAAACTAACTGCGGGAGTTGAATCACGAATTCCTCAAGTTTGGCATACGTACAGCTACTTGTATGTCAACAGTTACTTTGATTTCAAGGGTTTAACCTATCCCCCAAGCCCCTCCCCCATTGGCAAGGTCTTTGTTGGAAATTTTGCCAGGGGTAGGGAAGTCGAGGGAATATACTCCACTGAAATTTGCTTAAAATTATCGTACCCACGTGTGGCATATTAGGGAAGAGGGTGGGTCCGCTGTAAGCTTGATCCAAGAGGGGGGGTTGCTTCAACTATATAAGAAGAAAAGTTTGTTTGTTTGTCTTGGAACAACGTCGCCATTTTCCCAATGGAACTACACTAAATTTCGCAAAGAGAAATGCAAATGCATCAGAGAATAATATACGAGGGGAAGAAATTCTACTGAAGCCCACGATCAAAAAGAATCTGCATATATGTCAATAAGTTAAAGGTTTACCCCGAGTCGCTGTGGTTACAGTATAGTTGATATAAGCATGCTCACAAAGCAATTACATCAGGACTCGAAATATAGGAGTTCCTCCGCTACGGTTCCGTGTTTTTTTTATAAACAATTTCTTCTCGATAACTCGATAGGTGTGGAATGCCAACTCGTGTGGCAACCGGACGCGCGGGGAAAGTAAACTGCGTTCAGGTCGAAGCAGTAGAATTCAATTTGGAGATAGCATACCCGATCATCGAGCAACGGCCCATATCAAAACATCAGGCCTCCCGAACGGAACCACGGCACCGAATAGAAATGTCACGGGGGAAAGTGTTCGCACTTTTTAATCAAAATATTTTTAAAGATTGCATTGTTGTCTATCGATGCAATTTAAAGCCGGCAAATAAATTTAATAGATTCGCGTGGGTGATGTGGGTGATCCAAAATTTTCATTTCTACCATAATGATGAATAGGACCCCCTTGTCACAAATGGAATTCGCGTTTGGGGTAATAAACCTAAGAATTTTAAGAATGCTTTTCCGCTAAAAGGATTAGCTTGTCAAAAAATGAAAAGGTTCCTTTGGCAGTATGGAAAAACAGTTATCGTAGAAGGTCAGAAGTGTAATGGTAAAAACCTGGAAGGCGTCATTTCTCATTCTCCAAGGTTTGACAGTAATTGGCCGTATGGATATTATTTTTCTCTGTTCCACCTATTATCTTAAAAGCAATACAACTTCATTTCATCTCAATTGCAGGGTGACAAAGACGTTTTCTTAGGTCCAGTCAGTGCAGTGCTTCCTCTTCTCAGCTTTGTGAGATGTAAGGACGTCCCTCTTTTGCGGTGTGACTTTTTAAAAAAAGATTCCAGGTAAATGATGATAATCTTACACCTAACAGACATTATTTTAGCACTTAAAGGGAGCCTCAGGAAGACCGAAAATTCCAATCGGAAACGGGTGAACTCGATCCTAAACTTCAGTAATCACAAAGAGACCACCATGGAAGAAATTTAATGCACATTCGGGTAGAGAAAACTTACAAAGCGATAGATGGTTTATATTTATTACGCATATGGCAATCGTGAATGGCAAAGTAGTGATAAGAAATGAAGCAAATCCAAAAGTACGGCGCTGCGACAAAAGCCCTTTGATCCGCTGTTATGTACCGCCGACACAATATCGACCGACAATGAATTTTGCGGAGATTGGGGGCGATGACTGAAGTAGATGGAATCCATGCTACGTAAATATGGCAAAGGTTAATTTTGATAATAACTTATTGCCGTATGATGTAATGTATTAGGAATCAATGTTGTTGGAAAGTATACGTACGGTGCCTTACGAGAATGGATGGAGCTGAAGTGCGACCCCGTAAATTACGTCACTTTTTCTGGGAGAAAACAGATATAGCAAGGTAATAAATACTCATTCCACATTATTGATGTATTACATACGGTCACGGTAATGGGCGCCTTTGCAAAAGATCCTAAATACATTACAACCATTCGCGACCGCCCTCCGAATCCGTCATAAGACAGGGCTTGAGATTTAGAGAGGATGCCTTTCTCACGATGTCGGTAGTGCATAGCAGTTACGACATATAAAAATATTATCATTCCATATTACATGAGGCAGACATGTGCTTAAGCCCTGTTCAACTTAACAAATATCATTATGACGCTCTAATATCGAGATTTATATCGTGGTATGTACGTATAAGACATACACGGCGCCATTCCAATCGCTTGGTCGTCGCTAGTCTAACAACGTGCGGGGGTAATTCTCGCATGCGGGTGGACTTTAGTTCGAAAAACTAGTCACAAGAAATATCAGCTCTCTACCAAATATGATTTGTAGAATTCTTGTAATCCAATAATAGGAAAGAAGACGCCAAGTCGAATGTATAACTAACATGTACAGTACCTACCCTGCTTGATAAGTGGATTATAGATTCAATCCTTTGTAAAACTATACTTTATCTCGAGGAGAGCACTCTGGTACAAATTACAAATGCGCTACTTTTGGTTCTTCAGCTCGCTACGTTCAGTAATTCAAACCTTGTGCTGAGCCAGATTCCATGAAAGATTATCATCGTCATCATTATTTGAGAGCGGCTGAAGGGAGTACAGAGTAGGGAAATTGTTTCCATTCACGAGATTTGGCGCATATAGTGAGCAACGCACTTTAGGATGTAATTATTATGCTACATTACATAGAATTTCCGTATGAAAATTTCCACTTGCTACTTGCTATCGCATCACAAGTTGCTAGTCATTCATCGTCATTTTTCAACAAATTTTATAAAGAAATTCAATTTAGGTTTTGATGACTGAAATGCTAACCAATATATTAAGCATATAACATCTATTGTGAGCCGTTTTTAGCCCATCCCCATGGTAAGGTATAGACTATAGACCTACTCCAGGATTTATTTTTATTTGTATGCGAAATGTATGTATGAAAAATGGTTAAAGTTTCTTTCGCTTACTGATTAGAATTCATCTTGAATTTGGTAATTTATCATGGAAAGTCAATTTATTGGCATAATATTTACTACCAGTGAAATTACACATTGTGTGTGTGTGATAGAGAGAGTTGGGCAGCGCTATGCTAAATACGTAATGAATGACATGCCCATGATCTGGAATTGAACGCTAGATTTTTTTTAAAAACGCGAATATACAGAAGGAGAGGTTCGCCTACACAGACTCATACGTCAATGATATTCTCGGCAACTCTTAACTTATATTTTTGATGAATAGCAGTCTGTTTTGCTTAATAATACATACTGAGTGTCTGCCCATGTAAACACGATTTCAAATCATTTAGAGCGGCGACGGAAATCGGAGGTTGCGCCTACAAAGAGCGAGATAACGGTCCATTATATGGTGGTATACGATCAAACAAGTGATACACAAAGTAAACTTGCAACGCAAATAGCCAGACGTGACATATCTTCCGCCAGTGTTCGACGAAAATGTGATGAACGTACACTTTGTACGAAACTGCTGAAATTAAATCGGTTCATATGATCAGAATAAAAAAGTTACGATGATAGAGTTGCGACATGGTTAGCACGTTTTGTTGAGAGTGCACCTATCAATCGAATATGCTTGTGTTTTTTACATTCATAGGCTACCACCATGGAAACCCAACTGTGTTAAGCCGATTTCACTAACTCAAACAGAAAAATTTCTTCTGATATAAAAGAAAAAGTGGTTTATTTATTTAGGTAAATTATAAATGTTTTATTTACGAAAAATTAGCTATTTTCAAGCAACCTCTAGTGGTAGTCGCGTGACACTCCTAAAAAATGAGAAATTTAATAGCAGACAAATACAAGTTATTGATTATAATCAATATCAATTATCTATCGATAACTCATGGATGATAACTTCGTAGATGGTATAATAATGGAAAAGAACCTCCAGCATCAATTTGAAAAAAGCAAACAAACAGCGGAGAATTACAGCTAGCTAGTAATATCACAGCGGATGAATATAAAATAGGTGTGGATTTTTCTTCAGCTGTCCTTAGCTGAACAGAAAGATTGCAACACTGTTTCTAGGATATCAAAAGTTTCCCCTTATATGATTTCATATTAACAATACTTTATTTTTCTGTGGTGATGTTTGTGGTCATGTGATACGTCGAATCACTCATACAGGTGCGCTACGCTCGGCGGACGATCGTGCGAACGTAGAATAAGTTTCACAACTTATAACAATCAAAACGCTCTCTGTGATAGACCTGTCCTTTTAATAACCAGTTTTGATGACGCAATGTTTATCTAGTGATGGATTTAATGATAGGCTTGTCGAAAAGCGCTTTGATTGCGGTTAAATGGCGAAGAGGGTAGGTGACAGACACGTGCTCCCTTCCTTACTCCTTATGTAATAATTTGTGATGCGTGGGTAGAGTTAGTTCAGTAATTACAATACTTTATATCATGTTGACTGATTGTAGATATGTTGCAATGACTCGAGTCTCGACGAAATTCCTCGTGACTTTACTTGACTCCAGTCTTTTGACTGAATTGATTAGACTTGACTCGAGGTAGCGCTGATATCTAGCGAAACGAAACAGTCTACTCGAAAGGTCAAAGATTAGGAGAAATTCTAAACATTTCTCTATTTCTCTATACTGGAATTTTTATTTCGAAGACACATTTTCTAAATTCTTATCCGGAATTCCCCCACGATATATCAGTATACATCCGTGATTCGTTCTCCTGTAAAATGTTTACTGCGTCGTCATGTCATCACAAATTTAGCACGGAAGTTTAGGTGCATCCCAGAATAATGCACAAACAAAGAAAACATGTGCTTGAGCTCCCTTCGGGTCTCTAAGGGATAAAATCCTACATTGGATCTGGATATATGTCGATCGGATTATTTGGCCACTGCACGATATTATGGGGCATTGTGTAGCACTAGCAGGGAACTCTACTATTTGGAGGTTATGGTGAATTTCGTATGGTCAACAAATATACGCCTAACCTGTATTCGCTTAACATGGAGTATCTATAATATTCATTGCCTTTTCGGTAACTGTGAGTCGATATACTAAAGTTTTATTTATTCTGAAAGCGTCTGTAATTTGTAATGTCAGTTACGAACCTACTGTTTCCCATAATAACGTACTAGTGTTGACTTAATCTCGTGGATATGTTATGGCAAGCTGTTAGATAGCGGCCTTTTACATGAAGCAACCAATAAAAGCGGCTTCTTTTATCTGTGTCTGTTAATCTCCAAACATCGTTCGACTCAAAGCAAAAATTTGACGTTGCGCAGCAGACTTAGGCGCTGAATCTGCCAAGATTTTTTTATGTTGTCGATTTGAAACAGTGATGCTGGCGAGGAATGCTATAAATGTGGATTCTATCTAGAATTTGGAGTGGTGGTTATCAAACGGGAGGTACTCCCAGGGTAGGAACTCCGAACTGGGAGCAAATTTACACTGTTCGATGAATATATATATAGAATGAAATAAAATATCAATACAGTACATAACTATAGGGGCAACCACGAATTATAGAGTAACCATACTAAAAGAAGGATGAGTTTCATTAGACTTACTAAATTACTATGGCCTTTTCCAAACTTGTAAATCTCATTTTGGAGAGTCAAGTCGATTACTAGCCAGCAGCCAATTCAACACTTTTTTGGACTACTTAAAGTGATGTATTTTAATTTCAGCGATTCAAGTTAACTTAGCCTATTTCATAACATAACATAATTCTTTTAAGACTTATACACAAAACTTGTTTAAACAGTAAAAAGAAACTTTACTGTAGGCATGAATTAGATATTGCTCTGCAAATGTCTCATTTGAAAGAGTGAGGAGCTATACCACCCTCATAAGTATTATCCAATCTTTTGTATGTGCAGTTTATAAGACATTGTCATTTCTTCTACACAATTCTTACACAGTATTGTACAGAGGGGCGTAACGTTTCCCAGACACGCTAAAGGTGAAACGTATACGGCATAAAGGCTTTAATTAGACGGTTTTAGCTCGTCCTGGATTACCGAAAATGTCAAATGAGCCAAACTTAGATCTAGCAACAATACAAACTTAGCGAAGGTGCTGATAAAAAAAGCTCATTGAACACTTGCAACTAAATATACTAAAGATTGCAGCTGAATTCTTACTTGGGAGCCTGAAGGAGTCAAAGAGTCCCAGGTCACATTCATCCCATTGTGAGCACAGGTTATCTCAGTTCCTCGTTTTATTTTGAATTGTCTTCTAATAAGTAATTATTTATGCATCCACATTGAAGACACCATATAAGTATGGTATATATGAGCCTAAGACAATGTACGTCTATGCAATGTTTTCTTTCTGGGAAGTTTGGAATTCGCCACCCTTATGGTAAGTTCGTAAGTCTAATGAAACTTATCCTTCGTTTAGGATGTCCACCCTATTTCGTTATCCACACCCACCGTCCACCGTCCACCGTCCACCGTCCACCGTCCACCGTCCACCGTATAGTTGTGTATATTGATATTTCATTCCATATACACAGTGCCCAGAGCAAATTGTTCCCCAATTTGGAATCCTCCTGTGACTTAATTTACTCCCCAATTTCTCCTCTTCTCTTCTTTGAATCTGATTTGAAATTCATTCGTTTGCTAATCATTGTGTTAGTCTGATTACGTGATAGCTATCTTAAGATTGACTTTGTTGTTGATCGAGGATGCGTTAACATAAGTAGCTGTCATCGAAAATAAAATTTGTAATAAAAGTTCAATATCGGCCTGTTATTAAACGCTACGGAATTACATTACGTAATACGGAGCAAGGTAATACCTAATAATAATACACCACATCAAATCTGTCACATGTACCGCAATCGTTGTTTAATATAACGGGATTTATCGGGATAACGGTAGCGACCGGACGAAAAGCAATCACGGAAGTGGGTAGGACGCTCTGGCGCGGAAAACAAACTCCTTGATAAGTCACGCCTTGCAAATATTACTCAGCCATCGGTAATTTAGGTTGAATTAAAGCAACGACTTATGTTCTACTAACTGTTCGGTTAATAAAGGTTCCATAAAATTTAATGTGATAATGAACTACGGTAATAAATTCTCTGCCGCCTACGCTTCTTATCGTGGAAAAAACAATATTGTAGGCACTGAATTTCACATATCCGAATCCAATATAGTGGCAAGTCAATATACAATACTCAATTAAGTATATTACACATTGTGGCCAGTTAACCCTCATGCGTCCAAACTTGGTTAAATGATTTGACCAAATGGGTTGAAATTACCCCCCGTGCAAAGTTCAGTTAATTATGGCTTATTCTGGTCACGAGTAGAAATTCTAATTATTCAGTATTCAAAATTCATGATATTCGAATCTGAAATATTAATAGAATAATTTTCCCATTCTGTAATAGGTCTAAAATTAAATAGAATGGATGCACTAGTTGTCAGTGGTTTCCATAAAATGGAACATATCATAAAATACACAATTCTGATGGTTTGAATCAGAAGAATTGAAGAATTCTACAGTCATTTCAGAATACCCTTAATATACACCAGATTGAGGCGGATGTAGATATATCCATATCTATATCCATAACATACTATAAAGACAAAGAATATAAATATTATCCATAACACGAAAAGCAAATACTGTACAAATACTTATTTCCACCAAGAGTTAAAATATAACAATGAAGAAAGTGACCCCCGCGTAACCATATCATTACATCGACAAAATTCAAATTGCTGGATTTTGCATTAAATTGATTGAAGATAGCGGATGGGTTTCAAAGTGGATCAAGTCGAACTACTACTTTCACGTAAACAAACTTATTCCTCTACCGTTAATTTTGGTGACTTTCCTACATTTGCTCCTAAATTTACATATTCCAACAGAGACGTATCGCCCTCAGGTCAGTAATAAATCTGGTGCTGCAGTACCCAGTCTGTTTTTAAGGGTCTTGGTTTCCGTAGGGCGTGAAACACCCAAATCTTAACCACTTTTTTAATATTACTCAATCTCCGTTCCTTATACTATTATTAAGGCAGGGTTAAAATAAACACACAAGACCTCTTTATGTATACATTCTTTTAAATTATATGTCTATTTAGGCAAGCTATGAAACAGACAAACTCCTATTTATCAACGACATACAGCTCCAAGAGCGGAAGCCGTCACGTTTGTCGCGTTCGTAAACAAGCTTATGACAATATATGGAATATTAATATAGTGATAGAGAATATTATCATGTCATATATGTATATAAAGGATATTGCTTTCTGCGGCGAAGACGATGTAACAAATTAAAAAGCCTATTCTAAAGCTAAACCCGATTAGCCTTACAGTAAGTAATTTATATATGCAAGACTGCCACTGAGCACTGACGCCGCACAGTCTGGGTGAAAAATCATTTTCCGACGTGCGTCATCAGAATTTGAAAAGCTAACGATAAAGCACGCTTAGCACGAGTCACACTCGCCTAAATCTGAATGTGATTAAAATACTCAATTGAATGCCCTTATCTTTCCCAAACGATACGAAATTAAATTTTGCTCACTGGAGTCGTGGGGCCGAATAGTGGGTAAAAAAGGGGCTTGGTGTTTGCAGGATTTTAATCCTGTGTTCGGACCTGTGTACCCACGGGGTAATTTATATAAACCTCACGGTTGACAAAATGACATATTTGGTAAACAAGGGTACTTTTTGATTAGATATATTGTTACCCTATCGTGATTTCTGTGATCTACTACAGTAATGAAATTCACACTGTACTGTTACCTCTCATTCACCCACTCACCCACTCACACCCCTCCGTTCCCGATTTAGAAAATATCGTAACCCGAGAAAATAATCACATGATATGCTATAAGTTGCATCAACTTGTCCAGAATGTTCTTAGATTTTAGGAGGTACACACCTATACAAAAATACTACCAACTTTATTGCCAACATTGTACCGTATACGAATTGCCCTGTTAAACATATCTTTTAAATAACGTGTACTTGACCAAAAAGTAAATAGATTATTACAGCCGTCATACCTGAATTGAAAATCTAAGAACTTTATTGCCAATACTGTATATCAGCAATACAGTAATGCAACCTTTGAGCTATATTAAACCGACCAGTAATCGATGCCGTTTGATTTAAATTCTTGCTCATCAAACCCATCACGCACGCGGGGTCACGACCGTCCGTGACGTCACGTTGGGTAATCGTACGCCACGGGGGCGGGGAACACAATTTTGCTCGCGTGCGGCACGAATGTTGGCTCCGAATTAGGTTACCACGGAAACATATTCCCCCTTTAAGTAATAATACGGTACTATACTGTACAGTAATTGCTGAAACGGGGTAATTGGCAGGTTGGACGTCACTGCGTTGGTCGGAATGGAGCCAAATTGGAAAGACAGCGCTTGGCGATTGGTGCTTAATTATGTAAGAGGATTGTGGGATGCGGTTGGCTTTTGGCTTGTGGGAAAGTTCAAATGCAAGGCAGTGACTTTAGCCGCAAAAAATATCCTCTGTCTGAGACGCGGTTTGACCGGTAATGCACACACTATAGGTAATAGCTGTTATTTTATTTAAAATGCATATGTACTGTATTTCTATATACAATATTGCAGTGATTTTGAAACCTTTAAAGACCACGATGTTTTTTCGTTTCATTGTTTAAAAACACACAAAAACGAAAACGTCACATTTTCTACTCTTAGCATATAGCAAGTGCAACTTAAAAGGAAGAACAGTGGCCTTAACCATGCCCGTAGTGCCACTCACCCGCCACTGGTCACGTAGTTTAATTAAATTTTCAAGTAACTTTCTTTTGTGGGAGAACAATGTACGTTACGAGCGTACGTAGCTCTCTGCTTGTGTTATGGCGTGACTAAATGAGATCATCATCTGTATGAGGATTATTTCTAGCTTTTATTGTGCCCACCAAAAATAGCCTTACGTGTCGACGGCGTTCAATACTGTATTATCTATAGCAAGGCCTATCACACCCTTCGTCATGTAAAAATAAAATGTAAGGACTGCAAGCCACACACAAGAGTATAGACTAGAGTATAGTCTACGGCTTATTACACCCTAACCGCCTTGCACAATGTAAACACGGGACTGACATTAGCTACTCATGTAGGTCCTCATTACTTGATTTAGCGCCAACCGGTAACAACAAATATCGTACATACAGCATCGTAAATGTGAAAGAAACTCATTTTTTTTGTTTCGTTGCAATGAAAATTCAGTTAACAATGTATTGAAAATGAAATATTAAAACTTTTTGTTAGTTACAATTTCTTCCAGCTCTTATTCCTTATTTTATTACAGTTAGCAACTTGGCGCGGGTTTTGGAAGGGGCAAATCTTTTTTCCAATCTATCACTAGTCTCTGACAGTCTTATCTGTCATCGGGCGTGTTATATGAAGTAAAAAAAGCGTTCTGGTAAGTGGCGATGCAAGCCTCCGTGTCACCGACTGTCCCTACAACAATGACATAGTACTAAATCAAAGATAGGTCGCGTCTAATGATACGTTATCTACAGACCAGAGTTCTTTCTCAGACAACACAAAGATTCTCAAGCCAAGATGCTACTGAAAAGATACAAAAGTAAAGTAGAACGTGTAAACTGGTTGTTCAAAATAATTCTAATTCATTTCCTGATATTCAAGCCAAGAACCAAATAAGTTACTAGTACCGACTCGAGTCCAGTCGACCCTTTGATTACCGAGACTCGAATAAACTCTCACTTCGAAATTAACAGCTTTAACTGAAGGGCCACAACACATTACTGAGTTTTTAGTTAAGTGATTGGAATTAAACAGTTTTCAATGTTGCACTATACTTATTGTTGATCTCATGGACATATAGTTTCAGGGCATTGTCAAAAGAGTATACTATATTACTTTTTAATACATGAAAGGTGGCAAACAAATAACACAGGTTCCCACACATTCTGATGAATCAAAAATAACAACCCATTTGCGCATAACGCTGTGAAACAGAAGAGAACAGGTGCAAAATGGAGCTGAAAGGAAGAAGCTACCGTGGCTTGTTATAATGATACGTTTAGCGAACGATAATCTTCTTTTCAAGTCGCCTCCTGAAGTCTGTTAGCCGACCGATATGTCGGAGACTTCGTAACATTAAAATACTAAAAAAAGGGTGGAGAATAAAACACTGTACATATGTATGAACAGCAGACGTAACATCTTACGAAGTACAAACCACCCATTACCTAGTTTAATTTTGAAGGTCCTTGACATGGCCGACTAAACATAGCATGGAAAGTAGCATATAATACGGGTCAGGACCTCAATATTGTTGCCCCGATCTCGCGTTAAAGCTTCTCCGAGTAATCTACTCTCGATAAAACCCTGTAGTGGACTTTTTTAATCAGCACACAGGCAATACGTGTGTGTGTGTGTGTATGAGCCACGTACACGTGCATTTGTTTGGGCGTCTGGAAAAAGGAAGGTTCAGAACGTGGGAACATTTTTCCCAACCCTCACTTGTCGCGCATCGAGTGCTACCGAGTAGAAAAGCTGTATACTTGAGAAGGCGATAGAGCATGCCCGGGTAACAAATCCGGATATGGCCCCCTATCGTGACCCATGCTCTATTCTAACCCCTAATTCCTCACTCGGAAAACGTTAGATTATAAACGTAGCATAAATGAAAACAAAATTGAAATTGAAATTAAGATATCTGAAGTAGAAGTACTTGTAAGGTATTAATGGTTTGGAAATTGAACAAGGGACTTCGAAAACCACATCAAACCTAATTGAAATTCAATACAGTTACTAACTTACATAGCTTAGTTAGACACTTGTCACCATTTACGCTTTAACTGTGAAACGCGAAGACAAAAAACCTTGGCACAAACTTTAAATAAAAACTTGTTAAGGTTTACAAAACCTTACACGAAACAACGGAAAAATACAGAAATCCATTGAAATTTGTGAAGAAAAGGCTAGACACTTAACAAATAAAGTAACAAAGAAGTAATACGTGAAAACATCACCACTATGCCCTTCTCGACAGCTGAAATTAACTTAAATACATACCAAAGCAAAATATTACAGACGAGCAACTATTTCGATTCCAATCTGCTGCACTGTTCAGATTTACCTTGTAAATATCCATTCTATCTGCTAAGTAACATATCTAGTAGTCACTACAGGCAGGCGCTTGAAACCAGTCGACTTATACGATTTCAACTTTATTATCGCTTTTAAATTCAACGTAAACATGAAATAAAATGACGGAAAACGAAAAATAGAGTAAAACAATATAACGGGAATAATAATAATAGAAGTAATGGTAAAGTTTATTAAGGAGAAACGAAAGGTAATACTAACTAATACAGTGCATTTGTACTGATAAGAATTACGATATTGTTACATACGGAATGGTGACATTAGCTTTGAAGCAATTGGTAACATAAGTAATAATTCAGTTATATAATGCATCAAAACAGTAATTCTTTATTGATATATGGGGTTTACAACATTTCTTAATATAAAATTTGAAGCCAGAATCCTTTGTGTTGAAGATTGTGGCTGTTATAACACTGAAAAACGTAGGAACGGAGCACGTAGCATTGTACAGTATAGAGCGTATTGAGGAATGTTGCTTCAAATTTTGGAAAAAAGTTTCAAATTTGGTACTTAATATAAGAATCCTTTCATTTACTGTATGCCAAAGAGCTCAAAAAAAAGCTGAACGCTATATCTAAAAATAGGATATTACCAACTTAGAAAAAAATTAACAATCACCTACTGTGAAATATTTTACGGTGAACCATGGTCCATAGGACAAGTAACTTTTTTAATCTAAGTGAATATAAAGTACTCGACCGGATATAAATAGGGTATAACGGATGGTTGAAGTCAAAAAAGTATTCAATGGTTTATCTGCTGTACTTTTATCGATATATGTATAGTATAACTATATTGGAAATAACTATATTGTTTTGCTGAAGAATTGAAAAATATCATTTTAAATAAAGACATGTTTCTTAGAATTTTTGGAAATGTCTTGATAAAATTCAAAATTCATCAAATTTGCTCGCTCAGCAATTTCATCCCATTTATATTATAAAATGAGGACATCAACTTATTTCACTGGTGGTTTCACATCAAATTTTAAAAGATGTAAAAGAGTTTTAGAAAACCAAGCAAAAATTGCTCTAATATTCTCCTGATCAATGCTACAAAATACGGTTTCAGCAAAATGGACGTTGGCATCGAGAAAAATGAACCGAAAGTAACATCCTGTCTATCAAAATGGAGCGCTAAATTGTGTTTTTCTCCATTAGGTCTCAGCATTTCACAATTACGATCGCGCCCTAATGAAGACGTATATGGCCTATTCGAGCTGACAGTTTGAAAAATGAGATCCATTGTATTCGACTGGGCTATTCCTGGGAGACTAGAAATAAAGAGGGTGTCGGGATGTTGTTTTTGGTCGGGAGAAATTGGTCGAACGGAAGTGAAGGTGCGAAAATTAGCCGCAATTTAGCGTAAACAATCTTCGGAGGGCGATCGAAGGCATTAAAACCAGAATCTGATGCTTTTTCGATACCGCTGTGGAGCGTGCTAATGCACAGATCATTTATAGAAAGTCTTAGATTGTTTACACAAAAATTTCCGTTTGATTTTAGAGTAAATACTATTGTGCAGTACTGTAGTGTATAATGAATAATAGTAGGAGTAATACTAGAGGAAGTCGGGACAAGGAAGGGAGTTTAATGGAGACCCCGCTGCGTCATAATTATCTCGCGGAACGATTATCTGGTGTCCAGCGGAGTGCCGCGACTCTATTCCTTTGAAAGACTACTCACTATGTTATTTATAATTATTATTATCATATATTCATTATTTTCTATTCACACCCTTTTTGCCTACTGCTATTCATTCAAGTAACTTATTTTGGTTGGTAGGATAGAGGGTAAAAGGTAAATGGCTTGGTTTGGGGCTCGTCTGACTCTAAGGCCCCTTCGGGCGCAATTAATTTTCATTTCTATTTATTCATTATATTATAAATCGCACTTTTTGTTATAGGAATTCCGAGTATTGTAACTGGCCTGCTAGACCATTGCAGATATCGATGCTTTTTAATTTTTAAGACATTGGATTAACCGTAATCAAAAGGTGGTAAAATATTTGGTAAACGACGGGAGAGTAACTGACCTAGGATCCCACAAGATCCGCAAAATATGACATGCCCAAGCTTAGCTTAAATAAAAGTTATACAACTTCAATGACAACCCGACAACCCGAACTAGCGTCGTTTGTCTCAGTAGCAATTTCCTATTGCACGTATTGTTGTACGTTCGTAAAGGTGCGACCGACGCGCCAAGCTCTCTGTCTTGAAAGCACCATGAGTTTATATCGGGGGAAATCGGGATTCCACAGCGACAGGGTGGTGGGGCGATACCCCTTTCAGTCTCTTCAGCACTTGCACTTACATTCAGAAATAGTTGGGTATTGAGCCTTTATCCATGTGCAGTATTTCATCTTGTTGCCATTGAAGCCCTGGCAATGCCACCGCAGTACTGTAATGTACATGGAATTCGAGGGCTGACACGCCATCCCGGCAGGAATTGAACACGATCGACTGTTGTCGCAAATGCCCTCCTTAATCCACGGAGGCCAGAAACGGTGTCCCAGATTCTTCCATTTGTAGACTACTGAGCACTCGGTCGCCTGCCACAGCCACATCTGAAACCTACGCTTTTGTTTTCTGCTCAATCTGTTTCGCTTTTTCCCCGTCGATAGATCGTCGAAATTGAGCTTGCGTATGCGTTGTGGCATACGGCCCGTCGGACGAAATCGGTCCATTTCGGAAAGTTTCGGAGAGTGATTATCGTTCGTATCTAGCATAGGTTCGGGTTCGGTGGGCGACATAAAATTGGTCTGGTAAGCGAGACCGAGTCTTTCGCGCAGCTTGACCGGGTCCAGGTCGGCCTCCTTCGGGTCGTACTCATTGGGAGGGTACTCCTGTATATCCACCACTGGCAGAGTGTTGCTGGAACGCGGCAGAACAAAGTATTTCTCCGCCAGAGAGCCGCAGTGAGCCTGGTCACCGAATAAGCTTAGATATACAACGATGCGTACTACGAATTTTACAAACATGTTTGTTTTTTCAGATAAAATATTTATTGAATAAGCGCGCTGTCAGATGGATAAACAGAGACGTTATTTAAGAGAGGAGGGCCTGTCGAAAACACTTGCGTATTCAATTTGCACAAGCTGTTAAACACGACTGCTGGCTTTGCACAAATAGTGTTAACGCTGTAGATAAACTAATACATCATTCTGTCTCCTGCTCCTATAGTTAGCTAGTATCTCTGTGATATGACTACGGAATGTGATTGCGCAGAATTCATAATTACTGAAGTATAACTAACACTCTTCCTTCCTGAAAGTCACAATTTACAGCCATTTTGTAGTAACTGAAGAAGCGACTTATGCAATTTACTGAACATATACTATTGTATATAGTATAATCTATGACATAGGTCTTAGTACGATTCACTCTAGATCTAGAGATATGCTTTCAAGCCCAACCTTGCTACTATACAGTAATCAATGAAGCCACTTGAATCCTATCAGTTAAGATAAAGTCTTGCCGTATTTACGAATAAGCTACTTCATCAATTTATGTTTCATCCGTACTACGGCCGTGACTAAAGTTTTATTCACTAGTTAGATTAGTATAAGTACTCTGAAGAAACGCAGACTGTAAAGTTTCATTCCACAATTTCAAAAGAACCATCCGTATTTCGCAGGGGAGTTAGGGATTTTTGGGGAATCTCGCATCTGGTGAGTCTCACGCTCTCCCATATTTTAGGAATCACCGTTAGTCTGCAAAAATACTTAACGCCTCGTTGTAAAAACTTTACATAAACTGCTTGTTAGGTATACCCAAAAAAAAATGAAATAAAAAATATTCGTAATCTGAAGTAAACGCTACTTTTTATACACACTGTAGTTTTCTAGAAGTTAGTAAAAAATATACTATATTGAATAGCAAATATGAAATATTTTCTATATACTTTATTATGCTGCACTATATGATAGAATAAATATTCAAATAATAATAAAACTTTCTTTTATACTTTCCTATAAAATATTTATTTTATTTACCGAAATTTGTTTTACATGTATTTTATATTATTTATTAATTGTAATTTAATATTGACTGAAAAATCCCTGAAACTCCAGTATAGTATAGTAACAACGTTTAACTGGGTATATTGAAGACCTCTATAACGGCCCAGTGATCCTTTAAAGATATTGCACCACATATATCCTACACTACAGATTATATCTCATATACTCCTCAATATCGAAGTTTTCAGTCTATATTTTTCTAGACCGGACGCTCTCATGCTCTTTCGGCGTAATAAAGCACCTCTATCCCCCACTGATTCTATATAAAGGCTTCGATCTATTGCAATGTTTGCGCTTCAAACCCTCCTATCAGTCGTATATTAATAACCCCGTCGATATGAGGTTGTCTACTGAAACAACACCCACTCTGGTCGCGTATAAATATACACATTACTCTGTAAACAAACCTACCCCATCGCAATAATGTGGCTGGTATTTTTTTCCCAGAAAGGTTATTACCAACATTAATAAACTACAGCACAGTATAAACACTCCATAGGAAAATCCTCATAAGTCAAAATCTCTCCCTTAAAGACCAACCTACCAGCTGGCTATCTAGAAATAACAGCTTATGCGACTATCTCGCTTGGCGTCCGCTTAATAATACGCTCTCTTTCGCAAGCCAAAACCTTTGTCGGTCACTGCGTGAAGCGGTGCTTTGGCGCCGCTGTGGAATTCGGTTTTCAAGAGGAGACTAATTGATTTAGCTTGACCAAAATTGCTTAGATATAACTCTCATAAGTAGTTTTATGTAAGTTTATCTGTTGGCGTTAAAGCAAAACCAAACTCGGGCTCCTGGGCGCCTTTTTGAAAAAATAAGACAGGTAAGGCTTGCGCAGGGATACCGTAATTCCTAAGACAAAGCCACCACACTAAATTTGGTTCAAATCGGACCAGTGGGATGCGCGAAAAAGGCAAACGGACACACAGACACATTTAAATATATATATTACAATGTAAAGAGGGTATCCTTAATTTCCTCGATATTTTACAATTCCAAAAAAAAAGTCCCAAAATTTAACAAAGGCAACGCATGACGAGGTCAGATGAAAGTATTCGAGTGAATAAGGTTTTTTAAACTAACTGATTTTACCGAAGATAAGTTTAATTTTGGAGTACTTTTCAAGTAAAAAAAAAACCTATACTTGTAGCCAACTATAAACGATATATCTTTTGGAATAGTTATGTATATCGTACATAGCCAAGGTTAACAGCTACCCAAAGACTACAACTAGATGCCAAACAGCAGAGACCAGAAGAGATTCCAAACTCGTTAGGAACGAAATTTAAAACTGATTGTTTATCACCTACAATACCCTAAGCCAAAATCCCTACTAAATACCTTCTCGCTACCATTGCAGCGCGCGGTTAAAGACACTTCACATCTGAAGGGCCTGTACATTCAAACAAAAATACTGCACAACAGATACCTCAACATGCTTTGTTATTGCTTGCCAGAAAAAACTACCTGGCTGTCGAGTTCAGGCAGAGAAACAAACCGCAATGTGTTTGCCTATCACACCCCCACTTGACGCTTAAGACGGGGTAACGGGGTCGCGGGCTTAGGGAACTCGCAGGGTCTAGATTACAAGGCATGTGTCAATAACTTAGCCCCGGATTCACCTTGCTTTGGGAAAAGGGTCAACGTACCCCGTTCGGCACCTGACGACAGATGTCGTGTTTAAAGACAAAATAAGGGGATTAATTAATCGTGTGACAGGGGGTTGTCAAATCTGGGTGATGAACTGGGTAAGTGGTACTCTGCTTAATGCGACCTCGGTTAGCACTGTATAAACACAATTGAGAATTATTTTGAGCAAAGAACTATGGCCACAACATCTCACGGAGGGTATTATGAATTACAAATAATACGCTGTATACCTCATCATCAACATACTTGACTAAGATAACGTTACTTCAAACCCCACCTTTTCTGTGGCGCACTTTTCACATATGAAAATTGAAGTTATGATAACATTGTGGCCTCCATGAGCGAAGTATTGTCGTAAAATGCTAGATGAAAATATACAGTTTACAGCAAGCAAGCAAACAATATTTTGACAACAAATATAGACCAGTCAAAACCGTTACGTAAGCCATAGCTTTCGGGTGATATTGCTTATTTACCCAACCAAACCGCGGAAAGACTATGCCCCATAGTCCATATGTCGTTCAGGGTTAGAAAGAACTATTTACGACAGGTTATGTTAGCGTGTGATGCACCCCGTCCTAGAAAAGGGATATTGTTTAGAAAAAATCATATAGAAGTGTTCAGCTTGAGCCTAACATGTATCTCTAGACAAGGGGAACACTATTCGAGGGAAGAAATTCATTAGCAAAAATCGGATACATCGTAGTCATAACGCGATATAAAAGAAAATACCGGGTCTCCACGCTCGATTTGCCGTAAATAACGTCGTCTGGTCCCGGCTGGCTGAGCGCGAATGCATCGACGTCTGTCGGTCGGGACGGTGTGGCGCACAGAGACAGCGCATACCGCCATCAGGAAACGCTACCGTGGCAACGAAATCAGCCAAAGACCAGATAATTTGTCCCCATCGGAAAGTGTTTGGGGGGTACAACGAACGGGTTTGTTGAGGTTAGCTCGAGCGTGGGGCTACGGTTGGGGTACTGAGTCGCTGACCCATGGGACACAAATTTGACGTAACAAATAAACAACATTGCGATATGTTAAGATAAGTGCTTTCAAACCTCAACGGTAAGGTATAAGGTAGGTCTAGAATTCATAACTGTACTTTTTTTGTATGTTTCTAGATAGTGCTGTATATGCCGTGTTAGTGCAGAGGGTGACTCGACTTGATTTTGTCTTTACATGACTTAAATGCGATTGGACAGGAATATGACAATAACTTCTTTGACTCGGAACTTGAAGTTGATGGTATTTCTTGGACTTGATGACATAAATCAAGCATGATGACAAACACGAACACGTTTTAAAATGGGGATCTCGATATATGGCATTATTTGTAGGGATGGCGCGGCCCCAAGAAGTTGCCATTATAGTCTCATTATGGTCACCATCAGGGTGGTACAATTTTACCAGCGTCGTGGGTCGAACAAATTTTACCGAAGTTCGCGGGCTTGGGGCTAACTTCCATACTTTACAGGCTGTAAAAATCACGTGGTTCACGGACCTAGTGTTTGATCACCCTGGTCGTGATAATAGCGGCAGTCGCCCAGTTTTATATGTACCTTATTTTTACAGTTTTACAGTTTTACAGTCAATTACGAGCTTCGTGAATGTGACTTGCGGGAGGCTCCAACTAACCACCGACTATACTTTACGAAAAGTTATGTACTGCGAACGACACCTTGCGTATCACTGTTGTTAACCCCTCGCATAATACTGGTAAACACATTTGCAATCAATACAAGCGAAAAAGCCGTTACTAGAGGGGAATCGTGCATTGCTTTATATAGACGGGTGTGAAAACAATATGAGTTGAAGATAGTTCTATAAAATTTAGAAACAGCATGGTGGATCTTAGAATAAAGTCATTTGGTCATGTGTACAATAATCGTACAAACGTAAAACAATGACGTACAAAAGCGCTCGTCAAGTGCCTGCTATCGCGCCATGTTTGTTATCGTTTGGTTCTGAGTTGAGTTGAGTGGCAGTAAGACTCCGTATAATTTTTGCCTTGCAAAATTTTCCCCCGCTACAACGAGAACCAAACGTCTACTTTGCACCCGTGATAGGACTATTGTAAAATTCGTACTTTTCAATAACCTATTCAGTGGAAACCTACAGTACATATTAAGCAACCTCATTAACATCACATAAGTAAGTGTAAGTGACCATCAAAGCAATACGAGCCAAATCAGAGGAAGGAGAAGAGATTTGAACTTATATTTAAAAATAGTTTGCAGTAGACTTTAGAATTTGCTCAAAAGTTTTCGAAACACTCTACCATGTAGCAAGTCCTGTTCTTAAGGGCTATTCTAATTCCTGAATACGGACGAACCAAATTCAATTCATTCCAATCTACATGAACTTTAGTCTAGTAATTAGAACGGTCACTTTTCTTCTGTCATTAAATGCTCCTTGAAATAGCTCTTAATAAATGTTTTCTCTCTTACGAGTACTGTTGCTAATTTCAGCAGAACAAGTTTTATACAAAAGTGACTTGACCCAACTTGAACTACACTCGGCTAGGTCTACAAAAATTTGACAGTGTTTAGAAGACAAAATTTCAATGTCAGTTGCTTCCTAGATTTTTGTGACGTATTTTATGGAGAATTCGATGAAAAGTTTTTGTTATCTTTCTCTGATCATCATACTATCTATTACCCTTATTCTACAACTGGGGCGATTGAAGTACAGGTAGCGGACCATTCATCCAGCTATTTTTGAAAACTTCCCACTTCCATTAATGAAAACCAAAGTATACGAAGCAACGGAATCAGCAGAAAATATTTTCCAAGATCAACCGGAAAGTTCAGACCTTGCTTTAGAAGTGTTCATTCTATATTTTAAGTACCCGTACAAAAAACTTATAAACTCGATTTAACTCTTTACTTCTTATTGTTTATTGTAAAATCAAAATCAAGGAATCCTGGTCACCTCTGGTTCAAAACTAAATAAATGCTTGCCTGTTTTACAATAAGGTTGGGCTAAGTGGGAAAAAGATAACGGCTGGTAAAACGTCAGCAGACGCAAAGGCGTCTGACCAAAGGCGTTTCTTTGACTACGCTACGTCGTCATCTAACAATATTTACGTTCGATAGTGGAATTATTTCCACAGCTGGCACTGAGGAAGTTCGGGCGCCTATTTTCTTCCGGAACAAAGGGGCCTACGTAGGTATGGGTTGATAAAATCGATTATCTGTGTTCCCAGGACTTAAGATCAAGTTTCCGATACAAGAGAGTGTAGATAGATGATAGAAGGCTAGCTAGGACCACACACAGGCGAAATCAAATTGAGAGATTGCGTTGCGGAATAACCTTTGACATTAGGAACAAAACTGGTTGCTGGTAAAAATAAACGGACAACGGCGACGTGGGAAAAGGCTACTTAAGGGCTTAAGACGGTTTATTACCCATCTGTTGAATGGATCGAGATGAGAAATCGGATTTGCGCGAGGCTCGAGATAAGAGCTCTTCTGGGATCTTAGTAAAGCACACAAAAATATTACGAGCGATGCTATACGGAATACGACCGCGCAACAATGACTGCATTGTAAAAATCCTCAAATGTAATCACAAATACACAATAAAGCAACGAATATTCATCCTTCTTATATTTTTTAACGTAATAGAACAGCTGTTTACATTGTAAAATTATTGTTATCTGAATAATCGACATGTTTCAAATCATATTTTCTGTTCAAGTTAAGTTTTCTGTTTCTGTATCTACAGATAGTTTTTCGTATGTAAATCACAGAAATATAAACTACCAGTATATATTTACGCGGCCTTGACGAGGTAAAGGAACTGTACAACGACTACAAGACCCATAAGTTGAACTCAAATCAACTTTTCGTAATCTTTTTAAAGAACTTTTGAATTCGTTCAAGTGCATTTTATTTTCTTCCCATTCGTTCAAGTGCATTTTCTTCCCAACGTGTCCAGAACAATTATAACAACATTGATGTATAGCAGTTTTATCTGACACGACATTCTCATTCATAAAATAGGCGCGAAAGTTTGCTTGTCTCGAACAAATTTGGTTCAGATGAATCCCAGAATAACGTGTGTACAAAGAAAATCCGGTTCCAGGATCCATCAGGCGCCAAGAGGACCTCTTTGACCCATAGCAATCGAAATAAGATTCTGGATATATATCTAAGAGCTCTTGCAGTAAATTTGGGATTGCTATTAATATGGTATTGGTGGTATTTTATATAATATATACAAAAGTTTGATTGCTTGTCTGTTTGTCTTCAAATAAAGTCGCAATTACTCAACGGATTTTTACTAAATTCAGGTATAAAATCCTACCGTGGATCGCTCTAACACCCCCAAATGATCAAAATAAGAATCTTGGTAAGTGTTAACTACGTAAGTGGTTGGTAAGTGTTAACTTTTGGTGAAGGATGCGCCCATAGTTTATTTAATAAAATTTACAGTATCTCCCTGCTATTGTCCCACTATTTCATACATTATCCTGTCCAATGATAATGGTGGAATCACTCAATACAATAAAACTGAAGAGGCGGGTGTTAAAACAACCACTAAACCAAAAGAACCCTTAAACCAGAGGATTATCTGCTCCTTAAAGATCAAGAAGGCATTGAAGCGATAAGCCTTATTTTTATCTATGCTTACATAGTCTAACATAAAGTCTCCATTAAACGCGGCATAACTGCCTTATTTCTAGCATAGCAAATTTTTCAACACCGTTTTTTTCCGTTCCAACACCTTCTACAGTCAACACCTGGACACTTGCAAAACATAACACTCTCAAGAAGGCAAAATCGTTTACTTAGCAGGTTATAAGCTGCTTAGTAGTAGGAGATTCGGGTATCTCTTTATTCGACTCCCGTAATTTTAAATAACAAGCGGAAATACTAGGCCTAACCAGGGTAAGGAAAATAAATGGTGTCTAATTAACCAAATAACTCTCTAACTAAAAAGTTATCCCTTTTAACAGTCCTGTTGATAATTTTAATAATATAATATAAGTTCTTGGATAAACATAATGGTTAGAGTATGGTATATAACATACTATTACAGTTCATAGAAACGATTTTTTGATTTTTTTCCTTCACCAATACATTTATATATATATCTTTATTTTTTTACAGTAAAAGCTGAAATAATGGACGATTATAAAAACCATAATTCCACAGTCAATCCCTGCAAATTTGAGACGGTAGGTACCTCGGGTACAAAATCCACAGCACCACGATTGAGCTTAGAAAATAGATTACTTCTATTAATTATATTTTCATATATAATAATTATCATAATAAGGATTTTTAGCTCAAAATTATTAAAATACCTTGGTGTAAGGTACATTAACCACAGTATTATTCTTAAAGAAAAACTCACTCTTAGTTCCTTCATACTGTGTTTCTATCAAAGCTAAAACCTACGTATTGGCCTTAAATTACTGTACACCCTACAGCAGTGGTTCCAACTTCTAGCAAATTAACATATTTGCTTCACGCGACGAATTTTTGTTCAATACAAATTTGGCGGCACACTGCGGATGTCTCACGGTACAACATGGCACAGTATTGTGCCGCGGCGACCAGTTTGGGAAACGCTGCTCTACAGCACTACGACAGCCGTCAAAATATCCGCGAGACAGCGCGGAGTCAGAGAAAAATGTTCGCTTTATTCCCACCGATTTTTAAAGAATTTTTCACACCCTTTGACAAAGCGAACGATCGCGTATGTCACAATACCACGCGTTTTATGACACGAAGGCAATGGTAGGAATTAGACAAAAGACAAATCGGGTAAACATCTAAAGGCTATTACGCGACTGGCTTTGGGAAAGCTGGGAAAACGCAATAATTCGATACTTTAGCACGATTACGAATTCTATTTACTCCGACACTATTAATCTCATTGGAACTCGTACAGTATGTAAACAGTCTCGAACCGGTAATTGTAATTTAATTTGTAAGATACACCGTGTGTCTACAATGGTGTACAAGCTCTTTCACACCTTGCTACAAAAGCCGTATATGCACTAATGCACCGTTCCCCCAGATAGCTCTGGTCATTTAAAAGCTTCCATTCCTATTGTCTATTTTCCCTCTTTGTTAGGATTGTTTGGTTTTCACAGATCTTGGTGAATGACTGAAAATTCCTACCAGCTTCCCATCCCACCTACCTGGTAATACCGACACCAGTCAAACGGATACATAATAGACTACAGATATTTCAAAAATAGTAAAAACAGACACGATTGCCAACGAAGGGAATACAGGAATTCTAGCCAAGTTGTTGATTTTGGAGTATTTTTCAGGTAAACCGATCTTCGACATTTAGCCCAGTTCTAGTATATACCGTAATAACTTACATATCGGACATATCTTAACTTAACAATTTCACCTGCGTCTGTTTGATCGATAAGCTGAGGCGGACTTTGTCTAATTAAATCATGCAAATCCATATTTAAATTGAAATAAAAAAAAGATATATGAATTCTAAAAGCATCTACTTACTCACCTAGGTATGTTTATAACACTTTCTATTCAGTGCAAAGAGGATACTAGGAACAATAGTAAAATATCTATAATTAAACTTCCATTCATTCGCTCTACTCACTATTTTTAACTTCCCACCATAAGTTCTCTCGCCACCAACAAAGATTTAGCGATTCTTAATAGGAGACATCAAAATTTTGCAACAAGCTCTCTCCAGCTTTATCTACTCTTTACGATAAATTTTCAGTTTAGATTAATTAGGAACAGTCGTTCTCACGGGTGTCCTTCACCTAAGATCAACGTTACTCATTATACAATCATTGGGAAGAAAATTTGTCAGTAAATGTAAAGACGAATGACGTCACTCGAGTCAGGTGATGACCCTTGCCGGGGTTGAGGATGTCGGACGACCACAGGTGTTAAGTAAAAAACTACATTTTGTACAACGACGATAATTAACCTAGCTGTCGTTCGGGGTGACGAAAGAGTCAAAGGCGATGAGAATATACGTGTGAAAAGGAAGTGCTCTGCAGAAGAGCAATGGTCGGACGTTAGACCAACCCCGTTACTTCTGGGTAACAGTGCATTCAATTACAGCGCTAGAGAAAATATAGACATGGACATATAGATGGGGGTACTACTATCATTAATTTTGAACCGAATTTGACGGTTAGTACCGCTACACCACCGATTTTTCGGCAACTAATGGTCCGGCTCCTTTTTCAGCCCGAAAAAATATATATAACTAACATTTTTATAAAATGTAGGTATACTGTTATCCAATATATTCTCCATTTAAATTTAATATTTGTTTACCTAAAGTCAATGAGAGTTCGTGTTGCTTTAAATACACAGAAGTGATGAAATCAGTGGTTTATAACAATAGTACTATTAGTACAAAACTGATAATCCGACAAAGTGCGCCTGTAAATAGGTGGGGTACCCGTATCAAATAATAACAGGATCTACGAAAGAAAATTTGTGGAAAAAAAACACTTATCGAACCCTGGAGATCCTCTAAAAATCGAGGAATTAAGGCCTAAAAGGACTTTCTTAATGGGAGTTTCATAGAAAAACGTTCAAACCAAGGGCACTGGAAAATGTCAGTAGTCGGTCCATAAAAAATATAAAATAAAATATACCCCTATAATAACTTTACCGTTGAAAACTTATCCGACAAGATCGTGTCTGCTAATACAGTATTCAATATAGAAACATTCACATAAGAATAGATATCATATTCCATTACGAATTCAACACGTTAAGTTGTCATGTGCCCTGTAAAACCCTATATCCACATCTACAGATACTGGAAAATTACGTGTTACGTGTAAAAATTAAGCAAATTGCGGGTTAATCCTGACCTCCACACATAGCACAGCACATAACACATAACGGAACGGAATGCAATACATCGATAAGTCATCAACGATACATTCCGTCTTCTAATCATTATACAGAAAGTTATCTAGATTCCATGGGAAAGTTACACAGCTATAATTTTGATATACAAGGCATCGTTTATCATACCGAGCGTCTGTCGTTAACTGCATTCATCATCCTTCTAAATCTGCCTTGCTGCCTAAGAAATCTATGTCCACTACAGGACAGTCAACTTCCTCCAACAATGACCTTGCACTGACCCGAATTTTACACCTAACAACACATCTACATTGAATTATGTTAAAGGAAACTATCTAAGGTTGTTTCCAAGGCCAACAGGGACCATGGGAAACTGCGACAAGCAATGTATATGAATGCCCTCAACTCTAAGAACTCATCTGAAACCGGTGAAAACCTGACACAACTACAGGCGGAAACGTGTGTTACGAAAAGACGAATGAACCAGCCACACTGCAGGTGCTCTAATCGCTACGATTTCAGGCCTGCAAACATTCGTTTAGAGAGGAATGTCGTCAGATAAAGGCGACCGCAAAAATGTCAATGCCGGCGGTCGCTGACCTCAACATTTCAGACGAAACGTTTGATATTGCATAGAAATTCTATTAGGCCACGGTCTGGGAAACTTTTGTTTATTGCTAAGTACTTGCTACTGACGACAGTAAGTGAGAAATACAACTATCGCACACGTATATACTCCAATGGCGCCGTTCTCCCTCCCAAAACAAAGGGAACACCATTTTATAGTAAAAGACATCTTCAAGTGAAAAGCTAAGTCAAGAGATATTGATGTTAAACATATCTATATTTGACTGAGTTACTGATACACTATGTCATCATCATATCATCATGGGCTCAAAATTACCTTCAAATTTTACAGAAAATTTCCGACAGCGTCTACCCTTTCCTTCCCCTAGTTGCCAAACCCCCTTTTTCATCACTTCCTATCATCACTCGACTTCCCGAAGTTTTAAATCGAACCATGAGGGTCGATAGCGACCATTCCACACTGTATATATACGAAATTTCTGGAACTTAACTCATGATAGCACTCGAATATGACAACAATGCAATGGAAGATACTACAACTCGCTTATGAGTATACTCCACACTATACCGTAAACTGAAACTAAAACTACGGATGAGTGATGTATCTCCAGTTTATGAAGTATCAACATAGAATACATTACATTACAAGAATACCCCTTTGTACGTAGTTTCCAAGAAAGTACTACAATGAGATCACGAAGAATTGAAAGGGAGCAACAACTACCTTTCACAAAATCGTAACCTTTATGACCTATCCTCGTCTCGTCCACGGAGTTTCAAAATACCTCTACATTGCCTTATCGGCAAAGGCCTAAAGTTGGTCTAATTATAAAGATATAATAACAATTACGATACGAATATTAATAATTAAGTGTAATTTTCATAATTCTCAGAATTATGGAAAGCTTGGCATCGCATGAGTTAAATTCTCCTTTAGATAAATTCTATTCATAAGTTTTCCACGAGATCTCTAACTTTTCGATATACGTCGGTATCCACAATGATATCGCATTTCATCACCAAATGTACTAAAATACAGAAGGAATCTACCTATTGTCTGCGCCGAAGATATGTAAAATGACACTCTAAATTATATCACTCAACACAATATTGTGCTGAATGTTTTTTTAGCGGGTGTGTAAGCGATTGGTATATTGAACGTCGGTATATGGGCACATTAAGTAACACTACTATACGGCGATTTTATTAGTGTTACTGACAGTGTGACTGTTATGGCAACAGTGTAACCAAATAACACTGTGCTACGATATTGTAAAAACATCACATTTGGTACCAGAGTTTCAATAAGTCACGTAAAAGTTTTATTGTTATTAAAATCACCTACCTTATATAGATGAGTATGAATGAAGTGTTTCTTTTACCTGAAACTGGTCAAGTCAGTTTGAATGAAAAGACATATAGTTGCATGAGCAACATTATAATTCAACCAAAATTCGTAAAATAATGTGTAAAGATATTATGTCATGTAAAGCATATCGATGCGATTTATATTTAAGTAATCTGATTTACTTAGATTTTTTCTTCAATATATCATCACCTTTTTCTCAAGTGTCAAGTACCATGTTTAACAAACCTCGGCAGAATTAAGTGATTCAGGTAAAACGCGGGTAGACAATATCTACTGACACCCATGCACTATACCTCATATTCTTTTAACAATATTCATTTAAAAACAAACTGACCACAACTCTACAGCTAGAAAATCACCCACTAGAAAGAAAAAAACGAACTGACAACGGCTAGCGAAAACCGGTGTATCATCACATCACAATATACAAACAACTGATGTACTTTGTGCACCATCCTCAAAGCGACCGCATCATTTGCGACAACAAATAAACTCCCATCTCAGTGCATCTGAATGCACTATAAACATTCGCTGGAACAACCGTGCCATTCTTTAAGCTATTACTTCAAATGAACTACATGTCAGTGCATACGAAAAGCCACATTGAATTAGCAAATCTCTACTTTATAGCATAGCACTATGCACTAAAGACACAGCCTTTCGTAATCCTTTTTTAATCCTGTTACCCATTTGACTTTACGCTTTCAGCACGGCATTTAAAGCTTATGCAGCCGCTTTTCAACGGAACCCTTCACGACCAAAATAAGGGAAATACATTTATAGTTTTTCAAAATGTCAGATCTTCTGCGGTTTGGCTCATCTCTGGCCTAAAGGCCCTTACGAAGATTTACCCTGCGAATTGCAAGGAAACAGTTTCTGGAAACAGTGCAGTTTCTGGCTAATATAAGCAACATTTTTGGTTAATATGACACTGTTTTAAAGGCGAAATTGCTGTTTTGTATAGTTGTTACACGATTTCTGCAGTTCAAAAGGACAGGCTGTGACGCCGTACCCTTCTGTAACCCTTCTCAGTACTGGTATTGAACTTTATAAAAATCAAAATACCGCTTACACGGGATACAAAGTACGTGTAAATCAGAAAATATGCTTAGTGACAACAAGCAGTTAAGAACAGGCATCTAGATATCTGCGGTTTTAACACCATATTTAAATCCAATGTGTGACAAGTACTTCCTAGTGGTTTCGCTAATACAACACTTCACCTTGCATAGTTAGGGTCGCCGCATTTTATATATTTTAATTCTTATGATAAAATTCTGAAGTAAGCAAAGTTTTACCATTAAAATACAAGGGGAAAAATATCTTAGAATTTATAGCACTACACAGTAAGCGTCAGTTGAAGTTGAATTGAAGTTGTGATGAGCATATATTAACACAGTTAGTAACTAGATATTTGACAAACTAAACTTTGAATTTTTTAATTACACACAAACATTTACCATCTCTCTGTCAATATATACTCCGTATACTCAGTAGAAAACGGGGACATTAACACCTGGAAATAGAATTACAGAAAAAGCAGACAACCTTGCAGTCACAGGTGCATTATGGGAAATTCAATTTTCCATAAACTATTTTAAACCTATTATCCCTAGACTACATTGCAGTATATATTTAGTGTAGCCAATCAAATATATAGCGTAGTATCATAGAAGAATATCTAGCGATGATGTAATGTACTCTGTGTGGGTCTTAATTAGCATGATTACATGACCGAGTCCGCAGACAAAGTTTATATATTTAAGAATGCCAGGATAAGGTAAGGTATGTCTCAGCGGTGGTAGCGCGAATCAATATTTGCCAAAAAGCCGCAACTACAAAGGGAAATAGTGATTTAAATGACTCCGTACAGCCCGAACGCAATGTTTATTCAAGTATTGAAAGTCGTCCCGACATTTCCTTAAATATTTCCCTTATTCATTCCACAGTTTGCCCATTAGGAACGAGTAAATTTAGTGGTCGAAAATGCATGTGCTTTCCCGCCCTGTCGCATATGACGAACAAAAGACTTGCTGGACAATACAGTACTTTACTGAACGAAGGCATTTCAAAAATAACTATCGCTACAGTCTTGTCTTCATCTCCCCCTTTGTTGTGCAAATTATATGCTGTCTGGCGATTTCATCCATTTGGCTGTCACAGCAGGATGTGGCGCCAGTGTGACACGCGGTCGAAAAATTGATTAGGCGAATATCCGCCGTGATTATTGCAGAGCAAATAATATCGAGGGCGGAACGGAACGTATTTTTCGTCAAATTAGAAAGACAGAATTATGCGGCTTTAATTAATGGACTCCGGGAGACAGTTCCGAATCCCATGGGTTCACGGCCTTCAATTCCGTGTCTGCTCCGAACAGTACGGAAAATCCGCCGAAAATTGATCACATACGCATTAAGGCGTGGGCTTGTTCAACCGAAAACAACCGTCATCACATGACTATAATTTCACCATTAAATGCATTAATTCTCCGCTAATATATTTCCATCCGGCATTTACAAGACGAGCCATCTCAACTTTGCAATTCACAGCAGACAACTCAGACCTCGTGAATATGAACAATGCTGTTACGTCACTACATCTACAGGTCCGACAGCAAAAATCAATATAGCGAATTCCGGGTTATTTGGGGTTATACAGAAATATTAGGTCTTTTAAAATACTTGTCGTACCGTTGATAGATAACAACGAATATCAATTACCGGTGAAGTGAAATCACTGTCATTCACCATGAATATAAGGTAAAACTATTGACAACATTTAAATTTATGAAATGTAAACAATGACCATCACTGATGCTAATGCTCAGATTCAGAGAATCTCAAACCCAGGGTCATCATGACGCCTGAATCGAAAGATTTATGTCGTCGTGAAATTTCTTCAAAATAAACTATGAGTTACTCTTGAACGGATGAAAGTACACAAATCCTCACAGCCACAGAATTATATTGAGTCTATAATGTCAGTGATGGTGGAGAAATGACGTATTATTCCATAGAAACGATCTCCCTCTTTAACGTGAATAACTGTTTACAATATTTAATTCGAAATATACAATTCCGTTTGCTTGGACGCCGTATAGGCTCAATGGAATTGGAATAGTGTCTCATGCTATACATGTATTCGTAGTCTTATACTAACCTTCTTCATAATACAAGTGTACACTCTATACTGCAAGTTAACGATACTGTACATAAATATCTCCAGAAACAGAAATATACGCTTGACTACCACCATCTAGCGGATACGGAATTTCGAAACTACATTTTCTCGCGCACAACAATAACACAATAACTTTCTAAACTGAATTTGTTCAGTTAGCTAAACATAGAACACTAATAATATCAAAAAGTAAAAGGGCATACCGATGTATCTCGAATGAATCGTTTGTAAAACATAGTAAAATATTGTTATAGGTTCACAAAGGATATTAATTAGTACAATACTATGTTCAAAACAAATATCTTACAAGAATCAAAAAGTAAAAAACTCTAACCTTATTAGATGTGTGTGTCCTTGTGAATACGTGTGTGTGTCCAGATGTAGAATACGTTTGAATATCGATTGCTGCCTTCCAAATAATTCAGATTTTGATGTAGCAAAGAGTTTTGCATCACTAAAATAGGCCTTTTATATTCACAGGCATATGGAAATACAAGTAGGTCTAACCTGCTGTCTACAAAGGAACCAGGTACCAGGTTATTATACTGCGCTGTACATTTCAGGTATACGCAAGGTTCTAGCAATATACTCGACACGCTTTTAGGTTAGAGCAGGCCAACGCACAATTTACCTCCGCTACCTTACTCAGTACAATGCTGTAATAATTAGGGATGAGTACATCGGGAGTCTGAGTCTGAGCTACCGACGCTGATTACAAATTACAACCTTAATTGGGATTCTGAAACTCGGATGAATAAATCGTTAACTTTCGCAAACTATCGGTTATTAAAATAATAGATGTCATCCAAACTTTAACTCGACCTCTTATTGAGTCTCTCTTACATAACGAATGTTATTGAACATTGTCATGTCAAATGTCAATCTGGCTGAAGGTACTTGATGATGGAATTCGCGTAATTCTCGATACGCGAGAGTCAAAAAGAGAAAGGGCAACACGAAAGTTGACAGTGGTGAATAATCACCAAATGAATAAAAGAAAACTACGACTGCTGGGCAGGAACGGTCTGTGCAAAAAGGCCAAAACCAGCTCGCCGTGGAGCGAAAATACAGGACTGGAAAGCGACAGCGTTACCGATGTAGCGAGCGCCCTGGAACATATGAAAACGCTTTTTCCCTCGGTAGAATTAAGGCACCGTTTTCCGCCAATCGTCTTTAAACATCAGCTTTACACGTTACTGCCAAACAGAACCGATGTCGACAAAGAACTCAACTCTATTCAAACTAATGGAAAAATCAAAATTTTTCAATTGGGCCATGACACCGAACAAATTATCATCATTATGACGTCAGATTTCGTTAGCCATGTGAAAAAATATCACGGGATTCCCGACGAAGGTGACGTCAAACTCACCACAGAACAACAAGTGGTATCCCGGTTTTTGTCTCAGATCGTACCTAACGTTACAGAGTTGTCAATTGACGAAAAAACTTTAATCAAAGAGAAGGGTTTCAAGGACAATGAAGTCACCTCGCTGATGAACGCCGGTCTCTTGGCGGTCCGGGACTGCGGCAACTGGTGGTTCTCTATCCCTGGAGCGGGTCATTTCATGAAAATGTTTAACAAGGGCAGACAGGCCACTTTAAAAATGATAAGGACTACAAAATACAAAGAATTGTTGGTGTCAGAGCTGAGACAAAGGAAGTCCCCTTCCTCGGTTAAACTTGGCTTGCTGTACCATATCCACGATCTGGCTGGGTCGGACATGGTCAAGTGTGTCTCATCCTCGAGTGGGACCATACTTAGGCTGGTGGACGATTAATACTGGTATTTAGAAAAGGGTTTTTTTGTAGAATGTGGTATATTGGGGGGGTTCTCCATCCAAAAGTTTCAATTTGCACTTTCTCACATTTTAGTTTTAAGTAAATTCATTCTTGAATAAACAAGTACTCATTTTGCCATGTAGAGGTATACCAAAAAAAGCTTCACATGTTAGCTAAATTATAATGAAATAATGAAAATACTAAAAAACTTGAAATTAAAAACAATTGTTTTTGAATCAATCATTCATTCAATATTACCTACCTTGGATTTTTATGTTTCTTAGTGGAGGCTTCAAAATATTTTTTTCCAACAGCGTATCTTATATAATGAGTAGTCTCGTTTCTTCATTGAAAGAACTTCCGAAATCCGCCAAAAATACATATTATTCAATACATATTTCTATTGGTCTTATTGTAGTATTTATTTTTCCAGATTCACTCTAATGTATGTCTGTTTAAAACATATTATATTAGCCTTATACTTACAATGTATAATATATTACTGCGATGGTATGGGCCCTTGGCCCTGTGACTTGTGTGGAGGGAATGATGGGTATATCCACTGTGACAAAGTGT
Source organism: Halocynthia roretzi (assembly GCA_013436055.1). Classification (NCBI taxonomy): domain Eukaryota; kingdom Metazoa; phylum Chordata; class Ascidiacea; order Stolidobranchia; family Pyuridae; genus Halocynthia; species Halocynthia roretzi. The sequence goes on from QRAM01000116.1 coordinate 160,163, forward strand.
TGAAAGAACACAAATATAGTAGAGATGGCAGTTATGATAACTGGAAGACTCAATCCTTTTTGTCTGCTGCTATAAAACTATCCAGAACTCCTACTCATGCCGGAATGCACAGTAAAATCTCATCGAGGGTCCATTTTTCTCCCGATGTCAATACTGAACTAGACAGCACAAACGAGTGCAAAGTACTGTCTGTCCAGCAAGTTCCAAATTCATTTTTCATCGACCAGTACGAAATTCGTCGCGACTACTCAAAATCGAATTTTCGAGTACACTTTGACGAGAACATTCACGTCGAAAAGCCGCAGTACCATGCCACCGATGCCACGGTACTAATTTACACATCTATCGAAGCTGACAAAAAGGGGATCTGGTCAGAGACGATAATTACATGGCACTCGCGGTACCATGAAATCAGTCGGTCGGGAGATCGAAATCTAACCCACACTCATGCAAATATCCCTCTTCCAAAACTTTCGATATCCTGCGCTTATCAAATTGAACTTGAAATGTTTCGAACATTGCCTTATTATAGTAACATGAAAGAAAAACTTTGCAATGGGTTTAAAGGAAGTCGACTATTAGCACACTGTTCTGGTGGAGAATTTGATAAGGAATCCAAGTCTATATGTGTGTGGACAGAAGTACCTTCGTCAGGGAATGAAATTAATGTTCCTATCCCCATTGGGCAGAGCACAGATGGACCCTGGGTCATGACCATTACTATATTGGTTACTGCACTGAGTACTCTAACTACTGGACTTTTTGCATACCGATATCGTATATAAATACAAAATTGCATTTAACTATCGTGGAAAAAATGTTGAAATATGGTAATAATGTGTTGCAGGGTATTAGGGAATTCAAGAAAATTATGTGGATGTTATTCAATACAAACAAGGTTTTCCATCTTGAATTAAAAAAGTATGAGTTGGGCCCAGTAAAAGGCTTCATTAGGGCTCCTGTGGTCAGTGAGAATATCAATTTGATAATATTTGCACCATTTATGCATATGCAATTAATCCAGACAACCGGTCACCATGCTTATTGTGTTAGAGTGGAGTGTTGTTGAATATAAGATGATTATCAATGATGTATGCAATACAGGTTGAATACCATATATATTTGAGTATAAAACAAGCTCTAATTAGAGAAAGAAATCGAAGGGAATTAATTTTTTTTAAACCCATTTCTCCTTGCAATTTTGAAGGTAAAGTTTGTTGTTTCCCAATCCAGGTCATTCTGTAATCTATCGTCAAATCAGACAATTGGACAGATAGATTGAGTAAATATAAGAATGAAATAATGTATAGGCTGATATGATAGTAGGTAAGAAAATAAGACAAAGGTTATACAGGAAGAAGTGGGAACTGAATATTCCAAAGCCAAGTCAGGAAATGAGCTTTTGCAGACATGGTCCTGTAAGTATCTGTGTACTGAATCAGAGCATGAAGAAGGCCTTCGCACGCAATGAGGTTAGAGAAGGCTCACATGATCTGAAAGAGCAAATGAACACATTCCTGTGCAGATTCCGTGACAACCTTGACGAACAAACAAAAGTAAGCCAATTCTAGATATTTCGCACACAAATATAAACCAATGAACAACCAGGAGCATTATTAGCATGATTATTTGGAAAGGTGTTAAAAGTAGATTACCCAATTATGGACATTTGTTTACGAGACATAATGCTATATGCCAATAATGATTGATTCACTTTTTAAAGAATTTAAGCCGGTTTTAAATAACTGGGCAGTTAGGAATAAAGAACAGGAAACAAAGGCCTATCTCGAACAAATTTCAACATGGAAGTCCAAAAAGATGAGACAATGAGCAGAACAGATGAGAACATGGCATACAAAGATCATGCTGTTAATGTACTTTCATCAATCAACAAGCTCCGTCGAGATGATACTTTGTGCGATTTTAAGATATTAGTGGGTCATAAGTCATTTCCTGTGCACCGAAACGTGCTTGCATCATGCTGTGATTATTTCAGAGCAATGCTTCTGGGAGAAATGAGGGAATCGAAACAGGGATATGTAGAAATGAAGGAGGTCGAAAGTGAAGCTGTTGAGCAGTGTATAGAATTCATGTACACTGGGAGGGCTGACATGAATGCAGAAAATGTTGCAAGAATTTTGCATGTGGCTCACATGATACAACTACAGGAGTTAGTTGAAATATGCTGCAACCAGTTGCAAGGGGACATTAGCATGAAAAATTGGATTCCAATGAATCACTTAGCGGTCAAATATGATCTCAAAAAGCTCAAGGAAAGAACAAATGCTTTTGTTATGGAAAACCTTGGAGAGGTTATTAAAACGAATGAGTTTCGAACTCGGCTAAACACTTCCGAAGTTAAGCAATTCCTGACATTTTGTGTTCAGCATAAACTCCCAGGAGACGCTTTGTGGGCAGCAATAAAAGAATGGATTGAATACGACAGAGAAACACGGAAATACCAGTTGTGTGAACTTTTGGAAGTGGCAAAGACTTCTTTTTCCTTCGACCTTCTTGTGAAAACCATATGGGATCATTCACTGGTTCAACACGATCGAAAATGTGAAAATATACTTGCTGTCCAGATACTTGAAAAGGTGCCTTCCAAATCGAGCAGAATCACTGTAGCAAATTGTTTTTTTGTTAAAGAGCTATGTCACCAGTATCTCGGTTACGAACGAGTGGAAATGGATCTAAATACACGCATCATAGAACATTTCAAAGAAGTGCAAGAACTGATCACCAGGCTTCGTCATATCTCCGTGCAAGAGATTGAAAAACATTTTGAATCTATTCAGAGTTCTTTATTTAGAGGTACTAGACGATTTAGAGACGATTTTTACTTCTTGTTAAAGTCTAATTTGAACGAGTCAGCAAACAGGAAGTGGAACTGTAAAGATGAGTGGGTAAAGAAACATGAATGGACAAATGATCATGAGGCAATAAATAACATACCAGAATGCACAATGTGGGAAGCTGCACAGAAATGGGTGGATTTGGAACCAGGAAATCAGAAAGAATTCTCGGAGCTGTTTGCATGTTTCCCACTCAACCGAATATCGATGGAAAGTAAAAGAATTATGTGGAATATTTCATATGTGAAAACCTGTAAAGAACAAATTGGTGGCCATATACTCTCTGAGGCATGTTATCATGTAATCACCTTGGGAAATTGTTTTTTCCTAAAACAACTATGTCATGAATATCCTCACATTCAAAACAGCAATGAAATTAATGCCAACGTTGACCATTTCATCTCACAGAACTTTCAAAGAGTTCAGCACGAGAGTGATTTCAAGGAATTGAATGCAGAAGATATTCTGGCATGTTTACAGTCTAGTGAAAACAAGTCCTCTGAAACAACAAAGTGGGAATCCATTCTAAAATGGGTGAAACACGACCAATACATTCGGAAAACTAGGTTTCCAGAATTATTTGCGTGTCTCAAACTTGAAGAAATACCATTGGACTTTATTCAAAGAGAAATACGAAATGAAGACTTAGTAAAAAAAAATGATAAGTGTAGGGACCGGGTCACTGACATTTTTTATGCTGTTGCATCTGGCAAGTCTACGAAACAAGACAAGAAGTAGAGTGAGAGTTAGACTAAGTTCACTAACATAAGATTTACTAACCCATTGCTTTTTCCTTTTTTATGTGGCTTTGCTCTGTCCAGATATCATTCTACTTAAGATTTCAATACATCTGCCACAACGCCATCCCTAGGAAAATTTCATAGCCAACAAAAGTTGCTCTTGATGTAAGAAGTCCAGGGTTTTAACGAGCATTGTGTCACATTCTAACTAGTTGATGTTCTTTCTCAAAAGCTTTCACCACCACATTACAAATCTTTCCATCCCACTTCAATTTCCTCATGAGGTTTTTTCGAAAAAACTTTGTTATTGATAAATTTGAACCCCACCTTACCAAACTTGTTTTACACCTACTGTTGTCTGTATGTCATTTCTCTCCGCCAACTACCTGTAATTCTTTCTAGTCGAACGCTTCGAGGCAGATTTATAGTTGTTCTTATCCTTAAATCTGCAATTGCTAATAGAATCTACCAGTGATTAAGAATTAAAGTCAGGCATTTATAGTCAAAATTTTTGAGCGTGATCGAGCAACTTTGTAATGAGTACAATATAACAAAAATCTCTATTACAGTGGAATTCATAAAAACATAATAAATCACCGAGAATGATAAGTTTAATTCTTATAAAAATTTTATGGAAAAAAAAAAAAAATTGTAAAAAAAGTGGTGGATTGTAAAAAAAAATTTAATAAATCAATTATGCCATAAATTATAAAAAAAAAATCACTTCCAAAAAAAACCTATTACTTCTTGAAAATTACAATATGCCACTAGCTCAATGGTGAAGATCTACTCTGTCATAATAGCTATCCCTTAAAGTCCCACAAGGAAGTAAATGAAGTAATATTACAAAACTACCTTACAGCTATTTCTCAGACATCTATTCCAGCACGTTTCATCTTCAGTTAATAAAATTCTTATATCTTTCTGGTGCGAAATTTTACAGCCACTCAATGTATACTTACCATTTTTCCTTATGATTCGAGTACTCAAATTTTGTAGTTTCACAAAACATGGAAGCATTTCGGCAGTGTTTTTGTCATGCATTGTCAAATCGGGAATGATTACTTGATGATCGGCAGAGATAGTAAATGAAATCTGATAAAAACGAAGGCAAATTATTTATATAACAGCTGACATTCTTTAGAATGTATCACTGTTCATTATCCAGTCATAGCAGAGACCCAGCCTTCCCTCCCCACCTGGGTAAGCCTGTAATGGATTGGATGCGGAGGAGATTCAATGGCAAATGATGACAATGTGTTTAATAGTCCCAATTCTTATTTAGGCTGCGAGGGTGGTCCTGAGTAGACAGCCCGGACCTGGTTTTTCGTTGCTAATGCGTTATTTTGGAATGAATCTGTGCCATACAAAATTTGGTCAAGACCCGTCAAGAAATGGCCGCATTGTTGCAACAGGAAAAACAATAGAAGCTTGTTACATTGCTCGAAATAAATTTGATTGAATGAATGTTTGAATAGCTCGAAGAATTTTGCATTCTCCCCTCGACTTTGAGCAACAAGCTTTTACTGTATATAAATCAATTATATTTGGCATAGCATAAAAATAAATAAAATATTGAATACCAAATCCTCCTGCAGAGGTAAAGAGAGTAGGAAATGAAGATTTTACTCACATTGGCAGGGAGATATTCCAAAACCAGATCTTCGAATTCGCTTTCACTGACCTGTTCCTCTATAAAACATAAAAAAGCTTTGCTTATCAAGCAAGAATTCCTATATCTAGATTAACGCAGAGGGGCCAATGCTGAAAAGCCAGCATCAATGAGGTAGGCGGGGAGTGCAGTAAACAAGAGGGTTGAAAACTTCTGGTCCTTCACAGTTCACTGTGGCCACTATACACAATTACAATAAATCAGTCTCGCAGCGAGTGGTACAGTTTCCCTAGCATATGGAAATGCACATCTATTCAAATATTTTTTTCGATCATGGCTTGGGGTTGATGAGGATCAAGGATTCCATGAATGGGTCTATGGTTCATAAAGTTTGTGGGTCCCTGTTATAGTATAGACTCATCATTACTTACTTATGATTCTGTCATATTTCAAACAGCAGATATCTTAATATTAATATTCCGAAAATTTACAAACCAGTTGATGGAGATTTGAAACACAGTGTACGACGTGGCTTTTTCATATTCTTCCGCCGTGCTGGCTCTGTCAAAGTGTAATTTACTTGGAATCATATACAGAACAAAGCACACAATCTACAATTTTAACACTTACTGCCATTATAGGAAATGGGTATCCAAATTAGGCTATTTTCTTCGTTCGACATCAGCTTTTCCGAATCACCATCTGCATCGCTTTCAGTGCTGAATAGAGCCACCTTGTGGCAGATGGAGGAACTCCTCATTTCGGCAACGAGCGGCGTCTCGTCACTGCCGCGTCTCTGACACCTGCCAGAAAAAAATTTAGAACTCGACATAAGCAGATCCTTGCATTGGGGGCTGTCGACGCCAAGCTTGAACGCAGAGCCGACTTTTGGAGCTCTTTCTAATGGAGTTTCGCTGGTCCCAAGACAGGCATTGTTTTTCCTCATGTTCACAATAAGATTTTTGACTACGATGGCACCTGCAGACTCTGTATTTTCTTGTAGACAGAGCCGTTTCGCCTTCACTTCAAAATCATGTTCTAACTGATTCCATTTCCTTTTTCTTATTACGTTACCATTGATAATTTGGAACGGAAGTCTTTTTGTTTGGTGAACTTCTTTTTCCAGAGGAACTTTGAGTCCTGAAGGCGTTAGGATTTCACGACCGAGATTACCAGAGAGGACATCTTGGCCACATTTGGCCGAAGAGGAATTGTTTGTTTCACCAGTCGCCAGAAAAAATTTTGCGAACGACTGCAAGCACTCAAAATCCCACGGCTTTTTACAGCCAAGCGACCATCCGCCTTTGCTCAGGATTTTTCGAAAAGGAACGGAGCAAAAGGCGCTGTGGCAATCTAAGGAAATGCTGTTCTGGAGGTCTAACGGATTGAAATCTGTCAGAAATGTAAATAGATAAGTAAGAAGTTGTATCTACGGTACAATCAATAGTAGCATTCGTAGTAAACTGCTGAATACATGTTATTCGTAATAGTTGGAGAAAAAATCTATATTCCAAGTTCAGGGTACAGCATGCAAAGTATGGTCAGTATAATTTTTGCCTTGTGTAAACTATAAGAATCCTAATACCTGGATGAGGAAACAACCACATCAGGAACTTTCTGATGTCGTTTTCGCTTAGCTTATCTTCGTGTGATGTCATAATGAGTTTGAGGAAATACAGCATTGCGGGGTTCCTTATACTGTCCATCTCAACCCACACGCTGAAGAGTTCTTCCAGATTCCTCTCAGACAACAGACAAAATTCGACGTGACGTAGATAGGACTCGATATCAGACTTCATGCCGACTCGAAACATCTCCCCGTATTCTAATGTCCATTCGTCGTAAAAATAAGCTGAAAAGAGTAACAAATCCCGATAAGGATTTCTTCATTCACAATTACGATGTAACCTCATTCAGAGTTATGTTGCTAATAATGAATTGAAAGTTGAGGCAAGTCTTACTGCACCTTACATGTTTATAAGAAATTACCAGTTTCAAGTCGCCAAGTAGAATCCACCTGTCAGTCTCGGTTATAAATTTTAATAAACCGGCGTAAGTCAAGTATAACTTTCAATGAGTGAGTCAGAAGCCATTGTTAAATAGATAAAAGACCGGACCATTTATTCATCACAGTAGAATAGGGTAGCTATTTCTCAACTTCCAAACTGGAAGACATTCGTAAGCCAACATGGTCATAGGTTACCATATATTTACAATATGTTCAATATGAATAATATTTCAAAATGAGGGTAGGTTATGTAGTTTATTTCTACGAAAGAACGGCATGAACAAGGTAATCCACATGTCTGTGCATATCATACAGAGTCGAATGAAAGTTCAATCCGTGCGGTAAGTTCATCATGTAAATTTTAGAATAATACAAATGAAAAACTTACAAGAGCGAAATCCTGTATCGTTGAGCAACTTTTCCACAAGGTTTTTAAAATAGTGAATTTGTCTTTTGACGACGGACATAAATCGTCTCTGAAACATATAGAACAATCAGCGATCATAACTGTATCAAAATTTATCATATTCAAGATTACTTACTGTTGGCTTCTCTGTGATATTGAAAGACTTTAATATATTGTCATCCGGAAAAAAATCCTCCAGAATTTGACATATCGAAGAGGCACCGTTATTAGAGAGCAGCATATATAAAATGCACTGAAAAAAATTACTAGCATTACTGTTAAAAGTTATTGTAAAACTGCATTGCAAATCATGTTTGAATCAAATTTATTAGCTCACTGATTGTTTGATTTTCAATATCGAGTTTATGTAACTTATTTCAGCCCTTCCCGGTGGACAGAGCGAGTGGAGCAGCTTAATATATCTCATGACGTTGGGGAATTCATCTTGACAATTTTCACTGACGATGTGCCGTATGGACTCGAGTAGAAATTTCACTTGGGTGTGTTGGCCGAATGAGGCAACTCCACCAAACCCTCGCTCCACAACGAATATGCAAGCTACCAACAGAAATATTGCATTAGAGCTATAGAAGGTATTGTATCATACAATCAGAACATTCTCATCAAAGATACCAGAAATAAATAAATAGTGTACTTGTACTTCAGCATCCATATATATTATATTGCTTTCGATTTATATTTTATATTAATGCAGATGAGTACAAAATAAAAAATAAAAAAAATAGTTACAAACATTTTCTAGTAATGTACTGTCTAACTGCAAGTATTGATGGACTATCAGTAGTAGAACAATGAAATAAAAAAGTTCATTCAGTTACATAAATTGTATTGCATTTTTTTAGATATAATATTAAATATGAATAAAATTATACCAACCTTGTATAAGGCATTTGGATTTCTTCTCCAATGCAAGAAGGAACACATTTTCAAGACAAGCAAGAGACCATTCATTGCTTTGATTCAGTACCAAGGCATCAAGCTGAGTTACATCTATACATTCTCTCCCAGGCATATTATACCGCTGCACAAAGCAACATAAACTTGCGTAAACAAATTGAACGTTTTATTCAGCACATACTACACTGTCAAAATCCAATGCAATGCTTAGGTTAGAGCATAAAAATCATAATTGTATTTTTAGATGGAAATGATAATTGTGAAGCAATTTCATTTCCTAATATCGTATTCCATGGTGCCATTACTCGTAGGAAAGCTGTTCTTGGAAGTTGTTGCAATTTTAGCTCATATCAGGTCAATTTGGTCACAAGATTAATACAATAAGAAAATATCCTTTAACTTTAACCATGCCTCTCTATCAACCAAAGAAATTTTTTATTAATATACCCAACCTCAACTGGAAACGCTAGAAAAACAAACAACGCAAGTACGTCATAAAAAAATCAATCCTCATTATTTTGCGGTTTGAACATTCCTCGTAATATTCATGCGTCAATACACATATAAAATCACGCCTTTATTAGTAGTTATTAGGTAACTTTATTAGATATAATAACACTAACTAAAAAATTCCCTTGTTTTACAAAGTTTAAAAACCTTTCGTAATTTGCTTTAAAAAGGAGAGGCGGGAAGAACACTACTTTGCTCTCTACCTCCTCATTCAAGCCCATATGCTTAGTATGAAGAGATCAGATGCCGAAGAGGGAAGTACTCGGTCTCGATCTCCTTTAAAGCGCTAAAACGCATTTCATAACAGACCTCTAAATGATAACAGGCATATCAAATCTTTATAATATATCAGTATATAGCATATATAATGTATTTTTCAAAAAACATTGCGTTTTTCGTGTGCGCTGTCGTATCATACCGGTTACATTGAATTGAAAATGCCTTTTTGCTTTATTGACTTTCAAACAAATCTTCATTACGGTTTACATCAAAATTGGACCAAATAAAACGAAAAAGAGTATGATTTTTTTTCGCGTATGACGTATTAATGCTCTCACTCCGAGGAAAAAAAAGCGACTGCAAAACGCATTTTGTGACGTCACTGTCTCTCGCGCCGCCATTTTTCCCCGTCGCCTCCTCTTTCCACATTCTCTTTCTTTTTACGTTAGGCTTAGAGGGAGTTTAGCGAGTTGTTTATCCGTTTTTGAAAATGCAGGAAAGAGAAATAAAAACAGTGACAAGAGTCGCAAAAGATGATGCTATTTTTTCCAGCAGCAATAATTAGTAATTGCAAGTGTAGTCATCATTAGGCAAGCTCGCGGCTAATTGAGCGTAGAGATTATTAGTTGTGCGCGAACTCCTCTTAGTAAAAAAATGAACGAAAATTGCAGGCGCGTACGAGTGATGAGCGCGCACGTCTTGCGCGATTTTCCTACATTTTGTCCGCGTTTATGTCTTATTTCTCTTTCTTACTTTATCTTATCCTCTCCGATATGCGCTGATATGAGTTTCTTGCTGATTTAGACCCTCTGCTCGCGTAATGCGTGGTTTAATATACTACACGAGAAAAAAGGATGAAACAATTTACATTCCAACTCCTTCCTTAATCCCAACCCTCTGTATTTGACTTTGAACTTAGAGAAAAATTCACCACATTTTAACACTGCTAAAATAGTATGAAGGAATTTGTTATCTTTTTTTTTTTTAATTTTCATTTACTATTGTCTCATATTAAACTTGGACTTGCATTGTTCATAGTCTTTGAAGAGAAATTATATGGGGTAAATGATTGGGGGTAATTTATCGCCATAAAATTGCATGACTGGCTAAACAGACCCTGTAAGACACGGTCTGTAAAATATAATACATTGAGTAATAATGCTATACACACATTCATTACAAAAAGAAATGCGAATAATTGTAATCTTTGATATACAAAAATATTAAAAGACTATAAACACAACTAAACCTCACTCAAGAAAATGTATAATGGGCATACACACAACACCATATCCAAACGCAGTCAATTTTTCACTATGTATATATATGTATATCTTTTGCAAAGAAATCATCATTCAAAGCAATCATACGAAGTGGTAATCTGTATTTTACAGACTTAGGTATTTGAATCAAGGTCTTCGGGACCAGTGCCACCATTTCGGCTTGTATTCCAGTAAACATTCTTACAATCCTGTATCAAGGTTACATAACGCAATAAAGTAATTGTCACCTGCTCTAGCAGAAGTGTTAATTTGCACTTGCAGATATGTAGTGTTGTACCTGAATGAATTATAAGTCGACTATCTATTGGAAACTAATTATATAATATATAATGAGGAGGAATGTACGGAATTGAATAATAAGTATATTTGATATATGTTGAACTATCTTGATTAAATTGGCTTTGAAAACTGTTTCATCATATACAATATATATCTCCTTTTAAAGGGAGTACAACAAGCTATGTCACTTTGGTAAACAGAAGTTTTTGAGGACTTATAATTGGCTGATTTACTTGGCTTTTTGTCTTTAATTTGACTTCGTCATTTGCTCAAGTATGTACAGTATTTTGGGATCGTAGAATTTTGAATTCGAATCCCAAGGATTTGAAATTTTTAATCATACATCTCTACGGCATGACCTACTTTACTCTCTCTAGTCTCTTTAACTGATATTTAAAGTACCCTGTACATGGTCTTTTAAGTTTCCATATTTATATAATTGTAGTTTTAACCTTTCAGGGTAATGATCCAGTCAAGAACTGAATGGCTTAGAAATATAATATCAGGAGTATTTGTATAACAACTCCATAAGACACCCCTGTATCTTTATACATGTCACCATGCTTGCCACATCGACACAGCCAGGCATGTTCCCTGTCGTGTCTGGAAACAACCCTCTGACCCTAGTACACACTCACCCCCTGCCGGGATCGTCGACGGTGTCGGTCCAGTCTTTAAACACCCTCCCATCCACATCGAACAATGACATGGTACCTGTGACCATTGGAGAAGGGGTCGGAATTAAAAAACATTTTCTCTGCACCTACTGTAACAAAGCTTTCGGCTCTCGGTACAACGCCACGCGACACGAGAAGGGGTGCAAGTTGGCACCGCCTGAAATGAGCCAACAAAACGAAAGCAGTCCGGTGGCTTGCCCCAACTGCGGAAAACAGTTTGCTTCTCAGGACGGGGTCAACAGGCACCTTAAGAAAAAATGCAAGGTGCGAGTGCTTGCCTTCAAATTAATCTACTAATTTAGGATATATTTAGTGCGAAAGTTCGTCTGTTTGTTTATCTTGAAAGTATCTCTAGCCATTTCCCTAATCGATCTTTACCAAATCTGGCACGGAGGTCTAGATGCATCCCAGACGACTTGTATGATATAATATAATGTTGTTTATACACCCAGATGGGAGGCCAGTACATTGAAAACGGCCCGTCACGAAGCTGGCCCACAAAAAAAGTCCACATGTGCAAATACTGCGGAAAACAATTTAGCACCAAGTGGAACGCGATTCGTCACGAAAATCTCTTTCACAGTAATGACGAGCCTGTCATACCACCCATGACGATTACGGTGCCGACCGCGACCCAGTTGCATTACATTCACAAAAAGCCAGAGCGGTAATTATCTAGTATTGACCATCAAATCCACAATTCGGTTGTACTTTAGTGTGCGGGTTAGGGTTACAGACAATGCACCATTTAAGCTGTGTGTGTGCACAATCACACAGTTGCTATATTGGTTTTAATGTTTATATTAGTTTGAATGCCACACAGTAGCTTTATATTGAAAATATTTTTGCTCAAAGCATTAAGAGTTATTATGCTCAGTGGTTGGATTAGGAGGAACATTGTTGTACACCATACTTTAAGACTTGATATAGATTGTGTAATACATCAGGTTTTGTCGCTTTTGCGGCAACTACTTCAGCACAAAGTACAATGCCATCCGTCACGAGAGGATATGTACCCGCGTGACTGGAACCGGCTACACCCAACTGGTAATCCCAAGCACCACAGACGCAAAAATTTCCGCCTCAGTGCAAGTGGTCTCGTCCCAACAGGTGAATCAGCAGCAAATTCAACCACAGGCTACGCCGAACAATCAACAACAGCAATTGCAGCAACCGGTTGTACATGTGCAACAACAGCAGCAGCAACAGCAACAACAACAAAGACAGCAGAGAACTCAAGTACAACATGTATCGCAACAGGTAAATCACCACTAATCCGGCATCCTTCGTTCTGAAAAACATGCTGGATTAACAGACATTTATATATATTAGAAACCTCTATTGCATCAACCAAAATGTGTGAGGACTCCAAAAACGGAAATATTTCAACACAATTTTTAGGCTACTTTTGCGAAGAAAAACTGTTCATACTGTATGATATTTTGATGACAATCGAATATGTCTTATAGATCCAGCAGATTCAAGTACAGCAAGTACAACAGCAACAAGTACAACAGGTGCAACAGCAAGCGCGGCAACAACAGGAGGTTCAACAAAATAATACAATACATCAACAACTCCAACAAATTCAACAAAGGGCAGCTGCAGCCCAACAGCTGCAACAGCAAACTCAGCAACTACAACAACAACAGCAGCAGCAGCAACAGCAGCAGCAGCAGCAACAGCAGCAGCAGCAACAACAACATCATATAGTTCCCGTTTGTCAGGTAAACCTTCATTGGGATAACTCGTTTATCAGCAGAGGGAATTCAGTAACCCAAAAATTGCATATCAAATCCCTGGATCTAACATACAATTTTTCTTCAGCAACAAACACAAATTCATATCAGCCCACAAGTCGTATTCGTTAGCCCGTACCATGTATGCAAGTTTTGCAACAAACAACTCGATACAAAGTGCGACCCAACTCCTGTGCTGCGCGAGGAGCTGCAAAACGGCTCACTTGCCGCCGCAACATTGCAAGTGCAGACTCCCATCACCCCAACGATCATAACGGGGTCATCAGTACCGATGATCGCAACTCTGCCTACTCAAAACGTAAGATCCTCCCAGAAATTAGAAAATTTGTTATATTTTTTCACCGTTCCATATTTTAGATCACAATTCCGATTCAACAACCTTCGCAAGCACAACAGCAGCAGCAGCAGCAGACGTCCCAGCAGCATGTACAGCAACAACAAATCCAGCAGAACCAAGTGACCCAGCAGACCCCACCAGGGCAGGCCCCCATCTCTACTAACCAACAGAAACCCCACGGCTGTCAGTTTTGCAACAAGCATTTCGCCACCAAGTGGTATTTGGACCAGCATGAGAAAATCCACACAGGCCAGGCCGTGACCTGCAAGGTCTGTAACAAGTCGTTTGTCACAAGATGGCACCTTGAGAAACACGTCAGGGTTCATATGCCAGGAGCCAAGAAAAACAAGAGGGACTCTGGCTCCGGTCCCATGGACCAGGCCTCGTTCCGCCAGCCCCTTCTTACCGAGGAGGGACTGCAACATGCCGCTCTCGACAGAAGTCGAGAGGAGTTGGTAGTTTCTGTTCCTTATACTTTGTCTTCTGATCGATCCCAAATGTCGCAAATTACTATTACAGCCTTATCCCAGCCGGCGCCTTCTGTAGCAAAATAATTGTTAACTCTGTTAAACAGGACATATGGTGCTCTGGTAGTAGGCTAATTAGTAGTAGATGTATAAAGAAATGTATACACCTAACATGGGTAAGGAAACATTAATCTGGCTTCCAAAAAACCATTAATTTGTAATTCTCTGCTCTTATCAAACATTTATAAATTATTTCTGTAATATAGTGTTCCCTTCAATTCTTTACAACTTGCCAATTATTGTGTTACTCAACCCCTGACTGGTAACACGACGAAACAACCTATGGGCCGTGACAGCTACCATTTATTACCACTTTCCGGTGAAGTAATATTCTACCTAGGGTCGTAAATATTCGATGTTTTATTACCAATACAATTGTCATCATAATAAAACCCTTGTCCTATTATTACTCAAACCATATTACCACCCTCATACCATTTTTCACATTAGGAGCAAGATAGTCTGTACATGACGAAAATCAATGTTCGCACAAGAGGTTATATTATAATTATGCTTTTTGCACAACGTGATTTTTCGCACACAGTAGTGAAAATTGAAAGGACTATTGGTTAGGGGTTCCTATTACTATATTGAACCCGCCTGCATAGCGGTCACGGTCCAATGATTTCACTGTAGGTAATGATGAATAATTTTCCACAGACTATTCAGATTTTCAATCTTTTCACTCATTTTCTATACCAAACTCACATCTGTTAGTCACACTGCCCACTATTATCCCCAACTAATTATTAAAGTTGATTTACATAGTTATTTTTCTTGATTTCTATTTGCTTTTTTTGTAGATACGCGTAGTGCATGCGAGCATTCTAAATGCATTTTTTTTTCCTTTTCCGATACACTGAATATTTTCTACTTGCTTCGATGGTGCTCAAACAGCGATTAGTGCTGTCCGACAACCTTTGACTAGCTGTTTATAGAACTCTTATTTTTGGACCATACAACTCTTGTGTTTGGGAGGGCCGACCCTCATCGAACTGTATTTCATAAATGTTTCTTATTCACCAGTTGAAATGAAATGTAAAATAAATGGTTATTGAAATTATAAATGCTGTGTTGTAGCTTGTGTACCATTATGTTGTTTTCCCGGGGATCCTCGAAGTGTCAATATCGATCTCCAGGGGACAATTCTAGGATCTATGAATGCCATATCAAATTACTCGTAACTTGAAGAATCCGTTGAGCGTTTCCTCATGAAACGGATAAAGAAATCACATTTTTTGCCAATCCAGAATTTTGTATACTGGGAAAATTGTGTATTCAGCTTAAAATATTGTCCAAGTCACTAGTTTGCAGTTCTGCACTATGGAAGAGTGCTCAAGGCAGGAGCGCGATACCATATTATAGAGTTACCTTGATATTTACAAGTTGTGTTATGGGTATGGTGTAATAATACGAATAAAGTTAAAAATAATCTAGTGCCAATATCACCACAAAAAAAAAATATGAGAGCTGGCTAAAACATTATCAGACTACTTACAAAATGCAATCATAAATTTCTTAAAGTTTTTTACCAACCTTTTGTACACTGCAAACTAGGAATGTCAATCACTATTGTTGTGACGTGATAAATGAGGGAACATTTATTCGAGTAAAAAGCATCATCCTCACATCTAGTACAATGTCGAATGGGCTTGGCAGTATAGGACATATTTCAATTCAAATTGAAGACTGATTTTTTTCCAATTTCAAAACATTACAACTTTATAGACCTTAAACTCTTTGTAAAAGGGAGAATGATCTGTGTAATTATGTTGCAGATGATGAAAATTAAAAAAATTAAAATTTACGTAAAACTTGCGGAAAAAAATGTAATTTACCTGGTTCTGGAGATTGCACCTGCCATTTTGTAGTTTCGTCTTATGTTTAATGGCAAGTAATATTTGTAATTTCTAAAGTAGCCTCATGATTTATGTTGGCAAAATTCCTTGCATTCAATCAATATGGGACATATGAAATCAGAGATTAGAAGAGTTTTTTGTAACTACTTTCCCAGATCTCTGCTGGGTACATTACTGAGAGTTGGGTTCCCGTATTGACACACTTAGTTAAAGCAAGTTGATATTGCATTTTGAGCACTAATCTGAAAAGGCAACCGTCCTCATTTCAGGAGTAAGATCATTCTTGCAGGATCCTCCAACATGTGTTTTATATTATTCGAAAATCTTGCCATTATAGCTCCCTCTATGATCCTGTGGTCGGCGGACCAACTGACACACATCATGTCGGCACGGACCACATTACCATCACGGTCAAATCTAGGTAGTGCCTGAAAAATGAAAATCTTCAGCTTAAATTTTCTGTAACATTCACAAAAGCAAATAAATTGAATTGAAATTCTTCACGACTCTATATAGAGTATATCTGATGAGGCAGAGGAGGGCAAACATTTTTTTCATGAGGGTCACATATACATCTAGCAGGCCACAATTAAAATAAATTACTTAATAATGGAAGCTGCTCTTAAACAAAAATATAATTTTGTTTCATACAACTGAATTATTTGGTACACAAAGAAATGATCAGATATCTCAGAATTTTATGTTATGTTGCCTAATAAAGCTGAACAGTAAATGTATTCTTTACAATCTAATCGTAGTCTCTCAGCCATAATATACTAAGTGTCACATATGAATATTCACATATATACCTGGATTTTTCCGAGAGCACCGATGGCGACTTGTGGTGGGAAAATGACAGGATGAGCGTATGTACCTCCAATCTAAAATAAAAGCATTTTAAATCCATTGTTACCTACGCGTACAGAGATTGAGAAAATAAGGGAAAACTAGTTTGATCTCTTCAATCCAGCACCGTGGGACCAGGCTACTGCTGGATCTATTGTGATTATGCACAGTAAGACATTAAAATGAAAAATCATTTACTGAAAAATAGTTTCGACTGATGTTTTATCCCAAAAAATTTACCGGATAATTAATAACACAGATCCCACATTTAATCCAGCCCTAGAGCCAGAGAATAAAAAAATATTAAGTAATGGTTTGACTGATGACATACTGATCCGATGTTAGATATACTGAAAGTTCCTCCAGATAAGTCGTTGGGATGAAGTTTATTTTGTAGTCCTGCATCCTGAAGCCGTATAACGTCTTTCGCAATCTCAAGGATGCTTTTTTCTTGAACATCCTTCACACAGGGAAGTAGAAGTCCGTGAGGTGAATCGACCGCGATCCCGATATTGTGATTCGGCTGACAGAAATAAACAGTGAAAATATTTTCACTATATCATGGACTGACAAACAGTGTGATACGACACCAATAAACCAATCAACCCTTAAGTCGTCATGAGATTTTGCTGGCCCTTTGCTTCACCACTAAGGTATTTATAGACCCCTGCTCCAGAGTAAAACCATCACTCACCTTATAAATAATGTTTTCTTCACTGTTATCTATGCTTGAATTTAAGATCGGATATTCAGTCAAAGACATGGAGACCGCTTTCAGTATGAATGGCAAATAAGATAGTTTGATTCCATGATCCTTGGCAACGTACTTTAAATCTTTTCTGACTCGGACCAAGTTGGTGAGGTCATATTCGTCATCATAACCAAAATGAGGTATTTTGTTTGCTTGTATCATATTTTGCATCATTACCTGAAAATTTTACCACATCATGAATATTCACAAAAGGAAACACACCACCTTTCCTTCATTTTTAGTTTCTAGGATAATCTTGACTTCGAAAGAAAAGTTAATAGGCAGGTTAAATTTTTGCATTTCCATGGAATTCCATTATAAAAAAATCTTCTGGGTTTGATTTGTAAAAAAATTTCGTATTATACTGTACTCCATCCTTGGCTAAAACATAACCCTCATTATTTCAACACTTATGTGTACTGTCCTAGCAGAGCGACCTGTCCTTGCCCAGGTAAGCTGCATTTCCATATTTTTATATTGAGCAGTTTAGGGTAAGATTTTATTCTCTCTGGACCCGAGTAAGCTCGGGTAAACTTAGATTTTTTTTGTTCATACATTATTCTGGGATGCATCTGGACCTAAATCTGGTGATCAGTTGAGAAATGGAAACGCTTATAACATAGATTAGCCATGTGTGCTTACTTTTCTTATACCCTTTATAGGTTCTGTCCATTCTTCTTTGGACACAACTGTACTTCGAGGAATAGGAGGAGGAACCGGTCCCTTTTTGAGTTCTTTCTTTTTCTTGGTTGGTTCCTTGAGAAATGCTTCTATGTCTTCTTTAGAAATCCTTCCATCTGGACCAGTACCCTGAAAAACAAGAAAGTATCTTCATAAAACACTTTCATTTACCCTATTAGCATTAACTACAGATCATTATATTTTATTTACACACCATTATAGAACTTAGGTCAACATTACGTTGCTTTGCGAAATTTCGTACAGCGGGTGTTGCTAGCGCTTTACCATCTACCGAAGGCCTTTTGACTTCTGCAGATCTAATGACAACTTCACTTGGGACTGAAAAGAATGAATATCATTGTGGTACTAGTATAGAGAGTTGAATTGTAGCTGAATCACAACACTAGCAAAAGAGCTATGCTAAAGTAAGCCTTTCACAATTTGCGGTATAATAATTTGAGGAATCGGAATCAAAGGTTCCGTTACAGATTTCACAGCCCTGTTTGTACCACTATAACCTGAACCTATGACTAGTTATTGTTGACACTAGCTTTCAGTTAGCTTACCATCATCATTAACTGGAGCATCCTCTTCTTCATCACCCCCTGAAGTCTCAATGTCAACTAATGATTGACCAACCAGCACGATGCCATCGACATCATGGTGGAGTTTTTTCACAATTCCATCGAATCGGCTTGTTATGGTCACGGATGCTTTGTCACTTTTTACCTGGATAAAAACAGATTGAAGCGATTTAACACTACATCCTCTGTCATTGTTGCTATCATACAACAATACTAATGACCTCATTGTAATAGCAATGAGTGTGCCATATGGCTAAATGCCAAGAGCCATACATGCNCTATGATGCCACTGCTACCATAACGAGAATGTTTAACATAGTACAACTATAATAAATACAAACAATTGAATTTCATCACCAACCTCACAAATACTATCGAACTGCGCAACTTCGTCGCCCTCTTTAACGAACCATTCCGTAAGCTCAACCTCTTTGATGCCTTCACCAATGTCAGAGAGTTTAAAAGGCACGATCGGGAAAAAACGGTTGCAGCTGTGGCTAATCGAACGCTTCCAAATTCCCAATTTCGGTACCGACGAAAGAGTTCGGTTTTCAGACGTAAAATTCCAAGTTCGAGCAGAAGAAACTCGTCTCGCGAACGATTCAAGTTTTCGTATTTGGAATCTCCTGATCATTTCTACCTGTGCAGCTGAATTTACCAAGTAATTTCTTTATGTATTTTTGAAAGAAACAAAATTAAAAACACAGCAATGCAATGGAAAGGTGAATCGTGTTGTAGTATGTCATCCTCAGTGACCCATGACCCATGATACAAACTGAGCTGTGATTGGTCGAGGAAGAATAGGCGTTATTATAAAACTGTGGCTCCGTGGAATAAATCGAAATTTCATCCCAGGATAGTGTTCTTTGTGAATTGTGTGTACTTCATAAATTAAATCTGGGTCTAGTTGCAATTAACAACTCTCAAAATACAATTCCATACAAGTTCAACCCAATATCCTCTTTCGCTTGACAACAGTCCTTATGTTGTTGCAATTAAACAAACTAAACATAGCATGGAAGGTTACCCATTTGCTTGTTTTGTTGCCAGTGGCAAATAAGCTCTATTCTTTGTTGATTTTCTCACGTCGCTAATCTGAAATTAGCAAGTGGCTCACCATCTGTGTGTCTTGACACAAACTCGACTCCAAATCGATTTGATTCGTGTCAAACTTCCCTACTACTCACAATAATATCAGTTCACTTCTATATAGTATTCACACAAAAATAACTATATTCAGGATGCACACACATAGAATTCAAGTTTTTACACCGGGCACCCGAGGGAAATGTTCTAAGGGATACAAAGTCTATATATACATTTGGGTTCCCTTCTCAATTGCCTGTTTTTATCTCGAAAGTTTTACTTCAGCTGTAAGATCAGGAAATGCATGGAAGTTGTTGAACAGTGTGCTCTGTTCATTTTCTGCATTTCAGCCATTATGCTCCTAATAAACCCTTTTGCTGTAAATCCTTTTAAGACTCTAAGACTAGCTGAGGAATGATGTACCCTCCTTCCCCCCTGGACAATTTTAGGCACTATCAGAGATCATGATAAGTTTTTTCATAGACAATTTGCGTTGCTCCAGCATTTTCACCAAGTTGACATACCACATTATAAGAAAAACGCCAGTTTTCCAAAATGAGTTTCTCTAAATTGCATTGAACAAGAAGACTTAAAATAGCCTTCGTTTCAGCATCTGTAGGCGCTTTGATCCAGTTATCCCGGGACAAGTCTAGTATCTTCAGCTGGTAGAAAATTGCAAATTATTTATTAAACTTGAAATTTCGATAAAAAATTGGCATAAATGCCTATCTATCATGTAGGTCTTAATTGGTAGCGTGCTACAGGTACATGTTGCCTGCTGGTATACGTGAGGAATGGTTTTTGCCCGAGTTCAATTCTGAAAATATAACTTCAACTAACTTGTGATTTGGCGATGACAGCTCGAACTGTGTCGATTTCCTCAGGCTTCAGTTTGCAGTTGCTAATTGTTAGTTTCTCAATTTGGCAATTCCAGACCATAGAACCTAGTGTCTTTAGACCTCCCTTGCCCATTTTTCTATTTCCACATAGATTGAGATATGTTATCTGTTGTAGTTCAGAAAGAAGCAAAATTTACAAGTTATCCGTTTCCTAATTTTTATATTTGGATGGAGACCTTGATACCATAATAATAATACCAATAAGGGTATACATCCAGATTCTCATTTTGAGATTCTCACGTAAGAGGGGTCCTTAGCAGCATTTAATACCCTCCTGACCTGGAGGAAGCCCTAACTTGGGTTTTCTCATTATTATGGGATGCGGACCTCTGTGTTAAATTTGAGTTGAGAAAATGGTGAAAAGATAAACTTCCAGGCTCATTATATATATTTAGCAGCACTTTCTCTAATGGAGGCTGTTTTTGCTGTTTTACAACAGACAGAAAAACGAATGTACTCTAGAAATCAGATTAGTATGTTATATAAAATTTTTACTTTTGTAGTTCCAATCGTTTGCAGAAACATTTTGAGATCTCCCGGTCTTAGATCACAGCGTGCCATGTACAGAACAGGCACTTTGCATTGCTTCATTATTCGTGCAACTTCCTTCAAACTGTCACTTCCCATGTGTTGATTGCTGGAAATGTTTAGTTTACTAATCTGAATATCAAATTAATAGGTTAATTTCATTGCCTATCACACACAAATAACAGTTTATTTATCACTAGCTTAGAATGAAAGTTACCTTTACAGTTTCACCAACTGCTCTCCTGAAGCTTTTTAAAGCGTTTGATTCAAGTTGACAGTTGCGCATGACCACTTGCTCCATCTCATCATAGGTTTTCAACATAGCTCCGAAAACAGACATTTCTTCGACTCCAAGCTCTTTTCCATATACAGAAAATATTCCATACTGCAAGTAGTTATGTGGATTTTGAGAACTTATTATACAAAATATACACATATTAGTGTGTCCCCCATTAAACATGACAGGAAAATTTAGAAACTGGGATGAGAATGCAGTGTTATTAAATATTTTATTTCAATTTTTTTCATAAGATGGCTAAATGATCTCTTTTGGGTTCCATGTTTGTAAAATAACTATAGAAAAATCTGTCTGGAATCTCTCTTGTGCAAGAATTACTGAAATAAATATCCTGGTACGGATTGATACGAAGTACGATGCACCACTGTATATGGATACACATAACAATTATAAATATAGAAGTCAATAAACAGTTCACACCTTGCAACATTGAACTTTGTATTCTTCAATCATGCACTCTCGCATTATGAATGCATGAACGTTACACTGTTGAATTATAGCGCACAGAACAAGCATCGCATCTCTATTGATACTTTTGCAAAACACATCAATACGGTTGATCTGCAAAATGAAAACATATGAATGTCATAATGTTTTAGATCAGAATCCCGATCATGTTTCCATATGCATCAGTGAGGGAAACTACATACCATACTCCATTCTTATATTAATGTTAAGTCAATCCAAATGTCAATATTAGATTGAATTTTATGTATGAAGGTTCAGTGGCAAGAGATTTCTTAGAATAAATCACCTTTGCGCCTCCCACCGATCCTCGAAAGCTCTCTAGTTCCTCTACTCCTAAATCACATCTAGAGAGCACTAAATCTTCGACTTCACATTCACGAACTATGGTGCCAAGCGAATGGAGACCTGCTTTTCCCATTCGTTTATTCCGGCTGAAGTTAACTTTCTTGATCTGTCAAAGTAGTGATAAAATATTAGTGTTATTAGACGTTTGAATGTTTTAAATCGTTCAACAGAGAATATTACAGAATATTCAAGAAAAAAAACATATACTGTACATGGTTACACAGAAGTTTTAAAGAAAAATCCGATCATACATGGTGACATCTGGTACACTATGGTACATCAAAACTGAATTCTAAATTAATACCTTCACATTCGAATGCTTCATTTCTCTACTTAGTATTTCGAGGGCCTCTGGATTAAGATTACAGTTCTCCAATCTCAGATTCTGTATGCTCGAACTCTGCCTCAGGAATGAAGATATGGCATACACATCATGCGGCGCGAAGAGCTGGTCTTCGAAGTTGATTTCTTCCAGAGCAGACCACTTGAAACCGCTTCCCTTAAATTCGAGCAGCGAAAAAAAAACTTCTAGCTTCCCTCTTGGGTTTTTAGTTACTTGCAGTTGTTTGCAAAGACTTTCTTTAAGTAGGTTTCGTTTTTCTCTCACGTTATCAACTGCAAAGGAAGTAACATGATGCTATAATGGAAATGGCTATCAGAATCATTATATTATTCTCCTAAATGTTAACACTAGAGGAGAATAAAATACCTTCCGGGATAATATTATCTGCATTTGTGAAGGTCTCATGGTTTAACAGTACCCCGCACACGAATCTTCTCACGATAGACCAGTGAGGCTTGTGCAAATTTTCCTCGACAAAGAGCTGGAATGAACTCAGATCTGATTCTATTATACTGAGCGCTGCCAACATCTCTTGTATCGATTGGTGACAGAAATAAAGACGGTAATGCCCCTCCATCAAATACTGGCCCAAGACGGTTTTGCCCGGCACATATGCCACAAGGTCACATACTGATTTGGGAAGTAGGTCGAACTCTTTGAGGTCATCCACTGTAAATAGAATCTTCCCCTGCTTCATACTTTCAAAAGATAATGCTCTAAGTTTTTCTATTGTCTGGATAATGTGCTCTCTTTCGCGTGTGTGTTCCGATTGCAGAAATATCTCGAGGATGCTTATCATTACTCCAGACATGGTGCTTGGAGGATTTGTGGGATTGCTCTTGTACACAATAGCCATGAATACGAGAAATAGGGGTACCGAGCACAGAAGAACCACGCTAGGAGATCTGGACAACAGTAAATTCCACAAGTCATCTCCATCGGGTCCAACTAACTGGATGAAGACTTGTCTCCTGTCTTCTATGGTTAAGCCGGCAAGACCTATGACCACGTCAGGTCGTAAATCTCCTGTAGTAGAAAAAATAATTACTGTATTTCCATTTGGAAGATGCTAAATTGCAGGAAATTTTAATGGCAACAAAGCACCACCAATTATCACCTGTTAATGGCGAGACTGCATGTTCCCGTGATGACATCATAATAACAATGTTGGGCAGCAGGTTCCCTTCTATAATATTCGCCATGACAGCAGAAGTACTTGCCTTGTCCTCATACCTCATCTTGTTATGCCCGCTTTGAAGTGTCCACCTTGCCTCATCCAAACCATCAAGGAAAATTATTGCTTTTCGTTGATTTTTGCAAAGCCATTGGAATCCCTGCTCCAAGGCTTTATCACTAACATCTGACATGACTTTGCCAAACAGCAGCTCTCCTGGAGTGATTGCTTCGCAGACAGGGATGTCTCTTATTCGAAGAAAGTGCACAAATGATACTGGGTACGAACAGTCACTTTTGAATGTCGTCCACCCTTTATCCAAGATACCACGGGCGATACGCTTCATCAGGGTTGTTTTTCCTGATCCTGCTTGGCCGACGATCATTTTCTTGCGTTCATCGTCCTTAAAACACAGAATTTCCTCCATATTTCCATAATCACCCTCTTTGCTTTTGCTGTACTTCGATGTGAAGGCTTCCTCTTTAACATATTCAACTCTTCGGGATCCTTTTGCCAAGCATCCGCCGTAAAAGTCGATCACTTTCATTTGAGGAGTAAATTCTTGGGTTGGTTCTATTAGCCTTTGTCTACGGTAGCTGGAAGTGACTCCTCCTTTAATTTGTTGCCGTGTCCTAACCAACACGGCATCCAGAAACTCATTCTCCAGTTTTTCTGTTAATTGGAAAATAAATTCAGAGGTCTCGATTTATTCGTCCTAGGGTTCTGGGTTGCAGGATGCCCATTGCCTTAGTAAAATGGCTTTGAACGACACATTGGGATTTAGGTAATTATATCGATGTATTCCACGGTACTGTATATGTTAGTTTGTGTACAGTACTTGCGGCTTTTTACTGACCTATCTTCTCTTCTGTCAATGGGACTAGCGGATGAATATGAACGGTGTCTGCTCGAACATTGGCTGTAACAGCGACGACCAATGATGTCTCTGCCCCTTCTATAGTGGCGTTGTCGGCGTGCTGGATGACCGTACCGATCTCCAGTCCTGAATGAGAAAAATACAATAATAACTTAGCACTGAACTGTATATTTATCTAACCGCCGCTGTCTCTATACTTCTATACTAAATCCCAATGAATTTGTAAGCTAATCTGAACTATTGAAATTATATTATAATCTAAAAATCGAAGTAGCGTATTGCACACTCACCATTACCTGATGAAGATATTACTCCAGGCAATATTTCCTCCATTATAAAACAATACCGTTAACGCGGGATTCCACGCCTACCAATAGCTGTTTAATGGTAGTATGGTATAAATTCACGTAACTTAGCGTAGGGGATGTGGATGCGATTACTCATCTAATGAATGATATTACTGCATTTATTTTCCTAAATATATATCTGAACTGAGTCAATCCACTTCCAGTTTCCTGATATTACTCAGATAGCAGGATATTATCCAAGCTGCTGATTCATAACCAGTATTTTCACGAAAAAAAATCCTCCCTGAAGCCATATTCAGATACAGCATCCAGTAATGAAATAAATACCCACTTAATGTCTGAATGCCCATAACGCCCCTGTCTTAATACGGCACCTTTGTCCTCTTTGAAAACGTCGTTGGAACCAAAGTATCAAATAC
The DNA here is from genome assembly GCA_013436055.1 of Halocynthia roretzi. Taxonomy (NCBI): domain Eukaryota; kingdom Metazoa; phylum Chordata; class Ascidiacea; order Stolidobranchia; family Pyuridae; genus Halocynthia; species Halocynthia roretzi. Next base: position 185,760 of record QRAM01000116.1, read on the forward strand.
AACAGAGATGTAATGTACATAAAAATACTAAGACATGTATCAAAACAAATGCTGGCTAGTAAGCAGAGTTTTGTTGCAAGTAAATGAGACGGGATATCGAGTCGTAGCCTCGCCTTGCAGACAGCTCGGCCGGGGTAAGACCGTCCTGAAAAAGAAGATGGTGATGGCGTTATAAATCCCAATGAAAGCCCAGGCTTAAACAAAAAATTCCACACTACCAAATTACCTTATCTTTAAGATCTCCGTTAGCTCCATGTTCGAGCAAGAGTTGAACCACACTCAAATGACCAAAGTAAGCAGCAGCGTGTAGGGGAGAGTAGCCGTTCTGTTGAATATAAACCATACAATACCGTGCATAATATGGCACTTTGATCATGATTATTTTTTTGAATTTTTATGAATTAAATATCAGTACTAGATGCCTCTATTCAGATGGTATTTAAGATCATAATAGGCATGTTTAATGTTCAATTATCTCTTTGATTTGGTATTATAATTGCAGGCCAGTACATCATCTCTAATCACAAATATGTGACAGTTGGCTTGTATCGAGCACAATCTGTAACATTTATCAGAGCAAAAAAGTCTTTATGATATAACAGATTAGAAAAGTTGTAACGTTAAGTCAAAATGATAAATATTACCTTTTGTAGTCCCATGCTTGGATTCATTTTCAACAGATAGTCAGCAACAGTGCGATAGCCTTTACTAGAAGCCTTGAACAGTGGAGTAACGCCGTCTTCATTTCTAGGCCTTTAGCATGCGAGTATGTATATAAATATTGTACATCAAAGTCATACCGTATGGAATAAAACTTATTAAAATTTCAAGCTTCGATTAAGTCTAAAGATTTATGCCTTGTGAGAAGACATACCTATCCACGTCAGCTCCAAGTTCTAGAAGTGTCTTGACCGCCGCCATGTGACCCATTTGGCAAGCTATCCATAATGGTGAAGTTCCATCCTGAACATAAGAGAATTTATATCAGCCATGAGTCACATATTATGTTAGAACCGGAAAAGTTACTGCTTTCAAAAGCTAACAAAAACAGTAGTTAGAGCAATGGCTCCCAAAGTAACAAGGAACAGGGAGTAGCAGGGAAACATTACAACGAAGAAAGAATTCTCTACAAAATATGCATGGCAAAATCTAAGTCTGCTTTACAAACAAACAAAATTGAGAGGGGTGTGGCCCGGCGCGGGACAGCCTGAAAATCTTTTGGAAACCACTAATCTAGAGCAAGACATATAAAGGTACCAAAGGGACACAGTGGTAACGTCTGGGTTATTGCAGGGGGGGGGGGTGGTGACATGATTAGTCACAAGTTCATATAAATTAGTCGTTTTAATAAAAGACATAATCATGCAACTAACTTGGAACCCCAAGTCAAAATTTATTTAAAGTCGAAATTTTTGAAGATATTACGATCTAAGTATTATAGGAGTCGTATTGACTGTTAGGAATCCCAAGAATTACGAATTAGTGAAGAGTTACCCTGGTGTAAATAGTGTATTAGCGTTTATACCTCTCTTCTGCTGTTGACGTCAGCACCATTGCAGGCAAGCTGCCTAACGATAAGCTCGTGTCCGTTTTGGGCAGCAACGAACATTGGCGTCGTGCGGTCTTTCAATGGGAGCTGAACGTTGGCTCCACGTGAGCACAGCAAACGGACTGCGTCTACGTGACCCATCTGGGCAGCAATAAAAAGCGCTGTGGCGCCGCTCTGTGGAGAAAAAATATCTATATGTCTTTATGCCAGCTGTGAATTAATGCTCAAACTCAATATTGTAGGATTATATCAAAATGTTATTCTGTGGGCCTAGCTGGTATAGAAAAAAATAAAAATTCGGACCTTCCGAAGGCCTACAGACCTACCTTACTTATTTATGCACAACAGTATTGTTACTTACATTACTTTGTGAATCAATGAGGGATCCTTTCTCTAACAAGCATCGGACTACATCGGAGTGACCTGATTGGGAAGCGAGAAATAGGGCATTTGTTCCTGTCTAAACGAAATCAATTGAAACTGATTTGTCTTCTGCTGGTCTTGCATAGTTTAACAACATTAAAGCAGGCTTCGTAAATCTCGTGGGAGAACTTACCACTCGCCTGGCGTGGATGTAAGCTCCTTCTTCAATTAAAATTTTTACACAGTTCAAATACCCCGATACGCTAGCCAGCATTAGTGGAGTCGTTAGATCCTGAAAAGGTAAGGTAATACAGTACAGGTAAAGCTTTTGGATAGTCGATATTTAGCTAGAATTGAATCATATGCAATAAATTTACGGAGCAACTCTATAGGAAATAGAATTGTACGAACAGCTAGTGATAGTATACTAACGCGTAAGGCTGGATAAATGTGAGTTCTAATAAATATCACTCCCACAATTTAACGATGAAAACAGTACGATTCGTTTTGCGGTGAGCTAATAATTGGAAAAACAGAGAAAAAGGGTCTGGTGACGTGGAATGAAAATATACTGATTAACGTTTCGAATATATAAGATTGTGTTTTTAATGCTTGCTAGTGGTGAAGTAGATTATAAATATCAAGATTGTACGGATGGTGAAAAACTGTTTTTAAGTTTTCAAGATAAGTGATAAAACGTGACGGACTGAATATAATATATCTATATATAGATTTATTCCAGATGAATTACTATAACGAGGCTGTTCTGTTGCTTATTAATATTATGTGTATTAAAGCTATGAGTCCTTTCTTTGTCCAGTATAATTTCACGTTTATTTGTGAAGTAATGACAGTATTCGATATGTACTTCCACAGCTAGCGTCTTGTACTACATGTAAAGTCAGTTTTTATCTATCGACAGCTACTGACGTAATCAATCTTCATAATGCGTGAGCAGCTTAGCCTAAAATAGATCAAGGAAATGTCCACACAAGGACAAGTAGCATTATAACCTCTGGCGTTTAGGCTACAACACCCGAATATTTTGCCCCTGGAACAACAACATTGAACCGCAGTTGTGGCGACGACAATTAAACCGAGGAATATTTCTACTATATTGTCTGCAGTGGGATAAGGCACCAGCAATGAAATTATCAGCACCATATCTCGTTATCAGTGTGCTGTCAACAGCGTTATCCTTCGGTAAGTACAGGCTATATTTATTTGCTGCATTAATACATAACGGTTAGAAATAAGGCAACAGCAGTTACCAAATGATTCATAAATACAACTGAAATATAAAAAAAGTTTTAGAGGGAATAAAACGATAAGTTCAATTAAAATTTGTTTTAATTCGAGAAACCCTTTCCCCACCCTACCACAATCTTACTATGAAAGCTGTTGATTGGTTATCGTTATTATTTCATTGCATAACCACATCAATAGCTGTATTGTGATGATATCATTTCTCGAAAGTGTACAGGAGTTAATTTATCGATTATTACAAGGAAACACCGTAACATGCATCTTTCTAGCGACATGTATATGTCTAGAGACAGTTAAACTAGTAAGCACCTTTTAATTCAATACTTATTTCTGTACTTGAACAGGGAGCGCATTGAAATGCTACCAATGCAGTAGCCCGAGAGGTGGTGACTGTTCTGGAGGGAAACTGACGTATTATCAACTACACGATTGCCCTAACATTGGCCTAGTCGATGTCGTTCAACGTTATTGCGTATACACACAAACAAGAAGTAAGAGTTAATGCTCGTACCAAGCCCCCACATATCCTTACTTTAGTGAATATCTTCATCCCGCTATGGGGTTTTATAAACTGAGGCAAACTCCCTCGATATGGGTTTTAGAAACTAGAGAAACGGGAGGCATAAGTTTGAAAGGGAGAGTAGACGCTCTTGGACATATGCTGGAATCTAAAAACAGTTTCACCATGTTAGGATATTTTGAAGATATGTACAAAGTTATCTTAATCTCTACAACTGAATTTTAGAAAGTTACTTGGGTAGGATGTACGTCATTACCATATTTAATGAACACCAGTAAAATCTATTCCCTATTTGATGACTTGCATCAATGTGCGCAGCAAACAATCCAGCAGATGTAAAAGGGTAAATGCGACCACTACATTTATAGACCAGTGTCCTAAAAGCTTTCTACCGTACAATATCGATAACCGTTTCAATTTTTAAATAAAATACAGCACAAGTTACAAGGGCTTGTTCAGTATCACATCACGGTAACACATGCGTCATGGTACGTGGCTATTCAACGTGTTCAAAAACATGTTCTACAGGTGTGTGTCATATTTACCGATTTCATGATACTGTTTAGACTTTAGAGCGTATACGTGATAGGTCATCACAAAAATGCAATGACACTTTTCAGATGGATGCAATCAATTTTCAACTGCGTCTAATATCAAGGGAAATGTCGTTCTTTCAACGCTCGTGCTGGTCATGTTATGGTTATTGAAAATGCAGTTAGGATTCATAAACTGAGAGAAGAATCTTAGTGGCAAGTGAGTGAGCAGACGACGCCATGAGCGGAATATAGTCTCCGAACAGGCGTATACTGCTTCCTCCGCCATGAGTGAACACGGATACATTACAAAGAATGTTTAGGATACAAAATGACAATTACTTGCACACTTTTTCTTTCAATCACAAATAATATTTATTTTTCACTGTTCAATTTTAACGTGATGCTTGCCGCAACTACATACTGTTCACTTGCCAATGCTAACGATTGCACAAATACCACTTGATTGTTGATTTTACATCTTAATTAGAATCCAATAGATATTGTAAATTGTTATTTCTAAGTTATTTCTTAGTAGGCCCCGTTGTATGATATATACAGTCCTGTATTTTATAGTAGTTTACAACTACGACATATATAACAATGTTCCACTTTCTTAAACCTACGTGTTAATGCAGAATGCATGTTATATATTAAGTCAACGATATTGCAATAATACATGCTTTCAACACCATGCAATTGTAACATGTATATCACGAAGAGAAGAGTTGCGTGCCAGGAACTGAATTGATTTGGGTCATGACCCTGCAGGTACAGATAACACAGGGAAGTATCTAATACCAAAGATCATGAAAATGACGTATTCCTAGGGTTAACTTATCCAGCTTTTTATTTTCATAGTCACAGCTCATTGCTAATGTTATAGCGAAATTGAAACAAAAGTTGTCAGCAATAATTTATTTATAATATAAAATTTACAATTTCCGTATATAAACAATCTGTAACTGATTGTAGATTAGCTTTGGTGCTACAGCATTCATAATTGTTGTACTGCATTTCTCATTTTGCCAGTCCTTAACATCAAATATCCAGATATCTGGCCCTTTCCAGACCTTGAAATAAAAAAATAAAAAAAGTAACAACACCATTGCGATCTTAAAGAAGCTCTGTATATAGGAACAGCTTATATCTAGGGTTGATGGTAAAGTTAAATATTCAAATATGTTACATAAGTTCTTTATTTTTACTTTTTATGTCTGTAGTATAGCTTAATGATTAAACACATACAATACATACAATGGCAACGCAAGATCCCACCATCCCACCAAAGAAGCCACTTGGAGAGTTTGATAATTTATAATTTTAAACTGGTTTAAGGTTTGGACTTATATTACAACTAGAGGTCGATTAATACGCCGAGCATAACATTGCTGATACATGGCAGAAATGAAAATAAGGCCATGACACTACCAGCAGGCCTACGTCCATACAGTAGTGTACTAATTCTATCATGTTAGTCGTGTACTACAACTTGTAAAGACAGAGTTTTATATACTACTTGTATGCTAAGCTGCTGATTAACACATATAAATTATTGATAGTTGTGTGGAAGTGGTTCTGCCCTATTAACATGGTCGACTTATTCGGCGAATGTAGGATAAGACCCCAAAACACACATCAGAAATTGAGGGTTTGAATTATACGCCAGCATAAACCGTAACTGACCCGATGATCAAAGAATGTGATAGATCCCTTGCACCATCTAGCGGTAGACGCAGTGGTTACCTAATTTGATTACTATCTCTGTAACCAGTCAATCGATTTCAACTAAACATGTTCAATTTTATCCCTATTCTCATTTCAAGTGTATTGTATTCCTACATATAGTGCTATTTTCCGACGTTTCTAGGTGTCCATTCCGCACGAGCTCGTAATTTAAAGAGAGAGTCTTAGTTACCATGTATATTGCGATTCTTTTTGATCATTCCGTTGAACATGGCCAATTTCATAACGTTTGAATCCCCCACGAAGTTAAACTGTAACATTGGTTTATCGTCATCTAAAAGCCTGTCATCCATTCGTACCATATAGTTTGTGAGTTTCACAGTTTTTGTTTCCTTTTGAACCTGGAAGGAACAGACGGAGAGATAAAGTAATGAAAATCAAGTAAGTGTTGTCCTATCTGGAGACAAGTGAAGTGCTTCATATATCACGACTTCAGATTCGCCAAATGTCTAGTCTATGTTTACTGTACTGTGACTCGACTCGAGCCAAATAAACTAATTGAATTTAGACAACTGCACTATAATAGTTGTGGTATTTGTACCACAGTTGGGTGTGCGACTTACTGGGACTCAGTCATTTATTGCTCTCAAAGTCTTTTCATCACTTCCAATAGACTAGAGCTACTTAGACTCGCATTTCAACAGCTGCAAGAGCCCCTTTTCAGCTATGACATGTTGAATGATCTCACCTTGGGTGTATTGCCTTTAGATGCTTGGAGACCAAACTTATAGTAACGGAAATGCTTGAAATCAGGCAAGTCCGACTGATGCTTCACACTCGAATGCGGCTGAGACAGCTGGAAAAAGAAGAATCAAATATTGACAGTATGTAACTACGATAATGAATTTTTCAATTCTCTTTCGTTATTGAATCGACAAAAATAAGCTCACGTACGTCAACAGTCTTGGTTGAAGTTTTGAAGAATTGTTTTACGTGAGACAGGAGAGCTAAAGAGAAACGAAGAAGAATGTTTAGGTAAAAATATCAATTCGAGTCTGCAACCGCGCAATAAATACAATACATACATACATGCATTGAAGTCCAAAGCTTCCTCGTCATCATGGTCATCAGTACTATCACTATCCGCGGCTTCGTCCATGCTTTTAAAATATCTTTGCACCTTGCTATTAAGCTCTGCAAACGACAGAATAATAAGGCTTTCATTAAACAGCCACACGACAGTAAATTATATAGAAAATTTCAATCTTGGTATTTTAACCTAATACTAAAAACATGGCATGACTTACCCATGATCTCTTCTGTAGCAGGAACTGCTTTACAGGTAAGTTTATCGATCATGACAAGTCGCCTAGGATGTCCTCGCTTGGCTTCATTCACCTCCTCCATGGATGGCTTTCCTATCGGTCTAACCCTCTCCTTCCGCGCTCGCTTTTTTGCGCCCGTATCGAGGTACGACATGCCGTCGACTATGAGGCCGTCGGTTATTATTTCAGGGATGTAATTGGGGTACCGTCCAGTGGAGGAACCCCTAATCGCGAGGGCAGGAAAATTTCCGCCTTCGTTATAGTACTGCAACATTACCTCGTCTACAGTGTGGAAATTAGTCGTTTCGTCCTCCATTTAAAATCTACACTATACTGAATCTAGTACACCGTTTCATATATCTATATGCAGTTTACCTCAGGTATAGTCTACTACTAATTCGGTTTGCAAAACGCGCGAATGTTTTGTAACAGCGTACATGATACACATATCCGTTTATGTGTATCGTGTTTATCAAACATGTTGTATTCTATATAGGTCACAGTCAGCATTTTATGCTCCTATGTTGATGACTATGTGAATTACTCATAGCACATAGGTATACAACTCAAGCAGATACAAGCAGACTAACGGTAGCACCAATAGTAATAACGTGAACATTCACCGTATTATAGTATAGTAGTATGTATGCAACATATTGGCAGTATAAACTACTGTGATATACTGTGAGTACGTAGTATACAAGTAGGAACGGCAATTTCACTGACTAACAGAAAAGTTACAACATTTGTTGGCTACCAAATGCCGTATGGTAAAACACTATTCCTAACTCATATGAGAAACACACCTATATACAATTAATGAAATCGTACCGTAAATGGTTTTAGTTCTTGACACGATTATTATGAGTCGGGATTTGAATACAAATATATACCTTTGTGTGGTCAAATTTGAGCCGTACTAGATTTATCACTGCCCGAAAGGCGATACGACTCTTCTAGTAAGGTTAATAGGAATATTTAGAAAACTTTTACTTACCGAATCGGAGGCATTCGGACTGACCCCGTTCGATAGTATCTTTCGGATATTGTCGGCGTCTCCGCTGTTGGCGGATGCCTGGAGTAACGCCTCCATGGCCTCCATCGTCTGAACATATACAAAATGAAAAAAAATACATTATATCGTGTACATTTGCTGTTTATCTCAGTGGCCTTTTTAAGGCAATGGTCGTTTATTTGTAAATAAAGTTTGTATTGCTGATTCCTTATTTTTGAATTATCGCCAAGGGCTTATTGACGGAAAACTCCGGTAAATTCCTTGTCACACTATTCCCACCGGGGCTTTTTACAAAGGAGACGTACTGTATTGCATCGGGTATTCGGGTAACGAGAATAATACACCCCCAATTGAATTGACATCCCAGATGTAAATATTTTGCTGGCAATGTTGTCCAATTATAGTGTTTTTAATTCCGTTGATAATATTGGTGCTGCATAGAAAACCCGTTTCTTTGTAACGTATTACCATAGCCATATTTAAACATATACAGTATATATAAATAAAGCATAGGGCAACATATAGTGAATAGCGCATAGAGGTTTTGAAATATTCATTAGTTTCAAAACAACACGAACACGTGACCATTCACTCTTAATATAAATCGAGAAAAAGGTCAAGTCGTAGCATCATACGTCAGCAATGTAACAATGACGTCAGCCTATTTATCTGGAGACAGTGATCAGAGCGACCAACGTCTCTTGGGAGGCATGTGTCCGCTGATATATTAGTTAGGGACCCCAACGTGATTGAAAACGCCTCTTATAGATCTATGAAAATATCTAAACGGGGGGTACATTGGTATATTGTAGTCAAGATAATTCTCTGAAACTTCAAGTAGACTGCAACGTCAATACTCTACTTATACAGAGCAGCGACTCTGTAACAGGGTAAGTGCAGCTGCCGTTGAAATGTCTATTTGAAAATACAGTAACATTCTCAATATGATATCAGTCCCTACGGATAGTCAATGATAAACATGATGAAAAGATCAAAATTCCCGACCATAAGAGGCATAGGGATTACATAAAGATAATCTCCCTTAACTATTGCAGAGGTTATCGCAGATTCCCAAACTTAGTTGGATAAAAGCTTTGGACATATCACCAACCAACTACGCTTATGAAAACACATACAGTAGCTAGTTGTAGAATAGTATATTAATATTACACACGTACACGTGAACGATGAGCATATTCCACCTGAAATAGCACGAAACCACAGCATCGGTTTGACGAAATATGACAACTGCGTCTTGCGGTAATTTCTTCCGCCATGAACGCTCACCTTCAGGCCCACATCCCTTCCTTTATCCTTTACCCGTTTATAAATAGATTATAATTCGTTTATCAAGTTGAGTGCTCCATAATCATAAGTGGTGAGATATGAGACGTGCCGGATTCTGAATATATTACCGAGTGGTATAATTAACTATAATTATTCGGTAAAGATAGATAATTCGTGGACAACGGCTACGTTTTAAGCTCGCAGTTGGTCCGGTATTGTAAGACAAGATATACCAATAATACATGTACAACATATCGATATACCTATTTATATGTTAATATGTGCCTATACAGTACTATAAGACATATTTGTAGATGTCTCTTCAGAATCGGTTTACCTTCATACCTTTGCTGATGCTCCAACTTGTAGACATTTAATTTTGTTTGTATACGCCGTATAAAACCCCAACCTGATCAGTAAATATGGATATCTGATGTTGGCAAGCATACAAACTGATATCTATACAGATTCAGATGCTTCCAGATTTGATTTTCTAATGTTTGTTTGGTTGAATCCAGGTGTACGTGTGCTTATATAAGTGAAAACTACCGGGTCCCAACTACAATTATATAGATACATCACACCTACCTCTTGGTGTAAAGGCGAATAGGCGTCGACGGGTCTATCAGCATAGGAGCCCCAGAATATCCAGGCAATGTAACTATTCTTCGTCCGCGGTTTAACCTCATAGAATCTCCACTGGCAACAGAATGGTCACTGATATACATTACAGTCAAAAACCCACCGACAAGAGCTATACTACACTATAGCGCTACTGATTCTGTCTGTATACGGCGTCAATTAAGTCAATGGATTGAATGAATAAAACAGACTACTGCCGCCCTGCTGATTACTTTCACGTTTTAAAATTACACTCAATACGTCACAGAATTTGTCTCGAACGCGTTCCCAAGAGAATTTACTGATAAATTCGAAAATATTCCACGCACATACGCAGTGAGCTATATAGATACATTGCTGCGCTTCCTAAATATAAAGGAAGTGACTTGGAAGTATTTCAATGAACTTATACATCACAATACCTACAGCAACATATTAAACATGCACTGAGTGTGTCAGTTTACCCGCTTCCGATTTACGCCAGTATGCATTCCTGCTATTTACTTCAAAAATTCATAACAATTCTTTATATTTGTGTGTGTTATGTTCACACATTATATTGTGCATATTACACACTTCAAAAATGATTCAATAGATGAGTAAAATAGATTTTGGTTTTTGAATAATTCCTCCCAATATATCTGTCTCTATATAAAACTTAACAAAAACAGTCGCGGGTGTACTGCTTTAATGGTGTGTTTCGAGGGCTTGTGTTGTAAATGGGATAACAATTCAATACATATTTGTTGAATACTTAATCGGATATAAACTAGGTCAAGTATCATCCGTTACGCAACCACTGTTGCTATATAGGTAGGGATGTAGCCTACAGCCAAACTTCTTACACACATGAAATACATTAGTCGGGAAACATTGTGACGATTATGTAGCTCTGCTTTAGACATATTATCTTTAAAACTAAAAAGGAGTGATTTTTAATCTCGATAATGATGCAGTATTGTATAATAGAAAAACACGCCTATCATATCTAGTAGTAACAGGGTTTTGAACAACATTCTGGTTCATGTCTTTAGTGGTTATAGTACCCGGTCAGCTTTTCGTTACAGCGATTTCGTTTATTGATTGACATGTGACGCCTGAATGATATCATCCTCAAGCTGATTGCTTGGATTTGTAAGCTTCTATCTTTGTGGTAAAATTCATATAAATAACCTATTGTCATTGCTTTAGAAGCTTTAAATTGGAAAAAATATTCTACAACTATGTACTGGTCGCTATTCACCTTGATTTTGATGTATTCCGGAATGACTGCAGCGCAAGATATCCTGGGCTGCGGTGGCTTCGTGAAGTCCAAAGTTCCGATAGATTTTTCAAAAGTTGAGGTCAGTGGTTGCAAGCCTTATGTTATTAACTCATCTTTGCTTGCTACAACATTAATTTTATCGTGGTCGATTCAGATCAAGCTGGTTTCACCGGAAGGTATTCAAAAATATCAAACCGAATGTGCTCCAAATAACGGCTATTTCATGGTGCCCTTCGTTGACAAGGTATGTCTAATATACATTTGCTGTAGTGGTAGAAAATTATAGTTGAATATGAGTTATATGATAATTACTCATTCTTTGTGTACTAATTAAACAAATCTAGGACTTTCACATTCTCTAATTTAAAAAACATTCCCGCCTCTCACTTATACCTATCACATATTCAAATGTAAAGAACATTTGCCTGACAGTACACAACATCAGGTTATATGGCCCTCTGAAAGTCCAGACATATCAACTTGATTTTTAACCATGAAATTTATTCTAATGGTAGTGGTGCCTTAATAATTGCAAATCCCAAAGATGATGATAACAGAGAAATATTAGGTATACCAAATATATATTTATTTCCTATTCGGGAATTGTTATTTCTACTGCTGTATTTTGAAGCCCATTTCATATGTTTGGACAATTTACAGTATCTCTTCTAAGTTTCGAGTTCCTCCTTCGACTGGAATTCCCCCTCTGAATCCCCTGCTTTAGAATCATTAAACTACATTATTACAGAATAGTTTTAAATTTGAATATTAGGAATTATTCAGTTTATTTTACATCTTGAAATTTTCATTCCTTAAAATTACCATATTTACTTTTCTTTATCACCACAGGGTCATTTTATTTTAAAAGTGGATCCCCCAAAAGGATGGAGTTTCGGTAACTTTTAGTATTTTCAATATTTAATATAAAAATCATTCTACATGTATTATAAATATATATTTATATGATTACTGTTTTATTGCAGCCCCCACCTCAGTGGAGCTCCACATCGACGGGATCAATGACCCCTGTTCGCAAGGACGCGACATCAATTTTGAGTTTCTAGGTTTCACTATATCAGGACAGGTATGAACATGTCAACTTCATTGCTGGAGGAGGATCATAAGTAGTTTACTGGGTCCTATTAGTTTATATAAATATTTTTAGAACTGATGGTACCTGAGAAATAAGATATACACTTTTGAACGCAAAATTTTGTAATGTCTTGTGTTTGTAAATACTTAGCGTTACCAAAGAAAGTTATTAAAATAAATTGATGTCATTATGTGACAGATGTCTGTGGAGTGTATCCAAAATTTAATTCTAAAGCTCATGGTACTTGAATAATTGGTTAAATCCTATTTGTTGCATTCTATATTGACCAATGTGTTTGAAAATTGTGTTATGTTTATTGGCAATGTATGAAGACTAGTGGAGTATGGTGAAAAATGTTGAAGTTTATTCAAAACAAACACCAAGCAAACAAATTCATTATCTATTTTCAATAATAGCTATAGTAAACCTATATACCTGCATAGAATTGCATTTTAGCACCATCATAATTATGCAATCTGATACATTTCTAGGTCAAAAGTGTAGGGACCGACATCCCAGGCCCTGAAGGTGTCACCTTGACATTACGAGACGCAGACACATCTACAGTCATCAGAAAATTTCCTTCGGACGAAGAAGGGAAATTTCAGTTCCCAGCCATCCTACCTGGAAAGTACAAAATAGAAGCCAGTCATAAGACCTATACTTTTGAACAGGTACTAGACTGACTACCTTTTTATAAATTATCATTCAAGCTTACTTCTAATCCGGTTATCCTCTGTAGAACGAAATACTTGTCACCGTGGCCAAAACAAATGTTCAGTGCAGTACAAATATCATAGTCTCAGGCTATGACGTCACCGGCAAAGTCACAGCAGCCAAGTTACCTGCCAAAGACGTGCACATACTTCTTATGGCAGCTAAACCAATGACAGGCAAGGTAATGAGGCAGGATATGGTTCTATCTGTACTGAATATATATATCTGTAAATTATTTTAATATTTGTGGTGCTTGATTAAACACAAATAAAAAACTGAATTATACCTATAATCAAGATTACATTATTTTTCTAGGCTGTCGGATGTAATACAACGCCTCCAGTTGGATCCCAAGACCTCACCGAATCCCAAATCTTCATATGTGCTGTGAAGTCAAACAGCCAGGGGTCGTTTGTCTTCCCCAGCCTTCCCCCTGGGGACTACACCCTGCTGCCTTTTCATAAAGCCGAACATATGCAGTAAGATACAGTTATTGTACATTATTCACTTTGAGGTATGTAGAAAATCACCAGTGCTGTAATAGGGTCAACCAAAGTGGAGTCAGGCCAACTAGGCATCTGCAGACCTCGAAGGAGCACATACAATATTTAAATTTAATCTAAATCTGAAACAAAATAAACGTGGTGTTATTCATGGCCAAAATGCAGATCGAATTCCAATGGCAATATCATTATCATAGGTTTGACGTCAAACCACAAGAGATGAAATTTTCCGTCACCAGAGGCAGCGTTGTACTCTCACAAAATTTTGCCGTCACTGGCTTTTCTGTTACGGGGCTGGTACTGGACTCCAAGAGTGGTGGTCCTGTTTCAGGTAGGTGTACAAGGGACATGCATCTTGGTAATGTGAACGCTAATATTGGACAGCTCATATTTCATCAAATTTTGATTATAAATTTTGCAGATGCCAGAATACTCGTAAATGGAAAAGAACAGGCGGTCACCAACGTCCAGGGCCTCTACAAACTCCAGCACATGAACAGTGGACTTTACGACATTACCGTTCAAAAAACTGACCTAGTATTTCCCAAATCCTCGGTAAATTACCTATTCTGATTTAATTTTTAATTTTCCCCAATATAATAGTATTAATTAAATACCAGAGTGATATTTTTATCAAGTGGAGACAATGACTGGACTTTAAGATTTTTGTGACTTGACCCAAGTAAATAGTAGCTAAGGACTCGACCAGAATCTCAAAGCTGATCGAGTCTTTGACACTGCAGCATTATCTTACAGCATAAGTCCATATCCTGTTCCAGCTGTCTATTATATAAGTGGGGGTTTCAAACTTTTTTAGGCACATTTTGAAAAGGAAATATTTAAAGAGGAAGATCCGTTTTTGTAATCAAGTTGTCAAATAACAAAAATGCTAGCCAAGCCTACTATCATACTTAGCTACCATACCTTACCAGGTAAAAGTAGGATCTGATACGCCACGGCTACCGGACATCATTGCCGCCGAGTTTGCCCTCTGTGGGCAGGTCACTGTGACAGAAAAGCCATCAAAGTCGTTCACCATTCAAGAGCTGTCCATGAAGTTGAAAGACTTGAAAGGGAAGAGTGAAAAAATAATAAAAATCAAACAAGATTCCTCATTTTGTTTTTTCGTTTCACCAGGTAAGAGATGTTTGAAAAACTTGTACCTCGTTTTTTTTTTATTAAATATTCATTAAATTATTACTAGTAATATGGGGCTACTAGAGTATCCCATAACTAATGCCCCATGAGATAAGTACCAGAAAATTATCGCCCGGGACTTATTCAAGGAAAAGTATTTGAATATATATATATATATGGTCAATATTTTGTTTTCCATTTCATTTCCATTAGGAAGTTACAGCATCAGTCCAATGTTACCTTCAAAATTATCAGAAGCAGGTTTGGCTTTGAAGCCATCTTCAAAGGAAGTAAGCATCTAGCATGATCTGAAAAAATATATAAATTATTTACATTCACGCAATATCTTTCGATAGATCGTCGTGCAAAACAGGCCGGTCAAGAATCTCAACTTCCAGCAACAACTGGTTCACATCTCCGCTATAATTCGCGCCATAGACAGCTGCCGGGACGTCACGGTGGAGCTTGTCCGGGATGGAAGCACTCTGAAGAAGAAACTGGCCACAGGAAACACGGTCACTAAACATGAAATGGACATTGTGTTTAAGTACGTTGTTTTTCATATATCCAAATTTTTAGATGAAGTTTTTTCGTTTTCTTCAAAAGTCGGTGGCTGCAAAGTTGCCTAATAATAAACCTAACGAGCATATGACAAAGTTCCAGAATTTGGTGGCAATAGCGTACCGACTCCACAGATATTGAGTAATTGTTATCTTATAATCTCCTATCTTGTCAGAGACGTTTTGCCAGGGTCGTACTCACTGCAGGCAGTTCATGAAAAGTGGTGCTGGAAATCTAACAAGGGTAAAATATCAGCTCTAGACAACGACATACCGAACAAGGTCGAATTCGAACAGCTTGGGTATGAACTAACGTGCTCCATCTCACATGACATAAGTATGGTACGTATCAAAATCCCGCGATATCTATAATAAAAGGACGACTGCAATAATAAGGGTCACAATGATATTGTCATAGATGATCGAGCATAAGGGGGTGCTTGTGGATACATTCTCTCTGAAAAAAGGACACAACCAGCTGTGTCTCGCAAAGCCTGGAAAATACACCCTCACTTCCAAGTCGTGCCACAAGTTCGACAGCGAGAGCATTGTCTACGACACCGATCAACCACGGGCCGTCGTGCTTCAGGCCATCTCGCACGAAGTCGTCATGAGTGTGGAGTCGATCGACAAGGTTGAAGAGTTGGAAATTTTAATACGGACTTCAAAGGACAAAGGTATTTCTTTCTGTAAAGTTGTTCTGTAGGTGTGGTTGAAAAAGAGGATTTAACCTTTCTCAACATATTACTACTTTGATTTAAGCAATAGATATTTTGTATCTAGTGATCAAAGACAAGCTAAGGAATGCAAAAGAAGAAAAACGTGGCGATAAAACGGTACGCAAGTATAGTGATGTTGTAACAATTTTCCATATTTCAATAATAAGTTGAATACTTCATGAATTGGTATGGGAACGGTGGCTATTCTGTATTATATTGATAGGAAATTACTTGTGCATTTCGATTTACACCCACCACTTAGAAATGCATCATACTTTTATTTAATGGCAACTCTGTTATATCACAGGTATATTTGTATTCGACTACATATCGTGCAGCAGATAAAGAGCAGTTGAACCTCTTGCCCAAGTCCAACATACTACTTTTTGAACCGTTCTCTATGAAAGTCACAGTTAATGCAGGTGAGGGCAATTTTAATCGATTGTATCATCACACACAGAATATGGACTAGAGATTGTGGTAGTTTTTTTTTATAAATTAAGTCCTTGCATCCAACATTTGCTGCAGGCCTTATCCTGTCAAGGGGTTTCTTGAATATAGAATTAAGATATTAGGTGATGGTTGTAACAAGCGATTAACAATTCATTTTATTACGAATAGTCGAATGCACCAAGGAAATAGCACGATTCAAGGCATTCAAAGGGCTTTTCATCGAGGGAGTCGTGTCACCCAAGCTGCAGGACGTCGAAATATTCGTATCCAAGAAGAATTCGCAAGATAAACCAGTGAAACAGCAGACAGACTCAAACGGAAAATACAAGTAAAAATTACTTGGCTTGGCTGTAGTGCACATTAATACAAGCAAAATAATAAAATTCTTGCTATTAGGATTGGCCCTCTACACCCGGACATCCAATACTCCATCAAAGCCAAAAAAGAGGGTTACGTTCTGGTCCCAGACGAGAAAAAGCCCGAAAACTTTGTGGCAAGAAAACTCGCCAAAATTCTGTTTTCTGTATGTAAACTATTTATGTTGAATAGTTTCTCTTTCTCTGTTACCATCAACCATATTTATGTTGTGTTCCTTTTGGATTAGATAAATACCGAAGACACAGATGAAGCCTTGTCTGGAGTTTTGCTGACAGTCAGCGGAGGTTCATATAGGAGCAATAACTTGACCGACATCGCAGGCAGCCTTGTTTTACAAAAACTGGTAATGATTAGAGTTAATTTTGAAAGGTCTACACCTCCCAACATAAATGCACTCATTATGGAGTCTACACATATACAGTTACCACAGTTTTCTTATATATACAGTAATTTCAACATTTCTATTGCAGGAACCAGGACAATATTATTTCAAGGCAGTGATGAAAGAGTATGAATTCAAACCTTCTTCTCAGGTAGACCCTACTTTTAGTCGTCTCTTTACCTCTTTTTTAAGCACCGGTGTGCTAAATTTTATTTCTTTTACAGGTGATCGATTTGAAGGAGGGAGATGAGATGAAGATAGCTATAAAAGGCAAAAGGATAGCATTCAGGTAAGTATTCAAATCTATCATACATTATATGACATTAGTACTAGGAAAATCAACATTTTTTTTTAGTTGCTATGGCAGCGTGACCTCGTTGAACGGTCAGCCAGAGTCGGAAATTACAGTTCAGGCATTTGCTGTGGACAAAAACATAGTTCATGCTGAAGAGACAGTGACTGGTGATGATGGCGAATATCGTATAAAAGGTTCGTGGACGTTAACTTTACAATTAGACACATATATATATATACTCGTTCCAGGGCTGTGGAGTCTTCAGCTAAACCTTTGTTACTTTTTTAAATTATTTAGTTACCTACATTGAGTAATATTAAACATGTCATAAGTATCTACCGTAGACTCACTACTGTTTTTTTGTGTGTATGCCAGGTCTCATTGCCAACACGCAATACAAAGTAAAAGTGAAACAATCGGAGATTTTCGACCACATAACCCCACCGGAAAAGCACATCAGCGTAGGGGTCGAGGATGTGAGGGGCACTGACTTCATAGCGTTCAGAAGTCTGTCACAGTTCGAACTTAGCGGAAACATCGTTACTGACAACGAATTTTTAAGATATCTTAAGGTCAGTTAACTCGTTTGTTTGTTTGTAATTTTTGATGACATGCTGTCCACTACCGGCACCTAGTGGTGGTTGTATTATTACATTTGTAAACCTATTGAGCTATAGAAAAACGTTTTTGATACAAAATACATGATACCTTATCTCAAAGTGTGAGGTCACAGCATAGAATTTGAATTAATAAATTACCTCAATCTCAAACCGCAGGTCGTGCTCTACGCAGCTTCTTCCCCAGACATACCCGTGCACAGTGTAAGCCTGGCCGTATCCCCTTTCTTCCACCTGCCTCCTCTGGCCCGGGACAACACAGAATACCACGTTAAGGTCGAGAGTTCTTTGGACAGGTCCAGATACACTTACACAGAGCCGGCTGCAGGATTTTTTGCATCTGGAATCCAAAAGCATATCACATTTCAGTTTGAGCCGAAGGTATGAAAAGTGAATATAAACATAAGACATAAAGCAAAAAAGAAAATATATAAACAGAAGAAAAACATTGGGGAAGGTGTCAACTACATGAACGAGGCAGTTGCCCCACACTGGATCAAAAACCATACAACCATATTTCTTCGACTTACCTAAGAAAATCCATGCATATTACATATATATTTCCTATTTTTAGCTGAAAGTGATTGACCATGACACACCGCAAGCATCTTTCCTCACTCTTCCAATCGCTCTGATAGTTTTGCTGATATTTTACAATCATGCCAAGGTAAAAATTCAACCAACCATACATTACATGGAATTTCTATCTTGTATTGTATTCCTTCAATGGCAGTGGTGATGGCGATGAGGTCCCTCATCATTCAAATGAAAAATTTCTCTTTAGATCATTGAATACATTCAACAAGCAACAGAAAAGTGGAATGCATCTCTGTCCAATGGTCGTCGAGAGGCACCTGAACAAAGTTCGCAGGGTACAAAAGGACCCAGCAAGAAAGCAAGAAAAGACAAATAAAATACAAAATAATCAGCACTGTTGTTTTAAATTATTATTTTTCCATTGACTTTACTTCTACAATTGAGAGAAGACACATTGTGCGTCAATGCAGTAATAGGTATTTCAAGATAGAACTACAACAAATATCAATCATTGGATATCTATTTGTGTCTTCATTTTTGTATGTGCTGTACGGATTCTAGTTTTACCGAATGTTGTTTCTTTTGAAATCAGCTGTTCAATGACATAATTTCTTGATTTGGTTCAGATTTTCATGGATTTAATTTACAATCAGTGTTTTTTGCACCCTCGAATTCATTTGTGCTAATGAATTAAATCTATGCATTGCAGGAGATGGAGAGCAATAATAAGCAGAATATGTAGAACATGTTATAGAAGGGAAATATAATTGATATAAAAAATACTTTAGGAGTAATTCCGCGAAGCACTAAGTTAGTCCTGCGCAATGCGGTAATGTTTATGGAATAAAACCAATCGTACATCTTAATGTATTTTGCTTTAGGAGGAGGCAACGTTCAGGACAAACCCAGCATCGGAAATACAGAAATATTATCTTCTATTTTTAATGTTTGAATATTTGGAGAATTAGCGTGTTTCATGCAGATAAATTTATTTTATCTCTTGATTTCATACATACATCGGGAAATTTTAAGGTCACGATATTTAACCTTTGACCAGTCTTGTGACTAAATCACCACTGTCATCCTGGCAGAATAGTTGGTTAAATTAGCGTAATTCTCGACACGCGAGAGAGAGAGAGAGAAAAAGAGAGAAAGGCAAAACGAAAGTTAACCATCTGCTAGTGTGACAACAATGATGCATGACATTTTATAACGAAATTTCAATTTTAGGTACGAGTCGACAATCTAGCTCTACTTTTGAATATGTCACAACAAACAGCTATTAATATTCTATCATTTAGACTTGGAAAAATATGCAAATTATTCCTAGGTTAGCAACTAAATAGCATTTATATATTGCTTACCTAACTCCATTGGGCTAGCAGAACGATGCGCGACACTATAATACAAATTCTCAATTTTGCGTACGTTCCGAAACTCGCGCACTACTTTTGAACATATCACAACAAACTTCTATTAATACTCTAGCGTTTACAACTTAGATAGTAGTGGAAAATATTCCTCGGTTAGTGACCAAATCCCACTTATATATTCCATACCTAACTTCATAAGGATAGCTGAACGATATGCGGCACTATAACACGAATCCTCGATTTTACGTACGTCCGAAACTCGCGCTGTACTCTTGAACATGTCACAACAAACTTCTATTAATACTCTATCGTTTACAACTTAGATAGTAGTGGAAAATATTCCTCGGTTAGTGACCAAATCCCACTTATATATTCCATACCTAACTTCATAAGGATAGCTGAACGATGTGCGACACTATAATATAAATCCTTGATTTTACGTACAGTATGTTCCGAAACTAGCGCTCTACTTTTGAACATGTAACCACGAACTGCTTTTGATACGAGTGTAGAGGGTTAATAGTATTGAATTTCTCTCGTTTCAGAATTACCTAATTTTAACCAACTATTCTTCAAATCTATGACCTTTTTTGTTTGTTTTTCTTCATTCGATTGAGCTGTGGACTCGAGCTGAAAAGGTTCTGGGCGGGAATCTTGGGTCACTTACCCGTCTAAGGGGATTACAGGTTTAAAAACATGTGTAACTTCGTTACAACATGCAAATTCGAGTATAAAGCGATGAGTCATCGGGCATTTGTTTATTAGTTTACCGCTAGAAATCCCCTTTTTTACCGATGACATGTTATTGGAAAGGCAATTTCGCTATAACTCTGAGTACTTTTGACTAACAATACGTTTTTAGTTTTACATCCAGTTTTAACGCTGCCATCACTAAAATGGCGAATTACGACCCGTCGGAAGGGCGCGGAGGGCGTCCAGACCTGTTTTTAATTAACCTACCGCCGGATATCAAAGTTACACGAACCTACTTTACAAAGTCGGAGCCAGAGCTGAAACATGTACCGGATATTTTCAGGCACGATATGCCCAAGATGGGCAAGGTCAGTTTACTATACGTATATTTTAAAATAGATAATATTATATCTCACAATGTTTACAAAAGTATCTGTATTGCTTTAAACATTCTGATAGCCAAGAGAACCACTGAACCACTGTTATCTAGTATAAACATATGTCTAAGATTATTGTGAATATTATTTGAAAAATATATCTTAGTACTTGTGGTTACTGTTGAAACAATGAAAGTAGAAAATTTCACCACTGGTTTATCAGGGCAGCCACTTATTTAAAATAGTCCACATACTATAGTAGCACTGATTTTGTTTAGACAACATCTCTATAAATTTCTCCAACATAAGCGTGTGTTGCGCTGTTACAACCCAATATTACCCTCGCTTCAATACCCTAGGTCGATTTCAAACTTTACATGGATGTCCCCAAAATCCTTAGCAGTGACTTTACCCTGGATTGTAGCAAACCGGCGATGTCTGCGGGGAGATCGTCATTTTACTGGAACGAACCCGCTTATGTCAACCGAGCTAAAAACCGCATGTTAAATATATCAAAACCCATGCTAATCTACGACGTGAAGAACGTGACACTGGTAAAAAACGTCCCGGATATAGCAAACAGGCCTGGCACACTTACCGTGGATACACAGGCGCCTATGCTCCTTGCTAAAAAAGGAAGCACCACCCTTCATTTTAATTTGCCACTCATGGTGGATAAAACAGAAACATTACTGACGCAAAGCCTGCCAGAACTAGTCACTAAGACTGCAACGGTACTCGAGAAGAATGAGCCACAGATTCTATGCCGCACGGTGGCCACGACGGTGATTCAGACCGTACCAGAGCTCAGGAATAGCCCAGGGACTTTGGAACAAAACGAACCAGAAATTACAGAGAATTTCGACCAGTGCGAATTAGAAAAGAACGAACCCGATTTCAGACTGGGTGTTTCAGTGTTGCTACAGAGCGTACCCCTATTAAAACTAGTCAAACAGTTCTTGGTGTGGAACCTACCCCTGCTGAAGTCTGGCACGTCGACATTAAAGCATCGAGTGCCGCTGCTAAAATGTGTCGAGTCGTCTTTAGAGCACAATTTGCCCGAGAGATCTGCGGAAATACAAGAAGAATTGGAACACAATGTGGTTGGATTTTCTGAAGATCGGGTCCACGAATACTACTGGAATCAGCCCGAGACTAAGCCGGTCGAAGAAATATATATGATTAATACTCCTGAGCTGGTTGTCAATTAGATTCTGTAATTTAATGGCACTTGTATGATTATCACAAATGAAGGGCACAGGGTATTTTTCAAAGTCTCAAGGCAATTGGATTTAATGAGGTGGGATTTATAAAGTGGATTCTACTCTACTACTATTATTATTAATGATTAATGAAAGTATTGTATTCATTAGCGATATCAAAGAAGACTATGGTAGTTGAACAAACCATCTCTCATTTAAGGTCATGAAGATTTCCTGAAACTTTCCTAAAACCTTTTTTGACCGGAACAAACCTACTTAACTGGGCTGGATGGCTCAAACTGTAGCCTGTCCTGACTGGGCTCCAGAATGTGTATAATCAAATCAAAAAATGCTGTCTTATAGGTCTAATAGTACAGAATAGTTCCACATGTATTATATGGAACCAGTTTGAAATGGTCAGCATTGAATAAGGTTGGAAATCTGCTAGTTTAAGATTTAGCTGCCTCTAATAATAGTGCTATTTTTTTCTTACTCACGTTCACAACACTACCATACCTGACTAATTTGCGTTACATGTGTCATATAACGTCCATATGGCCAATGTCTAATCTCATGTATACTATACTCCATAAATAACCCTATATATGGCTATGATGTAAATACTATTCCACAGAATGTTATCATGGACGATAAACGATGCATGAATGTAATGAATGAAATTGCCTCGCACAAGTCTCTGTATCTACTACTGTATATCACTGCTTTTTCCTTCATTTATAGATTTATACCTGATGATTTCGTGGCCTTGTTTATTACAATGGATTTATAATTTCAATATGCAATATCATTCTTGAGTTGATGACTTTTAATTATTGATTTTTGTGCTTTATGCTATTGATCTTATTTCTGTGATAGGCTTTAAACATATTCATATGTATGTAACATATTTATTGTGCATAAGTATAAATCAAATTTTTTTGTACTCTAGTCCAAATTATCCACAACGGGTCTAGGAAATCTTGTGCAAATAGCCTGGAATGTAATCTGAAAATCATCTTGGCCCTTGCAGTCTCATCTTCCATTCAAATTTTGATTGTTATATGTTGTAGTTTTTTTTACTAACTTTTCTAGACAAAATATTGAACTTGTTCACAAGTAGATATAGTAAGCATGCGAAATCTTCTACTCCATACGCTAGATTTTGTATATTATTATTGCATTTCATTGTGCAGTTTAGTCTGATTATTGTAGATCTTGCTCTATCTGTGCCTTCAATCCTTATTTTTCTACACTAACTCTTTCTCAAACATTCAAAGATAAATACCTATCTCTTCTTATTATTTTAGTATGATATTTGTATAGAGAAATTCTATATAAGGCTGGTGAAATACACTGTCAAGTATTATTGGGATATTACTACAATATACTGTACGAATCTTCTTTTACAATATATTTCACAGTATTCAGTGTTGACAAGAGTTGTTGAGAGCACCTACATAAACCATTTTGTAGTTTCATACTTTAGGAAACTAGGGTACATATGACTGCTGTATAAAAATAATACTGTACAGCTCGAAACAGCATTTTACATATTGACATGATGTATAGGAAATGAAACATTGTGTACTTGATACATTCCCATAATCTACAGCTGCACGAGTGAATGTGCATGTAAAGGTAATCTGGTACACAATCTCATCTCCAAAATTCTAAATCCAAATCTGTATTAAGATATCTCACTCTCTCACTGCTTTAATTCAGGAACTGCACTAAATATAGACAGTGTTTCAAGAGTCTTATACATTGAATAAACTACTGAACGAATGAAAAATCTAAACTTCACTTAAAAGTCTACAGCAGTATGCAGGCCACATCTTTAATTTAGGGATGTCCCTTGAATTGAGGAAAGGAGTCAAGACTCCAAGACTGTTTGAATCTGCATAAAAAAAATTTTGCCTTCGCAAACTTTGAGGAGTTATGTTGGTTGCTAAGGGATGTTAGCCCCCATTATAAAGCTGCTCGGACGATGGGTCAATCGTGACATGTACCAGGGTAACTGGAGTCACAAATTTGGTTCAAACCGATCTAACAGATAAAGGCACAAACTTTCTCTAGTATATAACAAATACAATAACCTATTTTGACTTACGGTTAAGTTGTGCGACGTTCTACTACCTTCGAAGTTTTCTCAGACCAGTCCTATTGCCTCCTACTCAGTAACATCTATACTGATGAGGATTGCAAGCAGGATATAAAAGTATTTGTAATATGTAGTCCATCACCTCAGTGCAATACGGCACGTAAGTCTACATTACAAATAGTTAGTTCGAATTAAAGAGTAGCTGGAAAAACAACCCTGAATAACCTAACCCACTACTGTACCATGTTATCGGAATTATCTGTGTAACTGCTGCACAAGACAATATTTTTTCGTTCTTCGATAAAAAGCCGACAACCCGAGGAAGATATAAAAATTAACCCGTGTGACGCAGAGTAAAGACTTTTCCTATTATTTTAGAACATGGAAGTCGGTCAGAGAGATAAGGGTTAATAATAAATGTCACCCAACTGATCATCCTTAATTGAGAAAACGTTTTTTTGCGCATTCTACGTCCCTCAAAGCTGAGTCCGAAGCGCATAACAATCTCTAAATCACAGTAAATACGAGCCAAAGCATTAACCTTTCCCTATGTACATTCGTACGTATTGGTATGGCAACACGAAATTGACCATTACATCGAATAAACAATAATTAATATCAGCATGTATTTTCGTTGATTGAATTAAACAGTATTAACTTCATCATTTTTATTGCGCCAACACGTGCTCGTACGTATACAATATTAGGCTGGAAAATTACATGTTTCCTGCACATTGGCATGAATAAAATTTGTTTGAAAGTACCGTATATTTTTTCGTCGTTTATGAAAATACTCCACACGGTGTATGGTAATAGTTCATTATAATAAACGATCGAATATATAAATATAATAATATTCATCGAAATTAAACAATTATTACCTCTGCAAATGTGTAAAAACGTTATAGTAACTTAAGAAGCGTAATAATCTTACCTTCGCTCGATTTTAATTGCGTTCGTTGGAATACAGAATTGAGTTCATTAAAAATGACAGCACCTGCACAGCACGAAGTCGATTATCAAAGGTATAGTGTTTCTTCAGAATGATAAAGATAAAAATTACCTGGTGTCGTGTGTCAGCCCTAGTTCATCAACTAATCCCTCTGACTGCTCATTACATGGATAGATTGGCAAACAAAGGCTTTTCCCTTTCATCGAAAGTTACAAGGATTATTAACTGCTTACTGAAGAACAAAGTTCTAATCCTTTGGAGCTGTTTGCCAATAGCATTTTACAGAGTTTGAGGTTAGTGAATGAACTAATTGATTGGATTTTAATTCAGAGAAGAGATTTTGAAAATCAATGCAATATTTCGTAGCTTATGCTATCGCTTGATCTTCCAATTCTATTCTAGAATATATTAATAATAATTAGTGGTAATTATTCAAGCAATAATTTGAAGTCAGTAAACTAGGGAGTATAATGGAATTTTCAACACCTAAAAATAACGTAAGTTGTAGAGTAAGATGTACACGGTTGCCTAATAATAATGATGAGTATCATAATTTGTTTTGCTACTTCAATTGGATCAAGATGGTCCGGCCAGGTCAGGGGTCGGGAACCTTTTCATGGCAAAGAGTCGAATATTGAATTTATGATTTCATTAATTTTGAATAAAACTATTTCGGTACAATATTTAAGTATCCAAGAGCCACATGAGAAATCTCGAAGAGCCGCAGGTTGCCGACCCCTAGGCTAGGTTAATAATGAGATTAAAATAGATTAACAGAGTTCTGGGACGTATTTTCTAACTAAATCTCGTAGTTAACCCCTAAAAGATGTTCTAGATGTTGATAGGACATCACGGAGGGAGCCTCCTACTGATCTGACATATTCCAGGTATGTCAAATAATATAAGGCATTAGGATGTAGGACGGCATTATGGTAGTATAATTTCTATAGAAATAGTATCATGAAAGGTGTTTCGATAACTGGCATACAATTCATACTGTACTATATGGTCGATAAATTCATACTTCCGTAATCTCCCGTTTCTGGCTTACAATTATTCTGTACCGGTTCTCTGTCCAATGCTTTCACCCTATGGTGTTGTTATTTCATAGTTAGCTAATCAGGAAATCTTCCAGTTCAAGCTAGATAAGTAGTAGAATGAATATAGGTCAATGCCCGACACTGCCAACTTCCAGTCATTGCCCATAACGAAGCTACATTTACTAAGCTGAAACATCAGCGTTCAAGCAAAGTTTTAAACGAAGACAGTATGCAGATATTTGGTTGCATTGTGAGCAAATTTGGGGAATATAGAGGAATTGTGAGTTTGATTAAAAGTACCGGCGTTGCCAATTGTAGTGACAACGTACAGTATTAACCTGATATGTATATTATATTTATATTATTGTATAAGTGTATCATAGATCCGTAGCGATCTCAGAAGTCAACCAACGTATATTCTCATTCACGTTACTCTCTATAAAATCTAACCTTCTATTCAATTCATCGATATTTAATGTAAAATACTCTATTATTATTTGTACGTTCCGTTAAAGCCTAAATCTAGTAAATCGGGGGTTCAATGTACATACTAAAAATACTAATCAAACACCACTAAAAACACTTAAATTCAGCTAGAGTACATTTTCCTTGAAAACACATTACACTTACTTTCATCGGGCTCAAGATGGCGCCAGAGAGACGCTAATCTCTTTCCCGGGAGAACGGCGACTTTCTTCATCGTTACTTCTTCTCTCCAGGTGTTTCAGATTATTAAGCGTAGAGCTAAACGGTAGTTTTGGCCGGTTGTGACGCATTTTCTTTGTTTGTTTAACCAACGTTATTTTTTCGCTCCATTATCAGTGGTTAGAGCGGCGAGCAGTAGCAACTATTAAATTTCCAGTTACGCGATAATCGGTATCATTTGTCAACAGTGAACCTTGAAGAACTCTGCCTCTTATCTGGTTTCAAAAATTCAAAATAATTCGTGAAAGTTTTCACTTACCGACATCGCCTCCAATGCTCTGCAGCTTATGTGTATTAGAGAAAATCATCCACAGGTAGAAAAGCAAGCCAAGTTGAAGCACATAACCAGTGGCAGTCAGACGCTGTAGAAGAACATTAGCATCGTTTTAGAAGTATCACTATGACAGTGCAGCTGAGATATCACTCCGGTTCGAACAACGGCGCTTTGCCACCCGTCGCACCGCCAGTCCCCGCAAACATGTATCAAGGCGCCGAACACGGCTACTATCCGGCGTACCAAGCCTCTGGCTATCAATCTTTGGACATGGCAGGTAAGCACTCTATTATCACCACTGCATTGGTATTGTTATCTAGCTTCAGTTGTTCGTCTTTAGTATAATCATAAAGCTGTAATATACATATATAAAACTACAATACCCATATAGATCGAATTGCAGCGCTGTGTGTATGTGGAGTTAGTATGAAGATATGCGTTTTAATTACATTATCTATAGTGCGCAGTTCTACTAGCATGCTATAGTCCCTATAGTAAGATCATATGTGACAAAATATGAGTTCGTGCAAGACAAATGAGTGGTGAAGATAAAATTGCGACAGGTATACTTGCACTATACCGTACCTTGCCTTGCCGCAGTTGGGGTCTAGGCGAACAGACCATATATATATATATATATATATATGCAGCTTCACTTGGCAAGAAGAACAGTACTTACTGTAGTACAGTAGTACTGTAGTACTGTGGTAATATGGTACTCATCAAACCATAGTATAATATCATTAGTGTCATCATATCTTATGTTTTCGTCCCCTTCTCGCTCACTGCCATGCAATATAGCAATTTGTCAACCAATATATTACGATGTAATAATACAATGTATGTTTCAGCTTTAGATGCAATATGCATAGTATATTCAAAACCGATACTGTATACATAATATTGAAAATCCATAAGTACGGTGGTATATTCAGGAGTAAGGTCGATCTTGAGCATGAGACGAGGTTAAAGTAGAGACAAATATCCAACTAAATCCAACTAAGTCCCATGTCCCTTTTGGATAAGTGACTTTACCATAAGTTAATTTTGTAGTACTTTTCAGGTAGAAAAATCGCTGCGAATAACTGAAAAGTACTGTATGGTATATGTAAGAAGCACAGAATAGCAGCCATACTTATTTTCACGTAGTCCCTATTGTAGTCGCTATTCCGGCCCTCTTGAAATTTGCTTCGACAAACAATACACCGTATATATATATATGTAGACGATAGAGGTCTCAAAACCCCGGTTTAATAATGTTATATCTCTATCTCCGTGTCGGCTGCTTACACAAATGCATTGTAATTATTTGTATCATCCATTGTATAAATATCAAATAGTACCAATATTTCATGATCGACAGTTATAACCGGTCGACTATAAACTATATAGAATATAAATATTACTTCAAGTGAGCGATATAAGCGACGCTATTGAATTGAACGGTATTGCCGTGAACGCTGTTCAATTCATCGGAAACTCCGCCGGGTACTTAACGGCAAAAAGAAAATGGCGGATGACATTGTTTAATTATTCTCCATTAGGCGGCGCAGATGACAATTTGATTCTCGGTGTGTAAGATGTTTACAACGATGTTTCTTATAACAGCTAAGGGTTTATTGTCTCCAGCCAGTATCCCCAAATCATTGGGTAACCGGAAATCTGCATCTCGGGGACATTTTGGGGTCGATTTACTCCAGATTTTGTCGGGTATTGGCTAGAGTTAATAACAATGTACCTGTTACAGATGTGAATGGTACTATTGTAGCACTATTTCATTGGTATATAAAAAAGTGCAGTAATTCTCATATGATTTATAAAATAAACATATACACTGATGTATGCTAGAAGCATGTAATTTTTTACACATAGAAGGATGTATACTGAAATTTCTTGCACTGCCGCCAGAACAATTGTTTCCGTAACTTGAATTATAATAATAGCCGAACGATTTTACGTTGCACTAAAGATTTTATCAGCGAGCAAAACGAGTTGACGACAAATGTGACTCATAGCATCCGATTTGGCCCAATGCCGCAGCTATTCCGTTCAAAAAATCATTCATAATTCTATTGAAAGTCTGCGCGGGCGTCAGTTACGGCAACTGTAAAGGTATTGTGGTGGCGCTAACCATCTTTATGCAATCAGCCTTTCTGGCAGGTATTGAATACAGCATAAAAACACAATTGAACAATTTTTATTCATTTTTGCCGTAAGCATATTGTCTACTATAATAGTATTTCACAAAGTGCCGGCAAATTTTCATCTAACGAGTTTCCGAAATCTAACTTGATTACAATAGCAGATGCGTCGCGTCAAAAATTCACTTGTAAAATAGTCTGTGACCTGGAAAACTTTGAGATAGATATGCATGTAAAATTCTAAGTTTAACTTATACTTGCGCAGTATAAATATTTTCAAATCTACTAGTCCTATACAGCAGCCATAAAAGAAATATTGATATAACAGTTGACTTACACAGTACATAAATGGAAATTTACAGCGGATGAGCAGCGACATTATTGTGATATCGCGGATCGCGTTTTCTTACAAAACACAGCTTGCATGGTAACATGTTATTTTACATATCGCATTTAGTTACAAAAATACCGTATCGATAATTTGGTCCTAAGTAAAACTCTAATTTGATATGCAATAACACATGTAACATAATATTGATAATATTATATTTGCATAGCTCATTTGCTTGAGCTAACATCTTTTTGAAAGCTGGTTCGGAAGCAAAAGTGGGTAGTTTCGTCGATGCACAACAAAGATATTGTTCTGAAAATAAAACTTTGAAATCGAAATTTTATGTAAATTTGTCTGACTTTACATAATTTGCAAGCCTATCCTACAGCGCGGTATATTTGCATAGGATCGTCTATTAAATTGGTATCATTGTCATTTATACCATTACTACGTATCCAATATATAGTAAATATATGTATGGGAGTACCAACTTGTTACAGTAGCAGTTATTACCTATGATTTGACAACTGAGTTTCAAGATTATTTTTTCACAATTTTATTGGGAAAATGACTACGAACTTTTAGGCGAAGCTAATGTAGCTTACTTGAAATAAACGTAACATGAAAGTACCATAGTTTGATACACCATAATTTAAGAAAGGAATTTAGAGAAAAAGAAAAGCTATTCTGTAAGAAATATGCTCAAGTGGAACAGTGTCGAGTGACCTTTTGTTCGTTTCAACTGTTGACAATTCACCACCAGACCAATGATTCATCATATGTTAATTCGCAAGAACTTCTAAGCGGTGGCATGGTTGAGTCTCATGAAGAATTATACTTTTTGCTCGATAATTTTCTGTTTACATGTTATTCGATACATATTGTTTAAAATAACTTAACATCATTTAACATCTTAATCACATGGACTCAAGTGTTAACAGTTGGTAGTTGTTGTGAAGAATTACTTATGGTTTCATTTTCTAAAGTTTTGAACATGTAGCTAGAAAAACCAGCTTTCTTATTACCAGATCTCGTATGGAATTAAAACGCAGTTGCATTTATCACTGCATATTACCCATTGGTGACGCGTCGATGTGGACTGTGGTTCCGTGCCAGAATTATTTCAGCTGTTCAATTCATATATCCTTTCGAAAACCGGGCATTGCCTACCTCCAACAATAGGCAATTTTATATTTTTATTCTTGAATTCGAGCATAATACGGACGGGAATCGTCACCTTTTCGATATTCTGAAACAAAAACAAGACATCCGTCCGAGTGTTTTTCAAGGAAGACCGAATAAATACGCGCCCCCGCGACCACCTTCCTTTCAACCCACTTAAACTGTAGACCGACGCAAACGGATGAGAACTAAAGACAATGTTGATAAGCGGCATAAACAATAGCATACCGGGCTAATGAAAATTTTTACGCTTAACCCTGGCGGCGCGAGTCATTTACGATACCGGTAGTAACCTTATAGCATGTCCAGCGACAGGACTGAAACTCCAGTTTTAAATGTACTTACTACCTGCATAACTATAATATTATTTTACTATTAAAAGCTTTAATATATACTTCTGTACCATATTACTTATTTAAATATGAATAAATTATTTGATAATTACTGGTATTTACTTACTTACTTACCTACGGTACGGCCATTTATTAGGAAATCTCCATAGTATTAGATTTTAAATATTAGAGTTGGTAACTTAGATAAAGATGTAGGAAGGGTGGAATATATACATGTGCTGTTGGTCATGTTAGAAACCGATAGTTATTAACGAACTAAGAATTGCAGTATTATGTGGATATTATTAACTTCTTATCAAGTAACCACATGTGCAACATTCACACTAGTGGCATCACCCGCTAAAGCAGAAATAAGTAAATCGCGGACAACTGAGATCTTGGTTTATTTCCGATTGGATATGCTTACGTCACGCGTCTTCTTGTGTACGCTGGTATTTTCCTCCTCATGATCGGAAGTTAGTAAAATAAGAGCATGTTTATAGAGCTATTGAGTAGGCGTATTCGGATACAGAAAATT
Organism: Halocynthia roretzi; assembly: GCA_013436055.1. Lineage (NCBI taxonomy): Eukaryota > Metazoa > Chordata > Ascidiacea > Stolidobranchia > Pyuridae > Halocynthia > Halocynthia roretzi. Next base: position 217,821 of record QRAM01000116.1, read on the forward strand.
TCCAGTGTTTAGAAAATTTTGCGGGCGAACTCTTAGTCAACTCCTGAGGCAATTCCTTGGGCTGCATGATTTGATAACGGTTTTTTTGTATATCTTTGAAATGTTGCTCAAATTTAGCCACGGTCAGATTTACTACGGCCCGACGAGCGCAACGTCTCCACTAAAAACTGTAACGTCATTGCTTCTTAAGGAAACCGCAGTCCCATATCGGGGATGTTCGCGAATGCTAAACATTACACAATAGTAAATGGGAACGGACGAATTAATTCGGGATTATTGAAAAATATATGAACATGATACAATGGTCCAGGAGGCGAATGTCTGGCATTTCAACAGTTTAGATGGAGCAAGGAAATATCGGCAATACTAGACTACAAATTGGAACATCTCGCAGTAACACTGAGATTTGCACAGAGGTCAATATCTATCTTGCAAGTGCATTCAGGAAAACGACTTTCGCGCTTTTTATTTTCATAAATAACATGAATCTCCTTTTAGAGGATGTAGCGAGTAAATTGCCTGTTGGTATTGACATAAGTCACCAGACACCAGATGAGTAACACGGTTGTAGTGCAAAGCTACCTTTCACGATAGTGATACTCTTTTTTAAGAACTTGTACATCAAAATCGGGATAGCTAAAGGTGCCACCGTAATTTTGGACGGCCCCTTGCAACTGTACACGCCCTATAACTACTTTTTGTAAGTTGGGCCTGGCAGAGAGGAGTCCACGCCTCGCTGTACGCGTAGTACATAAACAATATTATTTTAATGCCGACCACTGAATCATAATACTAAATTACTATTATGTTTTAGCTGTTTAGATATATGTCTTATATGTCTTAAATGTCAGCCTTACATTTGTAAACGGCAAATCTTAGAAATTATTATACAAATTCCAAATAAGATTTGAAATCGTAATATAAATATAGTATTGTTGTATTGAAAACTAAATACACTTAGACTTACACCACTAAGGCACAGATCACACATTTAAAAAATCACAAATCTGAATAAGTGTTTTCAAACGTTATTTCTTACTTAGGTATATAATGCTCTTGTGTCACTTTGAAATTAAAAGGAGTTTGGTCAATTTTGCACTACAATTCTGTTAAGTAATAAAGTGCTATACCTTGTTTGTTTTAACTTGCTATCAAGATACAGTGCATTACTTCTCAAAATTCCCGAAATTATTCACTACTATATATCAGAAATTTACCGAAATGTTTTCAAGTTACTATGATCATGCATAATTATCATCACTTATGGATGAATTTTTCACAGTAATGGACGCATTAATGTAGATAATATTATAGCCTTACTAGACAGGACAATCCCGGAAATCTTAGAAATCGCTATCCGCCTCCGATATTAATAGAAATATTGCAGCGAATGATATGTTCTATACGCTCTTTAATAATAATTGCTCATCTATCGAAATTACGAAAATAATGGCGTAAGGCATAGATAACGGTGCCGTCGTAGCCCAGAGCGAGTCGTCGATTTGTTTACGATCTATCTGACGCTCGGCGACTTTGAAACGCCGCTTTTTGCCTCGTGATTGACAGAAAGTTTGTAACTAAAAGTATTGTTTTGAGGAAGACGATGTGAAAATTCTGTTGCTGTTATAAATTAGGAGGGTGGTCGCAGTGCCACCTTGCCTCGAGTCGATACGATTACAAAGCAATTACCAGGGTCTGCAAGGGTTAGGTATCTTCTCACACCAAGAGAAATGGGATTGTGGTGAAATATTTGTCTCACGTAACAAATGTAGCGGAATAAGACAGGTTTAGCGTCCTTCCGAAACCCAAAACAAGTTAAAATGACTAATAGAGAATTTACAGTAGTCAAAAAGTAATTTACATTTAAAAAAGTTTCTATTTCTGTTATTCAGGTATACACCATGCCCGACACGTTTCGGAGCAGTACGCCAACCACCCATCCCACTCCTACACTTCGTACGCACCTAATCACCAACACAAGGACGCAGTGAAGCCTCCCTACTCGTATATAGCACTCATCGCTATGGCTATACAACACACTAATGAAAAAAAGGTACCTATAGTATTTCTATACCTACAATATACCGTAAACACACAATTCAGGAACTGGTTCTGCGAACTTCAGTCATTCTAGTAACCGGTTCAGTTCAATCATACCACAACCCTGACCACCAGTTTATACTTTAATAAGTTTACTATACAGGATTAAATCAGTGCTCTGAAGTTCGGTTTGCTATTACGTACCATGACGTAATAACTCATTAACTTATGACGTGTCCTATATCAGGTTACGTCACATACTTATGATATTATGTTACAACGCGCAGGTAACTCTAAACAGCATATACCAGTGGATAATGGACCGCTTTCCATTCTATCGTGAAAATAAGCAAGGCTGGCAGAATTCCATAAGGCACAACTTGTCTCTCAACGAGTGCTTCGTGAAAATACCAAGGTAAAAATCGTTCGATATATACAGTACTGTATCTCTGTGTGGGAAGCTGCCGTCAAAGCCTCTGCCTCTAGCCCCAATGATTCCCCCTGTTAAATATCAAAAGACAGCTCTCAACGGTTCATTATAATCAATCGATTTTAAGACCCAGTCCGGTACTGCTCTTAAAGCTTGATATTTACCAATACTTCCTATGCATTGCAGAGACGACAAGAAGCCAGGCAAGGGCAGTTACTGGACTTTAGATCCTGACTCTTACAATATGTTTGAAAACGGCAGCTACCTCAGACGTAGGAAGCGCTTCAAAAAAGAGAAAAAGGAGGTATGTTTATGCAAACAAAGACTTCGAAAAATTCCATTTCATTGACAGTGGAAACTGGGAATTCAAACAAATTTCTTTTCCATTCTTTCAGAATTCCGGTTCGAAAAACGACGAGGGGGCGACGTCTTGCGACTCGTCCGTCGCCGACTCGCAAATTTCCCCGGAAGGAAAGAACGTCAAGGATAGTGACGTCAATTCAGTAAAGGTAAATGGTTCTGGTGAGGAACCGGACATGCGTGTGTCTCCCACCGCTTCCTATCATGATCATCAAACCGATAATTTGAGTCGCAGCAGCACTCAGCACCACCATTCGATAACGAAAATGGAACCCATAGAGTTGACCAGTTCTAAATATGACCTGGACCGAGGGTACCGTCCCAGTAACGCCCTCAGTGCATCCCCAGACGTTACACTAACGAGCAACCATTCTTCTAATCACGAGAATCCACATTTGGATGCGGTAGCAACCGAGGCGAGTCCTTCCTCTTCCACAGAAATGAGCAGCTCTAATCTCAGCAATGATATCTACCAGAGCACACACGTGGCCCTCAACTCCTACCTAGGTCATCACGCCTATAACTTATCGCAGTATCATCATCAGCCCACGGCAGCACATCACGCAGTGACGGCCGCAGATCTGACCGAGTGTATATCGCCAGAGGACCCCGGGCAGCATGCATCCGCATACCCCTCGATTCATTCTCCAACCGTCGGTCGTTGGTTCCCAGACCACGCTGCAACCGGTCAGCATCAGATGTCACCCTACCACCACAGCCAGGCCCCGCCTCACATGTACTCTGCTGATTTCTTCAGTCAGATCGTATCACCAGGTCAGGCCGCCGCGGCAGTAGCCGCATCCAATCTTGAATCTGTTCAGGACCAAGAGGATCTCGTAGTCGCTAGCCAAAGCTACCATCCCGTCGGGTATCATTCGCCAACAGCATCCTACTACTCGCAATATAGCGGTCATCATCATCATCATCATCATCATCGTCATCACAGATCACTATCTCCATACGACTGTCACAAATTCTAATCTCCCGGCAAAAATAATCAACTACTGTATAGCAGTGAACTGTTCTGCAAACGTAATTTGAGAGCGCTGTCCTCCAGAGAGGTGATGAGACTTATACATTACATATGTCTTAGGCTTAATAAGGGATATAGCTTCCGTATATACTCTAATGAAGGCCGCAAAAATTGGGATCACTGTTAAGGCCTAACTTTAAACCAACTGACCGAATTTCAGTGTGTTATTTTTTGATTCTGGATCCCTATTCAATATTTTACCCTCTTGACGAGAGTTTTAATCCGAATATTATTCATCCGAATTGAATAAATATTGTTCAATTACATTGAGTGTTGCAAAAATCCCGAATCTCAGATATCCTCTCTTTCAAACATATTAACTAATTAGTTTTCCATGAGGGGTTGGGGGTGGGCAATAGCCTAGAGCCCAGGACCTACCGTGGTGAGTAAATATACATCCAGAAGTTCAAGGGATCTGCGTCGATCAAAGTTTAGATCATTTGACAATACGCCAATTCCGATTAGATCCATTCGGAATTGTTCGGAATATTTGCCAAATTTCGGAAGTTCATTCCGAAATTTACTTCCAAGAATCAACATGTTTTATACAAATATTTTTCCGTAAAATTCAACGTTATTTTCACGTATTATATATCCAAGTCAATATTACAATAAGTTCAACGCAGTTTGTACTTTAAATACAGAAGGTATTCACCAATAGTTACATTCTGTATATAGTATACAAATTCGGGTGTACCTACCTATACAACTGGTGCACGTTATTGCCAACGCAACATTATAAAATTCACTTTATGCAAAACAAAATACGACGTATCACAATTTTAGTAGTAGCCTAATTCTAAACAACACAATAAGATCGGTAGTAATATTATAGAGTACGGCTGTAATTGAATAAGCCGTTATTAGGCCTAACTTCGGAGTAAACATTCAGAGGTACGACATATACACACGTCGCTAATTTCAAATTACAACTATAAAACCAACTTGCCAACAAACTATGGCTAAAGTAATTATGTACGAGTGAGAATTATTCACGGTTACATAAAAATATACGTCTATTACAGATACTGCAGATACTGCAGTTTTAGTGCAAAATATCTATTTCACTGGTGCTTTAACCAATTAAAAATAGGATTTTTCCGAGACTACTCCAAAGAGATAGTAGACAAATTTTCTCAAGGACGTTGTTATTCTTCAAATTAATTTCACATATCAGTATTGCTAATTTTACTGTAGTTTCGATGAGTAGGAATATGATATCAAAATAACAGGAAACATAATAGAAATCTACAGCCCTAAGGATACTGTCAGTTGCTTGCATAGTATTATTCAGATCTATTTTGCGTTACTCAGATCATTTTGCTTCGGTTTAAATTGGGCTGCAAGCCATTACCGCAGGTCAACCCTTAAGAGTAATCTTCATTATAACATTATAACATATAATACGATAAAGGAATAGAATACAGTATTTATAATTATTCCGAGATAGTTTCTCATGAACCTATATTCTATAAACGGATAATGAACGGCCATGTGCCTCAGGTGCCTCATGTACCCATTTTATTGTTTCATTGCTTTAAACATGCCTTTTCATTTTTACCAAACTTATTTGAAATCCTCAAGTCATTTATATCTGATAATTCATGGCGAATGGCAGAGAAAAAATGGAGCTGCAAACAGATAAACTGTACTTTATAGATATATACAGAATTACACATATTTCCACTAAATGTACGAGTCCCTCAATTTCTGTTGAAGTCTCCTAATAATTACTGCTATTCCTATTCCCCCGTCATTACCGTATTCTTGAGTATACTGTAACTTATCCTGTATTTTTTACAGTTCTGTATTTTATTTTATAACCCTAAATCTACCTTTCTCAACGCATTCCTTAATATTGAGCGTGGACTATATTTGAACGGCAATGAGAATCATTATCTTTTTTACATTACTGTGTTAGTTTGAAGGGAAGAAACCCATACTCTCTATAATTTTTTTTTGCATTTCATTGATCCCTCTATTATTATCATTATTATTATTATTATCGATATTGTTTATTTGTTATTATTTACTTCTTATATATTTTCACTGTGTTACATCGCCCATGCTCTCACTCCAACTGTATGACAGTTGTGACAATAACATAGAATTCAACTCCTATTAGAATCGCAGTAGCATCGTATCTCATTGTAATCAAGCGAAAGATTACGGATTTTTTAAATAAACTTTACTGAAAAAAAAACCATTCTACTTATCTTAAATACTGGTCCAGCAGATCGCCGAGAAAAGTCATTCCTTTATGACGTTGATAAGAAATAATATTATGTATAATGAAATAAAGAATGAACATAGTAAATCTAGGATAAAAATAATTGTGAGAAGGGATTTACAATTTATATGACAGCACAGCTAAATACAATTATTTTGCATTTGCTATTTATCAGTCACAGCTCAGCCCATTTAAAAGCAGACGGTTGTAGCCAAATAGAAACATCTGGAGATATGATAAAACAGTTTAGTTTTTGCTATTCGCGCTTTGTATATGTGCTTGTCATAGAGAATGCCTTATATTCCCATAGCATTGCATAAGTCGTATACACTATCGTCAGTACAAAACTAGGAATATTCCTGTGTGGTAAAATTCAAAGGCAAGGAAACCTAGCTCGCGGCGATGAGATTCGTATAGTAATGGATTTTTTGTGTTCTCGTCGCCTTTCCAGCATTTACTGTACGTCGAAGGGGCGATCAGATAGGGTCTGGGCATGGCTCTGTGCTATTACGGACAAAATAATTACACGTTGCCGAGATCGTGCTGGCTGCGTTTATCAGCTTCATCGTTCAGCGACGATTTCGCTTCGACCACTAACCGACCAAATATATCACTTGCTGTGAGGCTGAAATATTGCTTGTAACGAGCATCAAGCTATATAGTCATCGACACGTGCCTTTACTCGGTATGTTAACAACATTCAACAAACGTTCACAAAGTTTAAAATTTGAGTACAACAGTTATATCAGTCTGAAAGTCATAAACCTAACGCTCTTTCAGATACAGCTCGTAAAACACCGCATTGTAAAATGTTGCAGAGTGCTTTTAAAAATTGAATTGATTTTGGATTTGCGGCAACTTTTACGGTAATTATATAGCGAATCACTAATGCTGGTAGTATGGTATATGTAGTGTAGTGGAAATGGGTGGAAATGAATTGCAGTAAATATGAGCAAGGAAAATATTATTTACATGTATGCCATTATTGAAATACAGCATTACGGCACCTGTGCTGTATTGGCTAAATATGGATCAAATACCATATTTTCATATTGACATTTCAAAGCATGTTTAGAGTAGGACATGGGTCACTGCACATCTAAAATTACCCGTCAGATGGGAACAAACAACTGTAGGTTATTGAATAGTATTGTTAACGTTATAGATATATGTAATAGTTATAAAGTTGAACAACAAAATACACACATCTACTGAGAAAGGAGTTAGTAGCAAAAAAGCTTCAGCGCCGGAGAAATAGTGGCTGGCCGATAAAAGACCTTAAAATCGCCAAAAAATCCAGTGAGCAAAATAGTTAGTCTCGAAAGAGTTAGCATCAAATAAGCGACAGCTTTAACATAGATAAAACAGATCGATAACTCCAATTGTATTGGAACTACGGTAAAGTTTACATCACTATAGCCAGAGAACCATAACGAGGGGTCTTGTAGTGGACCTTAACGATGGACCCACAACAGTAAAATAAAATATATCTAAGCTATATCTAATTGGACATCGTTTGGGTGTCGATTGTGACTATATAGAGTAGACCATCGATCGCCAATTGGTCATTTAATTAACAAACAACACGAAATTTGCAACTACCCGTTCCATGCTTTCAAACAATATAGTCTGACTTAAACAGAAAGTTAGCGGTGGCGTCCAGGGTACTTACGAGATACAGGGCCATACCTACCCTATCGTAGGTATGCATCTGCACCCAACAAGCTCCTGAATTACTATATCTGGGAAGCTCAAAAGCCGGTAACAGTACACGAAAAAAAAGGTATAGTACGCCGTGATGGAAACGAAATTTACTGCTCATGCTGGTGGTAGGAGTTCGAACATTATTATAATTGAAATTACTCTGTGGCAAGCGGCTGTCTCCTCGCTCCGAGTCTCGTAACGTGTTTGAAATTTAGCAGGTAAAATTTGCAAGCCGCAACTCGAAAGACGTAAAGAGAAAGAGGTCTAACAAGTAAAGACATGGCGATCCGTAACGAATTTTCAAAGACGTGCCCCGACTTGTCGAAGTTTTATTGCGAAAATGTTTACTACTCTCATGTGTTTCGCCAACTGTACCGAAAATTTGATTGGTTTGCGAAATTTCCAGCAATTACTTTACAACGTTATCGGGAATACCAAAGAGAACATATCTCACTACGGGTAGTAGTAAATCAGGCTCATGTCAACGCAAACGTTGAGGTTCAAAAAATGTCATTGAAAATAGGCGGGTCGAGTTAAATCGTGATTCTAGCATCAAACTACTGAATAGGGGGTCCAATCACCCAACACGTTAAATCGGGGTGGGTAATATCGGAGTTACACTGCATTTCAAATACTCAATAGCTGTTATATGTATAGACTTTTATTTCACCAGTTCGGGAACGTTATAGCGGTCTTGAGTATAATTTCAGCAACCCAGTTTTTTTCGTTCGTGCGTTATTTTGCATTATTTCAATACTCGTGTTTGCCGGAATCCAGTATACGGATTAATATTTTCTGAAGCAGACTCACATAGCAACTGTTATACCGACAGACGTTGTTGATAGGGAGAATACAGGTGGAATAAAGCAATTCCATGACCGCGTCATAAAAGTCGACGATTCCCGGAATGCCTAGTTGATTGATACACTCATCGATTACCATAAGCTTACAGAACGTGCCCGGCTACCACCGTCGTCAAAAAAACACAACGCCGTTCAATATCGTAATTAACCTTGGACCTAGCCGATTTTTTTTGGGACATCGACCGCATTTGCTGTAATAGAAAGTAGATTTGACTCGCTGTTTACAACGAGTCCTCTTTGACTGATCAGATAGCACGGCGGAGTCTATGATCTCACTTACCGCCGAACCAAGATCGCTTTTCATGTGTGCTTACAAATATCACGGACACGGTCCTAATTACCTGCGGACAAGCAAGATACTACGAGCAGTTTAAGCTGTCATAGTTTCGTCATTGGATTTGCTGATAAAATTTTCGAAAACCGCGGTCTTTAACCCCTCGTCAACAACGTGCTTTCCTAGCATGGTGTGTTCGCCGATGAAAAAATTTATATAGAAAATGGAACCTCGGTTTTTGCCATCAATTGGATCTTTGGAGTAAAAAGAAAACCACATTTAACTAAAATCAAAACAGTATTTTTTCCGTAACAAACAGGACGAACACCGAAAATGACGGAATCTGCAAACGACGAAAATCGAGGTTCCACTCTATACATATACATAAGTTCAAACTACCAATATTTCATAACATACCAGAGTCCAACACATAACTAAAATAAATAGTTTCGATGGGAGAAGGTAAAAAAAATCGATTTTAAAGTAAATAGGTTAAATGATTTGCTAATCTGTCGAGATTGTATTTTAAAAAATATGGAGGTTTGGAGTGAGGGTAGTAAATAATGTAGGATCAAATTAAGATTTTGGGTGAGAGTGATAATAAAATGTAAATTTGAAAAATATAGGACTTTATTTTCCTAACGTATTTAATGCATATTACCTCAGCTCTTCATATTACATATTGTATCATATTACTGTGGTACTTCATAGTGGGTAGTCATTCATGTACATGGATAGTAGAAAAGGGTTAAGCACTAAGGGTATCGATACTACACTGCAAGCGTGTAGTGCAGAACCAAATGAACCATCTGCACCTTACAATTACCAAACCACTTGCGCAAAAGCTGACTATTACCGGGATAAAGCCTAGTCCAATTAGGCACTTAGGGGATAAACTAGTAAGAAATGACGTCATTTAATAGATTACGCAATTTGTGATAAAATAAAAAATAAAATATACTTCTCATTTCACTAGCCATTCATATATTGAATAATCGCTCACATAATTACAAAGACTTTACGATATTTCTCAACCTTCCGTCTCGATCAACGCCCGTATTTTGACTTACGCGTCGACTTACGAAGTTTCGTACTTACAAAGTAATTTGGTGACTACACTACCATACAGAGCAGTGTAATACAGTGCCCTTATCTCGATAATTACTTCACGACAAGATCAAAGAATTTTCGAATCGTTATCGCACGTGAGGCACGAGGAATTTTCGCGAGATACTCACACCTTTACATGGTTGATACCGACACGATATATATGATGACTTACTCGCATACCGTTAGGAGTATTAATGAGAATGTAGTGACCAGAACTTGGCAATTTTGAGATATGATTTTGAGGGAAATTCACGTTTTTAAAATTCACGAATTATCAGGGCACCGCATATATTTAAAAAATGTCACACAACTGACAAACGGAAATAAGATGAGAGCGCCATGTAACCGAGAGCACGTTCGAAAAAAGACACGAGTGCTTTTGCTTACATCTCTGAGAAGCAACAAACAGGTAAGATTCCAATACTGGATAGGAATGAAATGTTGTCTCGTCCTGGGCACCAGTACCACCTGACCATCGTCTTCAATAGAACTAGCGATAAGGAACGAAATAGCCCATAAGGGGAAAGGTTCAAAATTCAGAAAATGCAAAAAATTATCCCTTTATAGTCCCATAAAGTAAGGTAATGTTTTTATTGATGACGTTTCAACAACGTAACAATTATGACTCGACTTGACTAATATTCATGCAAAAAAGTATCCCCTTATAGTCCCGTAAAATAAGGTAAGTGTTTTTATTGACGACGTTTTAACAACGTAACTCGACTTGACTTATTTTCGATTCAATTGATTTTCTTGAGTTTCATCCCAAATTTGACCTGCATAGTTTGGGCCTAAATGTTAGATGTTCAATGTGCCGCAATGATGAATTACTAAAATATGAATTAAGCTATTGACGGGTTTATCTATTTTCATCTACGACATAGACGTGCGGGATGTCATGGCCTATCTGATCGCTGACACCTATCGTACGTATTGTACCGCGACTGAGAGGAGAACGAGAGAGGAGAAATAATAAAGAAAAATAAAGTTAAGGAAAACAACAGTGGATATTTTTTAGCGTTCTTTAAAATAACAGTGAAGACAGTTTAAAGTTTAAACCACCCAATCCTTGCAAAATTTCGACAGAATAGTGAGAAAACTTAGCCAAGACAACTGACAAAATCACTGCTGAGAACTTATATCTTGCGCAATGAAGAAGCAAGGCAGCGGACAAGTAAGGTATGTATTATATCTGAGAGTAAATAAGTTATTACTTGTGATTCAAGGGATTTAAGCTAGTTGAGATAGAAGTCAAGTGAAGCCAGTTGACTGGAATCACCACAACATTTTCTGACGGGTACGCGGAATAGCTTAATATTAATTATACAATAAATCTATAGTTTTTTAAGTAATATATACGATGGTTTTTGCAATATACCTATCTAACATTGAATACACCATGGAAAATTATGCTTAGAAAGAGATAAAAATGCATTTTATCTACTATATGCTGACTAATCTCTGATCTAATAGCAATGAACCTCCTTTTTCGCTACGTAAGGTAAAGGAATAATTATTGACTAGAAGTGATTGTACTTAAATATTTGAAAAGGGTCATATGTCTCAATAGGGTTGCCAAATCTAAATTGCTAAAAGTAGCAAGCAGAAGCACTAAAAGTAGCAAAATCAAAAATGTTTTGTAAACCAATCTGTTAAAATCCATAAAGGAGGGGGGGAAATAGTAACGGTTATAGTCCCGGTAGGCTAACCACGTGAAAAGTGGTGTTATTCGATGCCGCGGTAATGGAGGTATACTGCAATACATCATATGTAAGGTATGCGGGCAACATCAACTTCGCGAAAGAGCAATATAGTGTGTATGTGTCTATATCCTCTCGTCTCTTCCGGCAATTATCCCTTACCACATATTATATACAGCAATTTGGAATGGAGTCGCGCTTTTATCTGATCCTTTGATCACGACACTCATTACTTAATGAATTGAGACGGCCATTTTACCGCTTTGTCATTTACGCAAAGATACTATCGCTACGAAGAGCAGTTGGTCGAGCTGTCGGGAACTCCATATAATTATAGAACGCGCGTCTACGGTAATAACACTTTCCGCTAAACAAAGGTAAGCGAAAAAGGTGTAAACATGACCTGACACTAATGACCTAAGTGTAAAGGCTATGCTAACCATCCAACCAGATCCGACCTCAGGAGCTGCAGCGACTAATTGGATATGGAATCTTAGAGATACATATAAAGTTTATGAAAGACTTTAGATATTCAGGCCCGACACGTGTCATGAGTGCCAGCACCAAGACTAACTATTAATTAAAGTGGAACAAACCCTTAGATTGGGAATGAGAAATAGAATGAGTAGTAGCAGTAAAGGTGAAGTTGTAATTTTCATGCTCCTAGTAATTTGTTGTAATGTAAGTTCTAATTTCATGTAGTGTCCTAATTTGGTAATCTAAAGATTACCATGCAGAACTTTTAGCCATGCAACACGAAACTTTAGGTCTTAGGTATTGTGACCATGGATTTAGCACTTAGTCAGTTAGTCAGAGTCAGTTTTGTCCCCATCAATACAAAACCACGTCGATATCGCCGCGATGCCAGATTTACCGTAGATACGGTAGAAGCCATATAATTCCGAATTATTTCGAGATGCGATTGGAAGGACTTCAATCGTAACGCTAGAGGTCACGAGCAGAATGTCGTTGAAATATTTATGTTCCTCCAGCCGCGAAGGTCACGACCTTTGACACCGGTTCACACATTCGCAAGAATTCAACTCGTAGTGATAATCAAGTAACCTACCATATTATGATAAATATGGATGGGATAATGGCAATATATAATATACCATTTAGTTTGAGTAAAGTCGATGTCAAATTAGAGCCAAAAATCCACGTGAACTAATCTTTTGTCTTCTATTTAATACCCGACTTAAAAGTCGAGTTGTATATTTCAGAGTACTTTCCGGTAAAAAAAGTACTTTCAAAAAAATAGTTTCGTCGAATTGAGGTTTTACTGTAGAATCGCAATCTACGCGAGAATTACGCTCCGAAAGCATCGAGAAATGACGAGATTTCGCTTTTACTGCTGCTGTGTATATGTATGTATATGAAAATTTTAATTTTTCGTTAAAAAAAAGTATGAAAACCAAAAATGACGAAAACTGAAACGGACGTAAACCGAGGTAGTTAGATCAGTGAAAAACATACGGGACAACACAATACGATTTTTATATATAGTCTGAACACACACAGCTGTAAATCCCCCTATTCGAAGAATATATACTATAAGCCTTACGGCGTGGGAACAACACCTGTCAAATCCTTATTTGTAAACAAAGAATTTCAGATAGAATACTTTAAGATTTAGTTAAGTAAGTCGAAAGCAACCTGGGATTAGGGCAACGGATTACCACAATGTCTATTTAACACTATTCTTTTTAACAAACAGTACACTTGTCTAGTTTATCATTCCATAGCAATATATATATATATGCATACTCATACGATACACGGTACTTAATCTTGAGACACGAGAGACTAGGTAAAACTTGTTTTAATCAATGTATGAGAAATATGAAAAGTTGTAGTATGTCTTTTTGACATACAAACTTTCAGTTAGGCGATTCGGCTAGAGATTTTTTAGATAGTACAAGTATTCTCTTCGATGAATTGCATAATAGGGCGTCTTGCTCCTATTGAAAGGTTGAGCGACAGGAATACAAAATGGCGACTGCGTTGTGTATTGACAGTACTGAAAAGCACTTGACGTCTGCGCTGAAACTTGATAAGCAGAGCGCGGCTGTAATTCTATTTACATCTGCAGACAATAGCACCACAAAAACAACATTAACAACATTAGCACTTTGTTATATCAAAATCCCCCACGTTACAGAAATACCGAAGCTATTAAAATTGACCGACAAGAATTGAAAGGCATTTTCACGGTGTAGTAGCCATTTTCTCCAAAAGTACTTTGTTATCATTCCGAGGTTGATACCGCGGTTCTATAGGATCTTATCTAGCACATAGGGCAAAATTGGTGGTTATGAAGTAAGTCACCATTTCGGGTCTAGCTCCGTGCCTATTCAGAATTCTTGGCAAACTGCCGGTAGATAGAACGTCGTCGAAGCGCACAAACCACGTGAGGTCACACCCTGAGGCATTCAAACGAAATATGGCAAGCAATACTTATGGCTTAACCCGATAAGATTGGATAAATTAACTGCTAAGAAAAATGGCAAATGCGTGACTGGTAGAACATGAACGAGGACGACGAGCATATTCTGCCCACGCGATGGTAACGAAAGACATGTTACTCATGGAATGAAATATACCTGTACAATATCTGGAATATGGAATACTACCTATGCAGTAAGGGTCAACGAATGCGTTGTAATTTTTTCTATCACTCATAGGCAGTGGTGTAGAGAATCAAGATTATATATCCATCGCTATCACCATTAATACACCCACGGTTAGAAAGTGCCACGTAAGTATTAACGCCTTTACTGATGTTATTGTCCACCCAAATACCAATGTTCATTCCCAGTAACATTTTTAATACGTACTCTTGTATCACTAGCAATGCTTATGTTAAAAGTCAATTAAGTCAATAGCGAATTATGAAATTTTATATAGCCTATATTTCAGTGCTTACCGGTAATTTATGTTCGCTTTGTCACCTCTAATTTCTGCTCAGTTTTAATAAATTTTAGACACACGAGTACATTACATTGGTAAATAATATACGGGCTCCCAGAATCCCCATCACATACAGACATACATCCAAACAGAGTTATAGCATAGCCTAAAGCAAGATTGACAAAGATCTACGTTGATTCTACTCTACGAAATTATATTCAATGTCATATACTGTATTGTGCTATTTGTATATACGCGAATGGCTACCTAATATTTAGTCGACTGAATAAGAGGCCTAAGAATACAAAGCGCAGCGCATACAAACAAACAAATATTGCGGCAGTATAGATACATAGATACAGATGCAATCCGAAAGTGATCGCTAAACCAAGCACTACCTTACGTTGATAGCCGTTGATCAATGGAATAATTTACGCACAGTAAGTTGTCGTAGTGTAAATAGGTAATAAATTGGACAGATAAATTCGAACAACAATAATTCATTACGTTAGGTCAGAAGTTACAGATCGACAGATCTTACTGAAGAGATGGGTGAGATGATATGATTTTATTTTGATATGCTTGGTTTGTTATTGTCAAAATAATAGAACTAGATATCTAGCCAGATGGTAACCTGACAGTTTGTTATTTATGACCCTATATCGTCTCATGTTGACTCAATTCAAATATGCCTTTACTATATCCGTTAGTCTTAAATAAATAACTTGGAACTTATATCAGTAATTGCGGTAACAGCCGTCGCAAAATAAGTCGAATGTATTACAACTGATATGTACTGTATGGTCCTCTTTATGCTATCAGTATAACCAATATAATACGTAGTTATACAAAAATGCAATACATAATAATGTAACTGACAGTATAGAATATATAGTAATGTCACTCACCATGAATTTCCCTCGATCAGAACAGATAAAATTAATTTCATAAGCTGAAATCTCTCTGGCATTGGCAGCAACATAAACGAAAATAACAAGTAAGTTGCAATGAGGACACCAAGTGGCAGGAGCAAAGAACTATGACCTTTCAATTAACGGACGACCTTTTAATAATGACGTAATGTATATGAAGAAACTACCGTACTTTAACAGTGTGCAGTAATTTATTCATTGCAATCTACGTTGCCGCAAAACGTCACACCGCCATGCGAAATGCCAAATCTCACAAGATTCACTGAGCCGGCGTAACCCGCCGGTTAAAAGTGCAAGCAACGGGAGCCAAATAGATAGTAATGATGAACTGTCTTCTAAGAAATACGTAATATACGACGTAATATTACCTGTGAAACCGTGTCACCGTAGAATCATGCAGTAGTAATTTGAAATATTCCTTCAATTTATATTAATAATAATAATCAACGATTAGCAGCTACCGCAAAGTCCCGTATCGGGGGATCTTTTCCGGTATTCCCCGACACGCGTAGCTCGTTAATGAGGCACACGAGTTTAGTTTACAACGTGTTTTACACCGTTAATAATATTATTTTAGAGTCGGTACAATTGGCCGTCTTGTTTTGAGAGTAAACAAGCCGCATTCTGTATCGTCGACCGCGTCTATGTAAACCACTCACTGATTGCTTTCCGCTACGGTCGACCATGTAACAAAATTTGTTTTCTTAAGACGAAGACAATTGTGCCAATTCCACCCATATGAAAACCTGGGATAAGAACAGCAGATGACGCGATTCTTAACCTAACAACTTTAAACGTAATTCTTGACGTCACTGTAAGATTTATGACGTAATCGATCGACTGTGACGTATGGCTTGGTACAGGAATTGAGAATAGTTCAATTTTAAAATAGACACATGTTTTCTGTAATTGCTAGTACAAAAGCAGTGCATAGTATTACTGCTTAAGCTTAACCGTTCATGGATTTTGTGCTGTGCAGAAAGTACAATTATAAAATTTATTATCTTTCACAGTCAGAACTAGTTGTGGGTCCTTACCAGAGACTTCATACTTCTAATTAAGTACATATATACTTTACAAATACACTATCTTTGCAATATCAATGCCCCCCCCTCCCTTTACTGAGAGTGCCACTCCCACCCCTCCTTAAAATCGTAAGTTCATGTCAAATAGACCACCTATCCCACCCCCTAACCATGCTTGTTCATATTGTCGACAAAATATTTGAAAGGAATTGCTATGTGTATCATTTTATAATTTATTATACGTCTACATATACATAAAAGAAAGTAGTTGTTGGGTTAGCTATTTGGTTTTCAACGAAGATAGATAATCTCCATTCCCTTGATTATACTATTTCGGAGTTGTACTAGTCCCGGCCTTTAATACTTGGTGAACCAACCGAAGCTTCCCAACAAAGCTCTATGTTGTACATTCATTCATCATCTCATTCTTCTCAAGCAAAACACGGATATACTTTCATCAATAAAAGAATTACCGAATCTTACCTTTGGGCGAATAATAGACTGATCGGATGAGGGTATTCTCTTGAATAGCTAAGGAACATGTCCTCTGACTTTAACATGAGTTTGGTAAGGTGATACCGGTCGTTTTCTTTCGGTAAGAACAGTAACATGTTTTTCGAGTTGTCGTTTTTTGTTTTGCCGACAATTTATCAGAATCTATTGTACTATGGGGCATAAAAGCAAGTGGTAAAAATGCTGAATGAGGTAAGAATTTCCGCCTAGTATTTGGAGCTGATCTAATGATGGACGATCTGTGCGTAGGCCATCTAGCTAATGCGCTGTAGTAAAGTGATATTACTGGTGCATGATTCGAGCAAAAGCTAGTCACAACTGCACGGAGACACAAATAAATACAGTACATTTATTATGACGCGTGGAAATGACGAAAGTCATAGGAATGCTAATGGGTGTGGTTTGAAACAATTTCCTCACAATATATACATTAGACAGGGTATTTCCTGTATAATCTTTTCTAAGCAATCTTTACTATGAATGATGAAAATTACGAATCAGCGTGGAATCTTTGCAATACCTAGGTCATCAATACGTGAAATGTTACCATTACTATCAGTACCAGATTTTCCTATAGGCTGAAGCTTAGGGATTTAAAATATACTGCTCACTACAGAAAAAGACTCCATGGCGCCACCTATCTACCAGCACTTATCTTACAAACCGTAATTACTTGCTTTCAACGCTATCGTGTTTCTTCCGTAATGACAAAAACTGTGCGACTGCCATGCGATCCGTCAGCTGATACTGTTAGCTGCGAGGCGACAATAACTTCGACTAAAATGCTCGTCGAGTTAGATAGACAGGGGGTATCATTACCCATTCAACCGATATACAGGCGTGATACACGTCGAAGTCGTACCTCCGGGAGATCCATTTAAACAGATCAAAACGCAATGCACATATAAATATATACAGGTAGTTGCTTATTTTGAGTTCAAAGTTTCATAGTGATAGTGAGTCACTAAATTACGAATTTTCCGATTCACAACAACTCTTCTCTCTCGAAACGCGAACGACAAAACTCTATTCTGCAGCATTACTCATGTTTAAGCAAACTCCGTTCTACTACAAATCACATGGTTTTACTGTTATTCATGCAGATAGCTTATGCCCCCTATGTCTAAGAGGGTTAATATTCTGGGTTCGTACTAAGGTATGCATATTCATTTTCATATTTCGCGTTATTCTATCTCTACGTTGACGCCTCTATCGCTGGTTGGCGGTTTGTGGCATGCTTCGGGGAATCTGTATGCTGTAACGACAATTCAAACGTAGATGCAGGTGAGAGCATCGTCTGTAATGCGATACGACCGGTTTCAGACCAATTACCTTGAACTTTTCTAATCTAGAACGAAGGGTTATTTAGTTACTAAAAAATTACGAAATACCGTGTGTAAAATTACCCGTCTTGACCAAAGAAGTATTTAATCTCAAATTTGGTTAGTAATTCAAGACACCTACTTTTGTTCACTAGCAATTACTGCAATTAAGGCGTCCTACGGCTTATTTTTTTTGGAGGAAAATGGCCTCGATGCAATGCCAGGTTTAGCTTGTGCTAGGCCTGACGCAAGTGTTATATACGTGCTCTTATGTTATATGCCGTCGCTGCCACTGTAAAAAACATGACATGATTCCACCCAGAACCTGAATATAGCGCCCCTGCATTAAATTGAATTTATCAACTGTTGCATGAAGTAGTATCAAGCAACTATACAGTGTCTCTGAAGCCTACTAATTTTGCCAAAATGTATAAAGGCCCAGAGCAACCGCACCTCCGGTCCCTTTCTCGATACGGCGACCCTGTACATGGTAACCCCAACCTGAACGGTTTTTAATTATATAACACTAAGTGAGGTAGCGGTAAGCGCGGTTGTCACCTCACTATCACGTTTTCCCGTAGTTATCGGGAATTCTTTCCCCAGAGACCATTGTTGGCCATCGTAACGTGACAAACTAAAGTTGCTAAGAGCATCGCACGGGTTGAAAATATTCCGACACAATGCGATGTTTATTATTGTTACTTTTCAACGCGTTAGTGCTCAATTTTTCCATAAAAAATTCTATAAGAGACTTTTCGGTGAGCAGGGATTCCGAACCGCCGTCGATTGTTCGTGAGATGCCAATCACGGAAAGTGACATATTGACGACCATTTATTGCGCAGCTAATAGTCGCCAACTTTTTATTGTTCGCAATAACTCTGAAACCATGTCGTGTGAGTGGAAGCGTTTTTGCTCAAAATAATACAACACAAAATAAGGGAGAAAGGACTTGAAATCATGAGCTCGACTAAAGATACTATTGTTAGATTAGGTTCTATGTGGATATTGTGTCTCAGGCCCGAAAGGGGGGGGGGTTGTAGCTCAAATATTCCAAAGATAAAAAGTAAAATTGCTGAAAGGTAATTCTCTATAAAAACTACTAGCCTTCTAAAGTGCCAGTAGTTAAGCATCTAATTATTGGGTGGGTCACTGACCCGATTTCTACCAGTCCCACGTATCAATTATTATCGAGTCGCTATTGTCTCAACTCTGAAGTCGATTTATCTATGGTGATGCAATTTAACTCGTATTAACCATTGACTTGTGCCTAAATGACCAGTGTACACTTACACGTCAGTACGACATTAGGAATGCCAGCGAAAAAAAGGTTATGGACTGGAGTTGGAATTAAGTTTACAACAGTTTTTCAACCGTCACAAAAGAAAAACTAATGAAGTTACTAGAACGTAGTATAAAAGGAAAATTCATAAAAATCGCTATTTCACAGGCATATCAGGTTTCAATAATTTTAGCACACTCGCTAATACCCAAATCTCCAATTACGCATATTAAATTATTGAAAAATTCCGACATCGAAGGTACGTGTATAAAAAAAGTAAGTATTCTATTCACTAAATGGAAATATTCAATCGCGTTCCTCTAAGTCTGATGAAAGCTGAAAATTTAGGCCTTTGAAGAATTAAAAAAAATTCTCCTGGATGGCGATTTTGAGAATTGAAGGTCAGAGAAAATACAAACGCATCTAGTGGTAATAATACATCGATGAAATTAGAATGTTGTCCGAAAGAAAACAATGTAACTGCGAATTTCATACGTAGTTTTTTCCTCTATGGCATTATTCTAGTTTTCTTTCGGTAACCCAAAGTGAAGTATACTGTAGATTCGCTATTAGCCTTGCAAAATTGAGCAACAGGGCAAGGCATACCCGACCATACACGAAATGCCAATCAATGATACCGTCCGTAGGTTAGGAGTGAGAGGAAAAAAAACGCGCAATACCGCAAAAATAACAAAGTAGTTGGGACAATGGTTACGAAAAGGACAATCCAAACTGCTTCGGCATATCTTAAATGAAACTTTCATTTATTTCTCGAACAATACAGGGTAGAGCGCACTGTCCTGAGTTCGAAAGACAATTCACCAGTTATGCCGATAACTTTGTGCAATAATGAAGCGCGGGCCGTTGATGTATTTTTTGCCGGTAGCTTGGTTGAATTGTCGTCTTTCGACAATAACGAAGACCTTTTGTCTGCGTTGGGCTTGGCTTCCAGTGCCGTTACCTACAGGTGATTTCAACCGTGGAATAGAAGTCAGCACCTTCGATTCATTCTGGGGTATTTTTAATATCTTCCTAGGACATATCGGGGGATATACATTAGATACATTTTATTCTTCTTTATTAAACAAGTCTTGACAGGTCCAAAGCACCGGAAGATTTTGAATTTCGAACCCGCTGCTAATGAGATGTCGTCTGCTACGCGTTACGGAAGCTATATACAATTTAAATAGAGAGACGTTGGACTTGGAAGCTTTATTGTAAAGTTTACAATTTTACACAATTACTCGCACTTGGAATAACCCTCTTGTGACGATAAAAAGGATAGTCCGGACCCCAACTAAACTTTTTTAGTAGAAATTTCTTCTATTTCCAACAGCGATTAT
The DNA here is from genome assembly GCA_013436055.1 of Halocynthia roretzi. Lineage (NCBI taxonomy): Eukaryota > Metazoa > Chordata > Ascidiacea > Stolidobranchia > Pyuridae > Halocynthia > Halocynthia roretzi. The sequence goes on from QRAM01000116.1 coordinate 238,890, forward strand.
ATGAATCAAACCATTTCTAGTAGACATTCAGCCTATTATTCAAGCTCTTACTACTACTCACTACACTAGTCATAATAAATCGTTTTCAAAATCCCAAAGAAATAGAAAAATATTATTCTTATCACTACTGTAAAAATACGCTGGTGTTTGCATGGTCATGTGGCTGTTATCAACTGAATCGCAGCGCGGTCAGAAAATAGTGCAATAAATTATACGTTTAAATGGTTTTAAGTCCCCTATCCGGGTAGAACATAGAGCATACATTGCATTTTGTACGACCAGAAAATGTTTCAAGAAAGCCTACGTATGCGCAATAACCTCGTAGCACCACAGTAGCGATATACTCATTTATCATAACAGTGCGTATCGCAATGCACGAGTTGTTAGAATAATATTTTGGTTTTGATGACGAAAATTCCTTTCCAATAACCAAAGGCTCTCTTGCGCCCTGTAGCGGAAAGAGATAGCGAAAGTTTCGCAACAGAAGTCGTTGTACAATGCAAAATATATGTATTTATAATAAAAAAAATATAGATTTACTCTACAAAATTACTACGCAATAGAAGATTTTACTATTTTGAATACAATCCCCTATATGAAGAAGCACAATTAACTAAAAAACGTGAAAAATAGCAGCACTGGTTAGTCCAGCAATCTAGTTCAATATCCTTCCAATGTAACCTTATATAATCCATCCACAAAGTTCTGTATTCAAAAAGATAAGTTCCACATTATCTAGAAGACTTGTATGGTGAATTTTTCAGAGTTTCCAGGAAAAATTGTTCGTCCTCCAAAAAACTTCGATCCTGAACAGAAATAATTTTTGATATCAATATCAATCAATAGTTTAAGCCTGTTAGAAAAACAAATATACCTGCTGTGCTGTATGCCTCCAAAGCACTACAGTAGCGGTAGATGCTTGCTGTCCCGGGCTGCCTGGATGCGCTATCGCTTTAAGTCGTTTCATTGCCGTCGTATCAGCGATCGGCATTCGGGAACCGACACCTCCGGCGGATGCCGGTGCAGAAGTCATGATGGGAGTTGGGGCTATAGCTCCCAACTCTCCTAACCCACCATGGACCAAAGATTTTCTTTCCTAACAAGCATATGCCCCAATACAAACATATAATAACTGGCCCATATATATATATATATATATGCAATATAAAGAGGCGTACCTCAGCTAGTAGTTGCCTTTGTTTTGTTAACTCCTTCATCTCAGCATGGATTTCCGCAAGCCTGCTGCTCTGACTTTCGTTGATGCGTCTTGCATCTTGCAGAGCTCTCTCATTTTCAAATTCCGTTTGGTTGGCTTTCTATTCTCAAAACAAGGGTTACAAAATGTTATTGATATAAATATATTCCCAATGTCAAAATATAAATTTTGAGTCTACAAGTGGTCAATACATAAAACAAGGTAAAGTATACAGACATCGGTTTACCTCTGCTATCATCCTAACTTCATTTTCCCTCTGTTCCAAGTCGTATTTCATTGAATTTAGAATGTTTTTTTCTTCTGCGAACTGTGTCAACTTGCTGTTCAACTCCAGTTGCTGAGAACGAAGTTTTTCTTCTGACGTTTCTAGCTGTAAATTAAAGAATGGTTCCTTTATCACATACTAGCACTGTCCCTTATACATGTGATAAATGTGATACATATGCTTTTCCTCTTGGTTCACTTTGGAAATATAAATTACCTGAGCTCTGTGTTTAGCAATTTCTAACTTCTCCATGTTCAACTCATTCATTTTCTCCTCATGCTCACGATTCCTTCGTAAAGTGCGTTCCGTCTCTGCCATCTTGGCTTCTTCGTACTTGGCGATGGTGGAGAACAGCTCTTCTGCTGCCCGAAGCATTTTCGCTTTGTCTTCTCTTCCTTCCTGTTGCATGTTGTTTTGTAGAGTCATCATCTCTCTCTGGAATCAAGAAAATCAACTGTTAAATCATCTACATAATGAAACAAATCTTTGAGTCTCTTCTGAAGAAGTAAGTATGGTATAAGGAAATATAGCTTGTCAAGGTAATAATAGCCGGATAATATCCGGCTATCGAGGCGTAAAAGCCCAGATGTCAGGTCAGCCTACTGAGCATATATGATGGATAAGGTTGATTGGGACATACTTTTTTAGCCCAATTAAGTGCTTTCCCTTTAACTATAGCCAATACTTACATGGGCTTTTCGAAGATGTTCTCTTTCCATGGTGATCTGCTGCATAAACTGCTTTCGCTCTTCTTGCAGAGCTGTGCTGGCTGACTGCAGGTTACTGTGAGAAAGCTAAAAGAAAATTGAAATCCATAATGGAGTAATGGTGAAAATCTTGATGGAAAAAAAAACCCTATTCAAACTGATTTCTGTATTTCAATCTATAAAGTTGGAAACTATCAAACCTGCATAGCATAATGTTGTTCTTCCATCTTTCTATTCATCTCAGACACAAGACCTTCAAGTCTGAATATATTATTATGGAAGAGAGATATTATGATAGGGTTTCTTATGAAACCTACTTTCAGGATTTATGGTCGACCATACTTGCGGAGTCTGAGTAAACATTTATTTTGTACTGTAATTTTCAATTTGGTTTACTGTACCTGGAAGCCGTCTGTTGTAATTGTATCTGAGCATCTGTGGTTGATTTTTGAAGTTGGCTCATTTGGCTCTGCAACACTGAAGTAAGAGTAACAAACGAATCAAAACCAGTCCTTGGTAAATCACAAAAAGTGTTGTTGGGAATAGGAAAGAAATGTCACCTGCTACAAGCTGCTTGTTGCTGAGAGCAACACTCTCAGACTGCTGGGTCACTGCCCTATATGCAGACTCGTACTTTGTGGACAGCTGCTGGAGATTGCCTGTGGCGTCTTCGACTCTCATCATCATGGTCTCAATGTTTCTGAATAAATATGATAACAATAAGAAAATATGATTTTAAATTTGTATATTTCCCACGTGAATATCAAATGCAAATAAGCAAAAAAGAAATTTTCCAGTAAAACACGGATTTATTGTAAAAATTGAAATTTTTTTCTAATCTTCTCCTAGGCTTCCGAAACTTTAAATATTTGGTTCAGAAGGTTAGCACCGCTAGACTTCGCATAGTATATATATATATTGATTTTCATACCTTGTGTGGTAGGTGGAATTTTTAATCGCTTCAATTTCTGCAAGGTGAGATTTCTGGAGCCTCGTAATTTGCGATTCTTCATCTCTGCGGCACTCGTCGAGAGCTTGTAAATGAAGATTTCTCAGCCTTTCACAATGCAAGCAATAATATATAGCAATATACATAAGAAATATGCAGGATGCGTGACACAGCAATCATAATTTTGGAATTTGGTGCTGAATAAATCCACTTATAGTCAAGTATATACAGTACCTCTTTATTTCTTCTTGATGTTCACACTCTTTAGTGGTTTCAGCACGAGTGTGGGACTGCATTGCGTGCCTAAGCACTTCAATTCTCGCTGTGTACGACTCTTTAATACTCTCCAGTTCTCTATTGACTCTGGACTTCAAATCTTCAAACGCAGATCGAGAAAGCTGAAGTGAAAGATAAAAATTTGAAGCAAAAATTTCTATATGAAACTACTACCACTAGTTTTTTTACTCTTAAAGAAGGGCTCAGTTGAGGGTGTTCTCACAGCATCCTGCCCAATAACCCACAAGCTGAAATTCATGTTAGACAAAAATATTAGACAGGACAAAGTCTCGAGTCCAATCCATGCATTACGTCTGGTTAATTTCAAAACACGCAGAAACATACAAGCAAGATACTTTAAATCGTATGCATGAAGTAAAATGCATGTTGAAGAAAGACAGCTTGCGGAGGCAGGACCTCAAACCTTTTACCATACCATCATTGCCCAGTACTGTAGTGAGAACTAAAAGCGCACAGCTCTACCGGCAGTAGTAGATCTAATTCTTACATTGTAAGTGATAAAATGTTGTGCGATAATGTATAAACTTATTAAAAAAGCAAACAGAAATTCACTATATACCCAACTCGAATTAGTTATATTGATGATTTCATAATCAGTACATGTAAAATTGTGGTTCCACACTTTGTAATGAAATGCAACTTACAGACAACACCTATCGTCCGCGAGTCATATTTTACTACAAATTAGCTCGGCTGATGCCCGTATGATCATACTATGAGCTGAATTATAGAGTGCATTTTTCCTGTTTTTTTCTCAACAAACATTCACCTCCATTCTGCTGTCATAGGTCTCCTTGAGCAGCTCCATGTCCACCTTGTAACCCAGTTCGGCATTATGAAGCAGTGCCTTCGTTTGCTCTAACTTCCGCAAGTGTGACTCGTCTCTATGTTCATCTACCAAAGGTCGGTTCAATACAAGTTATTACCAAGTAGCAAATTCAACATAGCAATAAAAGATATAATAGTATAATAATATAAACAAATAGAGCAGGGACTGGGAAGTTGATACATAAAACATTAAACCCCTCAATTTATGATACCACTTACTCCTCTGTTGGAATGTGATGTAAAGAAATAAATGGAATGATAGTTGTATTTCTCTGACAATTTGACAAAGGAAAAAAAGCACGAGGTGTGGAAAAAGCCTCTACTTGAAGAGATCTACCTTGAGAAAAACCATCAGACACTGCTTGCTTGGAGCTCGTAATCCAGCTATTGTGTTTTCCAGGTGTTTGGGGGCTCTGTTTCACCATGGAAGGTGTCACAGAGCTGCTCAACAACGGTGACTCTGTTTCCCTCCTTGATCTTCTGGGTTGGGGTAAGATTTCCAGCTCTGACCTTAATATAAACATATTAATATATAAGGAAAACCTTTCGAGAAAAGCCAGATCGAGTATCTATACATATATATATATACATTCCATGTCTCCATTCTCCATTCAAAACATTTTTGATGCAACAGACAAAATTTTATATTATTTGAGTTCATTATGTAAATAGTAAAAATAGTTAAAAAAAAAAGCAGTACCGGCATCCATCCATTCATTCATTTTTGGCTATGTTACTACCTTGTTACCAACAAGGCCTGGATGGTTGAGTGTATATACTAATTCATATACCCTGGTTCATGTACATAGAGTTAATGTTGAAGGGATTATTAAAGACGAAATTAAACAAAAAATAAACCTTTTTTGAGCAACCTCGGGCTTTTCTTCGAAAGAAAATAGCTTCGGAGGTTCGTACGAAGGTGTGTTCTGTTGCGGCATGTCGTATACCTAAGGAATAGTAATTCGAGTTAAAAGAAACGTAAGGTATTCAATTTAACAAAGTAAATGAAATGATTGTGGCTTTATAGAGAACACTGTCTGTGCCTTGTTGAGCCAGTCAGCTTCAATTTTCTACGGAAGATAAGTTATGAAATTTGAACTAGGGGAATTAATGGATCTACGGAAAACAACGTGCATGGCTAGCACTGAAATTGCGCCCTAATTCACATGCCCAACCTGCTCAGGTATGAAATAAACACTTACCACTTCTTTCTTCTGCTGTTGTGGTACAGGCTTTAATAGAGGTGGTTTTGTGGTTGGGTCAGAAGTTGTAGGTCGCAGAGGTCGTTCGTTGCCTTCGGATCTTCGTGCCATCATTGATACGTCAGATGTATGTGGTCTAGTAGGAGTCTCCAATCGGTTTGGCCTAGGTGGTTGTCGTGTCGGTGTGGAAGTAACAGACGAGATAGGCTTGGAAACTGCATTAAACAGTTCAGTTATTCATGCTATCCATCAACTAACAAAGGGATATTATCACTACTGATTAGATAACAGCGGTAATTTAGGCGTTAACAATACATACCTTTTTCATCCTGCGGAGATAAAGTTGAATCATCGGCAAGGAAATCGAAGAAGTTAGCTGTATCTGAAGACGGCCTAGATCTAGACCCAAAACATTATTGTTGATGGTACGAGGATTTCAATTCAAGCATTAGTTTATTGTTATTAATCCCATTCATATTGTTTCTCTAAAAGTTTTCCCAAAATTTGTGGTGTATATCGCTGCTCAATACATGTTCCTATCAGTTAAGGTTGGTCTTGCGCAGCACAGTGCAATTGTGCCTTAAAAGTTTCTAAAAACTGAGGAACCACTGTCTACATATACATATATACAGAATAAGAATTCAGGGATTCAAATCTCACACTATTACAGAATAATTTACTCACTCTACGTAAGTAGTTAAATACTTTACTACACACCTCGGCCTACCGCTCTTTCTACCACCGACTGACGTAGTTGACGGTTGATAACCACCGAGACCTACTTCCGAATTATTGGCAACTTTGGGAGTAGAAACAGCTGTGTAGGGGTTCTCGTACTTTTCTGGACTCATTTTGGCTAAAAAATTTCACACAGTAATGAATAATAAATTTGCTAAGAAATCTAGTAAAAAGCGTACTTGTAAACGTAAAATGTAAAAAGTATTTGTACCGGAACTTGCAAAATCGTCTAGAGTCATTCTCCTCGCTGGAGCAGATCGTTTAAACATATCATCTGTTGTACTTGGCTTCATCAGAGAGTTGACCGATAGAGTAGTGGGACGTTCATCTCTTTGAAACATAATACAGAATGTGAGAAGGGAATAACCAGTATTTCCCGACTGTTACCCGAAACTTATTTGTCAAATTTCCTGTGTCGTCCCCAGGTAGGATACCGAATAGTTATATAATTGTGGGAGCCAAAATGCCATCTGTATTAATCCACATCAATCGTTATAATGTAAATTTAGTATGCTAGCTACTTTTCTGGTTTCTTCTGTTTGTCTGCAGTTCCCCCTTCTTCAAGAAGATCATCTGCATCATCATCATCAAACAACCAGTCGTCTGCAGGGTTCTGTTTCTTTCCGCCTGAATTATATTATATATATATAGTTATATAAATATAATTCATGACGAGGTATGTCTGGCCACCCGTGCAATATGACAATATGAAAAATGGCTTTCCCTAACTTGGTTTAGAACTTGAGGCATTCAAAGATCCAACCTCATCTTCATCTGAGAGCAACCCGGCTAAAGCCTCATCCAGCTCCAGGTCTATGGAAACAGACAAAGAAGAGAGGTTAAATACTAAATTTCAGTCAGATCTTTGAAGCGATTTTACACATACCAATATTTTTGCTCTTTGTCATGCCGGATCTTTTCAAATTCGAAGAATCCTGTAATCCTAGAAAACAAACTTTCTCGTTTATTATGTAGAAATAATATCAATTTATGTTAACAAGCTTCAGTCCTATGTTGGTTATGGGCCCCAATTAAGCTCCATGAAAGTCTGCCTACTTATTGTTTGAAGGACCCACTACCAGCATACAATGCAATATGCAGCTATTTGGGAGAGCTGCAGTTGAGGGAAATAAGGGAATCTAACAACATACAGTCGTCCTAAGTTTACTGGAATATGTTTATTCATGAATGACGTGCTACTATACCTCCACCATCAGAGCCTATATTCTCATGGAAGGAGACTTTCTTCTTTTCTGTGGCCTTTGGAAGACTTTTACCCTGTGACATTGAAAAACATCAGATTTAAACGTGATAGGCAAAACAATGCGGCAAATAATGCTGCTAAAGCAAGAAAGAAAACAAATTATTTTTGCTGAATTTTGCTGGAAATTTTACCGGAATTTTCCTTTCGGTAGATAGTCTTGAATTCTGTTTCTTTGGACCGAAAAGTTCAGCATCCAGGTCATCAATATTCTAAAAACAACTTTATTTTAATATCTATTTTAAGATATCGGATGACATCGTTTATGTCACCAGCAGTGCGAGAATCAAATGCTAGCGGTTCAGCGTACATAGAACAAGGGATTACAGTAGCAAGTAGTGGGTTATCTGTATAGAAATCCGTAAACAAATTTTTCCAATACAAATTCCCTTCACTATAAAAATGCTGGTATACATGAGCAAATAGAAATCCGTAAACAAATTCCTCACTGAAAAATTTTGAAAGAAGTGGTAGTAATAATGTGATAGTGACAGTAGATAGTGAAATTTTAAAAGAGAATTCTTCCAAAAAAATTTTTATAATCTTGATAGTTAAACATGCACTACATCAAAATAATGGAAGTGGCAGTTTCATTGAATACCTTTAAAGATTCCAATAATTTATTTGGATCCACATCTGAGATGTCTGACGAGTCTGATTCATTCTAGCAAACACATGCAAGATATTGAAACTAAAGATATTAGGTAAAATATACATATATGTAGGGATGGATCCCGGGATAATGTAACTTATTAATTACTTTTTACTCATATATGTTCATTTATATTTGCATAGAGGTTTGTGATAGTACATGTGATAGTTACGTTATCATATCGTTGTTTATGCTTGAAATTTGGTCCGCGCTAACGGTTCTATGATTTCGTTTTACAAGTTGTCATTTATGATTAAACAATTCTATTAAAGTTTGGTTCAGGCTTTAGAGTGATTTACGAGTGAAAACTATGTTTGCTGATGTACCCTAGCTCTTTCAGCGTTGAGATACGATAAAATAATTAGTAATGATCATATGAATGGAAAATGATGTCTACGATCTACATCGGTCTTGTCTAATCATTTTGCTAGCAGCTACCATGTGCTAAAATAGTGTTATTCATGCACTAAACTCTACAATACGAAATTCAATATTTTACCTCTGCCATTAGTCTTTTTACTTCTTACAGCTTCGTACAGCGACGACCTTAAAAGCCGAGGACAGATAATAATTTAAAACGCCGCGCGGCGCTGTCAAAAGTTCTGCAACGGTTGGAAGAACAGAGGCGGATTCCGAATCCGAAATATTCCGATCTTTCACCGGGGGAAAAACGTTTTTAACGGATTTCTTTGATACTCAACTGTATTTCTAAAGACTATAATATTATTTAATTACTTTAAATTTGTGATACAAAATGCTACTTTGCGGGTTAAAACACATGCACGAGCCATTGATATGTTTTATCTATCTTCCCGACCAAAATTTATCACAACGACACTACATAAAACATAAAGCTACCACGATGTCAAAATTCTAAACGTAATTGATTGGGTAAATATCAGGAGTCCACCTTTTTTGTTAAAGAAAAAGGCAACTCGACAAAGAGATAAAAATTAACCCGAGGTAGTGCAAAGAGAAAACTTCTCATATTAGTTTGAAGG